>CM074299.1:11222137-11689637 GCA_037194245.1 Opsariichthys bidens
TTCAGGGCTTCCACTTTAGGATGAGCGAGACCTCAATGGCATGATCAGGGGATGGAGAGTGGAAGTGTGATGAGGGAGGAGGAATAAGAGCGAGAAAGATAGCCAGACCTAAGTGTCGGACTATCATGAATGGAGATGGGCGGAGTCATGCCAGGTATTTTTTTTATATCCAGTTCTTTCTCTTGTGTTTTCTTATTAGTTCCCTGTATCTTGTTTCTTTCTCTTTTCTTTTCTTTGTATTGTCTGTTGGGCTTTTTTAAATTCATAATGGTATCTTAAGTCTCTAGAAAATGCCTAAACAAAATGATAAATATCATCACAAATGACAAAGTCTCTCATGCTTACCAAGGCTGCATCGATTTAAACAGTAATTTGTTTACAGTAAAATTGTGAAATGTTGTTACAATTTAAAATAACTATTTTCTATATGAATATATTGTAACTTATTCCTGTGATGTCAAAGCTGAGTGTTCAGCATCATTGCTCCAGTCACGTCATCCTTCAGAAATCATGCAGATTTGGTGCTCAAGACACATTTCTTATTATCAATGTTGAAAAAAAATGTGCAGCTTAATATTTTTGTGGAAACTCTGATTTTAGACAGAAGACAACAGCATTTGTTTGAATATTTTGGTAACATTATAATTTTCTTAACTGTATGTATGTGATAAATTTTGATGAACATTGTCGAATACATTTATTTTTTTTTTAAAACTACTCAACTTTTGTTTAAACTTACTATATTGCCTCCTTAAAATGAACCCAAAATATGTTGGAAATGAACGTGCATTAATAATTGTAATAAATTATCATTTCATTAATTAACTAAATTTACTTTAAACTTAAGTTTTATGAATAATAATTAAATAAAATATGTATTACATTTCTTATTAATAAATATTCTCTTTTTGATTATTATTGCCTCTAGTAATTGTGTGTCTGATTTTTAATTTCCAACCTATTTTGGGGTTCATGGGGAAGCAAACCTTATAGTAATTTTTAAACAATGGTTGGGTTAAATAAAACTGCGCAGCAGTTTGGACAACATTTAACCCAACTTCTGGGTTTATCCATTTTCAACTGAACTTGTGTTGTTTTTAGATTGTATAGTATAACACTAACTACCCTATTAAAAAAAAAAAAAAAAAAAAAAAAAAAAAGACACATCCAGGGCCCAGTGCATGTGATCTTTTTTTTCCCCTACAATGTGACTATCCCTCCTTCTCCACTATGTTCTTCTCTTTATCTCAGTGTCACTCATTCCATCCCCTCTGAATGATCTCTGACCTGTCCTTGACTGGAATTGAATCCTTGCTCTAGTAGGTGATGATTCTTCCACCAGCCACAATTTACTGAGGCATCTGACACTATGTCCCCTACACAAATAAAAAGCTGCATTAAAGCCTCATTTCTCGGCCCTGCACACACTCACCCTGACCCTCAGCTCCACTCATCCACCCGTTTCTCTCTTATAGCCTTCAGCTACGAGGACGAGAGATCACTCCATCATATAGAAAGACCTCAAAGAACACACTTGGGGCACACAGAAAATGCGTTTGGGATTCTGAAGGACTAAAGAGGGCTTTATTTGCAGTCATATAGGGCATGGAGCACGGAAGACCAGACACTAGAGTCTCCATAGAAATATATCGCGCATGTTTGTATGTACTTATATTCTGAAGTGTAACCAACAGTGCTCGAGATAATTGTTTATGCAGTGAAAGTCATACACGCACAGTTTTCTCTCTAAACCGAGAGATTACCATAAATGCCTAATGGGCAGATTCATGCCAGGTGTTCATTATTTTATTGTTAGTTCCTTATTGCTTATGTTTATTTCTCTTTAACCACTCTCATTGTTCATTCCCTTCTCTCTTTTCTTCCCGTCTGTCCTTGAACTGTCCATTGGCAGCAAATTGTTTTGGCTAATAACGGTTTCTAGTTATTTCTAATGACTTTAAACCACGTTTCCTGTCGTGCATTTACTATAAAAGTCTATAGGATAGCAAGGCATTGCGTCAGGATAAACATTAAAATACACATTGTTTCGAAATCTATGGTAAATCATTACCGATAAACATTTTAATTTGAACTTGTAGTGAGGTAAAAGAGTAAATTACTGTAAATTTTAATATTTTCAAACTGAATTTTTGTTTGCGTTAAGGACAGAGGTCAGCATATGAACCTTTAAACAGCATTTTAGTGGCACTAGCAATACCAAAGTAACGTTTGCAATCAAAATGTACAGTTTACCTTGAATGCACTGTGAGTCACCTTAGATAACAGCTACTCCCTAATAAGTAAATGTAATATAAGTTTTAGTATAGTCATGTAGTCTTTGAAAGCAATCTCTTGCCTTTAGGAGAGGATCTTCTGACTCTAAAGCACTCTATTCTAAACATTCATAACTGGCCAATTGGACGTTGATTTCGCTGAGTGCCAGTGTTATTTCTTTACGGTGACACCTGGAGCTGCCGCATGCCTCGTGCTCTATCTCCACTTCACCAGCGCTCCGACCTGGCATGTTCTATTATGTTTCCATGGTGATTAATGAGGTACCCGGGGCCGGTGCTGCTTCTGTAACGGTAGTGGCGCTGTGCACACGACCGAGAGCTGTAATTCTGCCTTCTCTATAGCGGATGGCAGAGCTTCTCCGTGTCCTCCCTTTCCCAACAGACGTTCTGCTGACCGTTAAACCAGCTCGAGCCACGCCAAGTACCACCTCAGATTCGTCACAGGAGTGATGGACTGTGAGTGAAAACAATTACAGAGATCTACACCCTGGGGGACTGTAGGTAATATCCAGGCGGTGTTGTGCGAAGAGGTGAAAGTGATTGGTTGAGTTCGGGTTTGATATGATGAAGTCATCATGGCTTTCTGTCGGGGTCAGCACTCTTGTGTAGAGTGATGACACCAACAAAAAACATAAATGAAACAGCAGTTTAAACCTCATCGAAAAAACTTTTTTTACGCATTCCCTAAAGGGACATGGGGTGGAAAAATAAGAGAAGGGAGGAAAAATAGCTAGTCATTGCTTTTACATTCTCTCACAAAAGTTTTGCGTTCCCCGAGAAACTTTGCGTTCGCTCGCAAAAAACTCCAAAGGTTTGTCTCTCGGGGAACGCAAACAAAAAGCATTGATATATTATTTTCCTCCCATCTTATATTTTTTTCCACCACAATTTGTGACCACAATATATTTTTATATCTGCATGTCATGCGTTATGTATGGGGCCGTTGGCTGCATTTATTTGATAAAAGGTGTCATTTTTGATCAATTTAATGCACCCTTGCTGAATAATAGTAATTTATTCATTTATTTTTATTTAGTCATTTATTTAGCAATTTCTAATAAAAAAATACCCGAGTAATTCTTTGCAGTATTCCATTTTATACCATTCTATGGCAATCTATTTTTATTATTATTTTCTAATTGTCAGAGCTTTATTCATTACCTCCATGTATGTGTGTCTTGAGATTGTTGTTCAATGACCTTTTTCTTTTTTGTGATCAGTTGTAGGTACTCAGCGGTGAGTGATTAGTCAACAGTAAATGCCGTACCGCGGAAAATGACCTTTTATGAGTCCACAACAAGGGGAGTCACTGTTTATTATTTCATATTCATTAACATTTGGACGAAACTGTGATTTAATGGGGGAAAATCCAAGTACGAGAGTCTTTGGCAAATAGTAAAATGGTCCAGGATATAGCAGCTGTTAATTATTTATGAACATGAATTGCACGATTGTGGGTCTGACTGACGCACCGCATTGACTAGGTTCAATCAGTGGATTTGAAATATGTCTCCATCTCTCCCAGCTAAGTGTTAAGCCATGAATCATTAAATATTTGTTGCTTTAATTATTCAAGATACGTTGAGGCTTACTAGAAAATAAAGTGAAGAAACAAAGAGCTTGTTAAAATAAGACAAAAACCGCATCTATTTGTCAGAGGGTCTGAATGAAGTTATTTTCTCTGCAGATGATGATGTTTAGACAGTTTTGCTCCATGTGCACTGCTGAATCAGAGTGTTCTGGAACGTGTGACCTGCTGCAGGGTGTGATGACTTCCTCTTGTTTTGTCTTTAATTTTCTCAGCTTCCTTCCGTTTAAAAGCTTCTAATGACTGAACTGTTTGAACTTGCAATGTAGTTTGCAGCCATTAAATGTTGTTTTAGATAGACTGATGTCAACGAAAAACAGAATCACCATAGTGAGGTTCAGTGATGTAATAAAAAAAAAATGTATTTTTGTACGTTGTTCTTATCGTCAACAATATTAACAGCTACAAATTTCATGAGTTTTAAAAAATATTTTACACTTTCAAGCAAGGCTTTGAAAAGACAACGTGAAATTTCAATCACATTATGTCTAAAAATGGGTAATTTGCAATGATTCCCTAAAATGATATTGCTTAAACTTATCATTTTCGCATCCTGCAGCTTAAATGTTGTGCTCATTTCTTTTTGTGTAACTGTGATATTAGTCAGAGATGAACTGAGCTGACCTCACCCTATAAAACCCCCCTCATTACCATCATTACAAGCACCGGGCCATTTACCAAAGTTTAGAGGGGCTATAATGATCTGTCTCTATGTTTGCCACTGATTGTTAAGGTTTGATTGAGTGATTAAAAGCTTTCCTGTGGTTCTCTCTCGTGCTGACCTCTTGCTGTGGCACTCTTGCTCAGAAATCATTTAAGTTTTCTCTCTCTGTCTCTAACTGTCAAGAGAGGCCCACTCATTTTGTCAAGCCTCTTGCCTGAATGGCACCACGCATTAGCATAGCACGGCTGGTAATAGCTCATATAACGAGCACTCTGACCCGAGATAAACCCGAAAGGGGCTTTTAACGGTTAAGGCTTTACCCTTTATCCATAGAGAGGCTTGTAGTGCCAAACTAAACTACCCTGTCCACTTTACCATTTAAGTCACTCTGAAGTGGCGATAAGGGCCAAGCATTACATAAATTGTTAAAAGCGCTCAGGGTAAAGCAGGAATATTTGTGTGTCTGTGGGAAAAAAATTGGTGGATCAGGTGGTGTAAATGATAAAAAAAAAAAATGACTGAGGTGAAATTGCATTTTATGGCAAACAGCGTCTCTACGCAGGTTCTCATTACACTGTCACAGATGTGTAACGCAGGGGCAGATTTTGTGAGTTTCTGATGCATTGTGGTGTAAACAAAGACATCTGTTCAGTGTTTAGATTTGTATTCTGGAAAAAGCCTGGAAGAGCAGGTTGTTAATACAAGAACAACAGTACAGTATATTCATTAATCCATGACACTTGATGAATGTGTCACTGGATGTGCTTCTGTTGTATTATGTAAACTATTATATTTTAGAACTCTATAGCTGAATTTAATGAGGCTGTAAAGTGAAATTAACACCATGTTCTCACCAGATGTGAACAAGTTTTCATGTCCACAGAACAAATACTTAATATTCAGACCAGCAGATTACGAGTAAGAAGTTATGAGTATCGAGTAACTCAGTCGATGTGTGCGAAACTGTGTATAGTCGGTACTAAATTTGTTTTGAAACTTGCTTCGCAACTGTTAAAAAGGTATGTTCTATATAGTCTAAATGAAATTCGGATATGCTGCGTCATGTGACCCGTCGCTTCACTGCCATTCACAAATCCCATGGCCTCGTGGGATAGTAAAGTAGGATGCGCATTTAGCAAGAAGTAAGTCATCCAGGTACTTTTCGCTTACTGTTTTATGAATACTGTGAATTTGGACACGTAATCTTTTTACCTACTATATAGTATGGACGTTGCCAAAAGGTCCATTGTCTATTGTCGATAGTATAGCAACAAGACGCTAACGGTCAATCTGGCAAATTCGCATGATTAACAGAGCCCAATGTGAAATCTGTGTGTGGACATCTTTCGCATTCACACAAAATTGGATTCCAATTGAAATCATAGGACATTTCTTCAGCGGATTTTCATTGCTGAAATTCATTTCAGTAAACATCCACTATACAAATGATCCACTATTATAAAAAATGATAATTTGCTTTTACATAGTTACATTAATGTAACTCATGGAAATAAAAGCATGTTAAAGATCACCTGTACCTCTTACTCTAAAGTCTAATTTGCCCTGGATTAAAGAGGCAGTGGATAACATGCTCTTCCTGTGCTCTCTTGTCTTTTGACTGAATTTTAAAATAATGTGACTATGAAGCGTTGTGGTGACGGTCTATGGATATGAATTTCAAACATTTGACAATGTAGTGCACGCATTGTCGGTCACCTTCCGTGCATATTAAAATGCACCTGCAGCCTACACTGCAGTACTTAACCATGTGAATAATAATTATGACAGTTATGTCGGCTGAAATCGTCTGAATTCTTCTATTTAGACAGAACAGTATGTTTATCATGTCTTGATCATACCTGCGTAGGAGCAACACTTTCAGATGGATTATTTTATATTTGCATCTCTATTTCTTTCTTTGTGTGTGGATTTACTGAGGCCATGTGAGAGGTCAGAGTAAGACACCATAATAAAGGAAATGAATAATAGAACTGATGGCTGCCGGTCAGAAGGGCAGACCTGAATTTTTTCTCACCTCTCATTGTCCGTCTCTCGAGTCGACGCGTGACCAGGGTGGTGCCGAAGTTATATACTAGATGATTTATTCATTCTATGAATAATTGACTGACTTTTTCTCATCTGTCTTTCTTTTGTGAGGTGCCAGAGGTTATGCTAATGACCTTTAAGTGTGGATACTCTCACTCCAGAGAAGGGATCGCCCCTGCAGACATCAGATGCGAGGAAACAGTCGGACAACAGTGATTCAGCCTGTTCGGATGAGTTCCAGCAGACTGCGGTCAGATAAACAGTTTTCAGGACAAAACTTCTAGTTGGTAAACCAGATCAAATTAGATGAGCAAACAGTCCTGATAAACCAACATTTTACAAACAACTTAAAAGAATAGTTCACCCCAAAATGAAAATTCTGTCATCATTATTGGCGTCAAACCTGGTACTCAACGTCTTTGCACAGTTTAATTGAATTTATGCTAATGAGATTTGATGCATGCGGTATTACCAGTTTATGCAAGAAACAAGCAAATAAGTTTAATGTTTATAAGTTTAATTGAAAATTATGTTGTATTGGGTTATTTTAAATTGGACAAGCAGTAAAAGCTAAAATTGTAAAATTAGTTTTTGAGTTAGTTTTTTTTTTTTTTTCAGTTTTTGTTGATGTTGGATCACAAAAGCAATAAATGTATGTGAGAACTGCAAAGTGTATTTAGGACCTGAGAACAGCCTGCAATTTGATTGGACAAAAATCTTACATGACTTTTTTCACAATAGCAATACGTTTCAAATAGATTTTGTTGCATCTAAAAATTTTTAGATACCAGCTAAATTTCACAATTTTGATACCACAACAGAAAATACTAGGCTAAATAATGTTAGTCATCAAACAGTAATTGAAGACAAGTGTAACAGTGGTCAGCTAGTTGGACCTGTGCGGGTAAACCTCACTCCCCTGGCCTCAAGAGGCACACTATAGGCTATGGTCTTAGGCTTGCTGTCCTTGTTACCATGTCTGCCTTCCATGATGGAAAAGCTAAAATCCTGCTCGGAGCAGTGCGAGTAGAAACAAAGGGGTTACGTTGGTGCCGTGACCCAAATGGGAGTGCGATTTAGGTGGTGAGTGTAATAAAGGCCAGCTCTGGTAAGAGCTGTGCGAGTAAACCTCACTTCCCTGGTCTCAAAAGGGGGTGTTAGAGGCTACGGACTTTAGTGTCCTTTTTAGCGTGCCTATCTCCCATGCTGGAAACACCAGTTTGAGTCCCCCTTGGAGTGGTGCGAGCAGAAACAGATGGGTTATATTGGTGCCGTGACCCGGATGGGAGTGCAGTTTAGGGGGGTGAATGTAACAGAGGGCAGCTAGTAAGAGCTGTGTGAGTAAGACCTGGTTGTGTTTTCCTTATATAGGTCCGGGCCCATACATCATCAACCCATTAGTTCCGGCTCACACTTTTCTCTTCAATACCATATTACGCATCGTTGTTCCCCAAACAAATGTACACTGGGGGAAAAAATGGCACATGACATGCATACAAAACATATTAAAATAAACAAACAAAAATAAAAATAAAAAAATAAACAAAAATTAATGCATTCTATAACATGTCAAACAGACCCAGGTAATGGGTACCATTCCGAGTGTAATGCAGGTAAGACCTGTGTGAGTGAACTTCACTCCCCTGGCCTCAAGAGGCTTTCATGCAACTAACACTAGATGCGCTCTTTAGCGTCCTAGTTAGTGTGCCCGCCTCCCATGCCGGAAATGCTGGTTTGGATCCTGCTTGGAGTGGTATGAGTAGATCCAAAGGGGTTACATAGTAAAATAGTCAGTAATTACAAACAACAGGACAAAAAAATTACAAATAAAATAAACAATGCTTTAAGCTTTTCATTTAAGTCTATCTAACATTAGTATTCAGCTAAGTGATGGTCTACTACAGAGAAAAACAATCAAATGTAAAATAAAACCGAATAGTCTTCACTGTGTGAGAGGCAGACTTATCTTGATTTAGTCAAGAGCAGTGAGTTGTCTTTTTCTTGTTTGATTAATATTAATGATAGTGACAGAGGAAGTTTTATTACGCTGCTGTCACTCTTTCACTGCTTAATATGCTCTTAATAGCTATTAATATCAAGCACTTCCACCAGTATAGACTGATTTTATGACAGTCATTTGACTGATCTGGACATTAAGTTTGGCCTTTTAAGGAGGAGCTTACACCACTGTAAAAGAAAGGAACGGAATACGGCACAATAAAGTTCTGTCTGTAAAGTTTGAGTATTTTTAAGTTTTGTTCCGAAGGCCTGCGTCGACACTTAAGTCTCGATCACCCTCTCCTTTAAAACGGCTAGAGAGATTGAATCACTGCTTACACCTCCCAGTATGGAGGCTGTTCGCTCAGTGTCCATCCCAGCATTGTTTTCAATTTAGTTGTCTTCCTCTATTCCTCAATGTGGCAGATGGACATGCTCTCCAGAGCAAGTAGGCTCACATTGCATCTTGCTTTTAAAGGTCTTCCCCTCATTTCATGTTCTGTTAATCCACAGGTAAATGCTCAACACTCTGGTGGGGTCCTCAGAAGAATGGCTGACCAGAGGAAGAGCACCGTAGCAATTAAACAGAGGGATCCACACTTGTCTGGTTCTGAACTTATTTCCAATTTGGGTTTTGGACACAAGTCAAAGATAACAGCTGTACACGTTGAGGGATCAGTAAACCCAGCTGACTCCCTGGCAGCCAGAACACCGGCAGGAACCAGCTCATAATTAGAAACGTTTTGGGTCATCTCGAGGAGAAACAGAGAGAAGAGAGACATGCAGGGGAGAGTAAGAGGCAAGTATGGATATAATAATAGATGCTCAGCCTCATAGCATGAAGGGCACAATCTATCCTATTTGTGAAATCGGTGCCAATGTCAACAAAGATCAACTTTAAGGTCGGAAACATAGTATACACACATGCAGGTGTGAATGTTGGTCAATGCAGTGTAAGTGCACTCTCTCAATCGGAATGGAATGGAAATTTATTTTCTGAATGCAACTTATTGTGCCATTTTTAGTCAAAATGTCATAACTTTTTCCTCTAGTGAAATGAATGACTTCTCCCTGAAGTATTCTGTACTTGTCCAATCATTTAGTCCACTTAAACCACCCATTTCTTACACTTGACTTCAAGCTCACTCAGATCTGCCTTCCTCTAATCAGCAACTGTTGGATAGAACCAAGTCAATGCCCTTCATTTTCTACTTTTCACATAATCTGTTTCACTCGGATGTACGTCACAGTATAAAAGAAAAGAGAAAAATATTATCATTTCACTATGTAATAAGATTTGCTTTAAACTGTCACTCGACATGACAAAAGTTATGTAATACTGTAGAGAAAAAAACAACTCAAATTGAAATGGAGTACTTGGATCTACTACAGTCTACTGACACTCTGAGAGTTAGTTGATATAGTTTTAAAGTTACTCATAGTTAGTGGACATTTGAAATAAAGTTTACCATGATTTTAATAGTTGTGGTTTTAGTCGCAGTACTCAATGCTATCTCACGACTAATTCGTATGTATTTGTATGAGGTGGCTAATTCGTACGACGGTAGGTTTTGGGGCAGGGTTATGGGTTGGTCATTCGTACGATTTCATATGAATTTGACAACTCGTGAAGCACATACAATTTAGCAAGAGTCGCACGAATTAGCCACCTCATATAATACATACGAATTGCCATGAGATTGGGTTGCAATACTGGCAACCACAGGTCACATTAATTATGAATATAATGTTCTGGCATCGGTCCATCAGAGTGCTTTCTTCTCTTTTCTTCTTATGCTCTCGCTCACACTCACACACAACTGTCCACTAAAAACCTGTCCAATACCTTGACATTTCAGGCCTTAGGCAGAACGGCACCAAAACAACTGTGTATATTTTTTACTTTTGCTTTACATTTTCTCCCTCTCTTCTCTTGTCCTCCCTCTTTCTCTTGTTCTCTGTATTGCCTCAGGTAGAATAGATGCTCTAGTGACCTGTTTGAACAGTTCACTACAGCACTGTCTGTGCAGTAACTCAAAGTCACCAAACCCCTGAAGCTAAAAGAACAACATAACAGGAACAACGGTGGAACAAGAACAGGGGGATTGATGAAATACGAGGCTGGGGGTCTTTGTAAATTCAAAAACATGTGTCAGAGAGAATGCTGCTTTTTACCATAACATCCTCAGGCCAGAGTACTTACAATAATGGCTTTACGTTGCATTATGCATTCAAATGTAGTGAACTAAATTAGTCCGGGACTATAAATAGAAGTATGGACGTCATGGTTTTGATTGTTCACACACAACTACCAATCGGCTTTGACTAGTGAGAACAAAATTAAATGTAATTGGTGGTTGCCAGGGCATTGCCAAGCAGTTGTTAAGGTCTTCTAAGTGCATGTTATGGGGTTGCTAAGGTGTTCTGGATGGTTGCTACGCAGGTGATTGCTTAAACCAAAAAGGCAAAAGATTCCCTACTGCATTCTGATTACTGCGAATGACTTGAGTCCGTCCTCCAATATAAGTATATGAGTTTCTTTTGGTTTTTTCACTTATTTTTCATCCACCAGGTTAAAAATGTTAAGACTGATTGCTTAGAAAGCAGTAAGCTGCATGAATTGAGCTATTATTTCTTTTCGTATTTACACACCAAAGTTTAATACTTTGTGTTTTCCATTGTCTGGGTTGTAAATTAGTGCCAGAGAGAATACCGCTCAAAAGAGCTACATTAATGGCTTTGCGTTATGTTATACATGCAAATGCAGTGAATCTATTTACTCTGGGGCTATGAAAAGAATTATGTACTTCATTGTTTTGATTGCTCAGACACAATTAGCAATCAGCTCTGATCAGCGGGAGAAACCTTAACGGTAAGAAGTACCAATTGACATTGCAATATTTCTTGTAATGATGCCTAAGAAGATATAACATGATGCATTTAATCCAATATTATTAGCAGGGAGAGGAAATACAGTCCTGCTAATTTGTGAGCTCACGCTTAATTAGTTTTTTTTTCCATTGTGGAGGCATCGGCAGTGACCTTTCTCCTCCTCCTCTTCTTCAAAGCAGCTCTTTTTAAATTATGCAGGCAGACTGGTGCGGGCTAACCTGCCCTGAGGAGCAGCAATATTTCATACAAGAGGAAGCGTGTCAACAGCAGCAGGTTACAAGAAAGCCGTTGCGCACTTCTGATGGGGGAAAAAATAAATAGAAAGAGCAGATGTTAATGAAAGAAGGCGACATTTGCTCTTTCACTCATTCCATGTGCATACTTGAGTTGTAGGACTTTATTGGTTTTAAAATAGCATCCTTATAGAGTTTCGTCATCCGTTCAGACATATATGCTCTGGATGTATGTACTTATCCTCTCTGTCACAATTACATATGACAGTCCTCTCTCTTTCTCTCTCTGTATATACAGTATATCTTGTGTGTATTCATTATTACTTTATACCTTACAAACACACCTCCTCACACATCATTAGTGGTGTTTGCAAAAGCATGACTATTACTATGGGTTAGGGAAATGAAAAAAGTGTTTCTTCGAAGTGCAACTTGTAATGGGACTGTAAAAATCCTGTTTGTCTGACATTGAAGAAAGGACCAGATTTAGAGACCAGATTATTATAGACTTGAAGGTGGGCTCTTGTGGGCCAGTAAGAAACCACCCAGAACACCCTAGCAAACATTCAGCAGGGTATTTGTAATTGTATTAAGAATTAATAGTATTTTGGGATATTTATGGCAAATTTTGATTAAAACATTATTTTAAACTACGATGAAAACACTTACTGAATAAATTCCTTATTGTGCATCCAAAAAGACATGTGACTTTGCCATGGGAGGGCATACAGTTGTGTTCAAAATTATTCAACCCCCCAATGCTGTAAATGGTTTTAGAGAATTTAGAGTACATTTGTAATTGAATTCAGAATGAAATCGTACAAGGACTTCTTAAAGAAGCATATGCAACTAAAATGACATCAATTGGTTTTGTAATACAGTAGTAAATGTTTCTTTTGTGAATTCTTCATTGACACAATTATTCAACCCCTTAAAGACTACCACTCTGAAGAACAGAGGTCCATTGAAGTGTTTTCAATCAGGTATTGAAAGCACCTGTGGATGTCAGGGAGCAGCAATAAAGCCTAATAAGCACCAATTAGGCAGCTTTAAAATGACTGTGATACTCAGCTCCTTCTAGACATTTACTGGTGTGGTTACAAACATGGTGAAGTCAAGAGAATGGTCCAGGAAGACAAGAGAAGAGGTGATTACTCTTCACAGGAAGGGCAATGGCTATAAGAAGATTGCAAAGATGTTAAACATACCAAGAGACACCATAGGAAGCATCATTCGCAAATTCAAGGCAAAGGGCACTGTTGAAACGCTACCTGGTCGTGGCAGAAAGAAGATGCTGACTTCGACTGCTGTGCGCTACCTGAAGCGTAGAGTGGAGAAAAGTCCCCGTGTGACTGCTGAGGAACTGAGAAAAGATTTGTCAGATGTAGGTACTGAAGTTTCTGCTCAGACAATACGGCGCACCCTGCGTAATGAAGGCCTCCATGCCAGAACTCCCAGGCGCACCCCCTTGCTGTCTCCAAAGAATAAGAAGAGTCGACTGCAGTATGCCAAAAGTCATGTGGACAAACCACAGAAGTTTTGGGATAGTGTTCTGTGGACTGATGAAACAAAATTAGAACTGTTTGGGCCCATGGATCAACGCTATGTTTGGAGGAGGAAGAACAAGGCCTATGAAGAAAAGAACACCTTGCCTACTGTGAAGCATGGCGGGGGGTCAATCATGCTTTGGGGCTGTTTTGCTTCTGCAGGTACTGGGAAGCTTCAGCGTGTGCAAGGTACCATGAATTCTCTTCAGTACCAGGAGATATTGGAGGACAATGTGATGCAGTCCGTCACAAACCTGAGGCTTGGGAGACGTTGGACCTTTCAACAGGACAATGATCCCAAGCATACCTCCAAGTCCACTAGAGCATGGTTGCAGATTAAAGGCTGGAACATTTTGAAATGGCCATCGCAGTCACCAGACTTAAATCCGATTGAGAACCTCTGGTGGGACTTAAAGAAAGCAGTTGCAGTGCGCAAGCCTAAGAATGTGACTGAACTGGAGGCTTTTGCCCATGATGAATGGGCGAAGATACCCGTAGCTGCTGCAAGACACTTGTGTCAAGCTATGCTTCACGTTTAAAAGCTGTTATAACTGTAAAAGGATGTTGTACTAAGTATTAAGATTGAATGTCACTTGGGGGTTGAATAAAACTGATAATGATGTGAGCAGAGAAAAGACATTTGTGGTTATTTCATTATAAATGTTTTGTTATATTTGTCTGACCTACACGTGCCTCTTTGATTTAATTGTAAGCAGGATGACTGAATGATCAAAATCAATGTCAAACCGGCCAAAACAATCAATTTCAGTGGGGGTTGAATAATTTTGAACACAACTGTAACTGGACTAACCTGCCGGTGCGCAGCATCTGAAATGCTGTTTTGGTCATTCCGTAATGCCTGAACAAAGTCAGTCGTTAATGTGGTTTGGTATAATTCCTTCTCAGAAGCGCCTCACACGGCTGCGTTCCCAAACACCAGGCGTCTGAATGCAAGATAGCATGGCGCCGTTTATTCTGTTTCATCTGCCCACTCTGAGGTGCTGCAAGTAATCTATTATACGCAAAAATTATATTTTCTTCTACTGCAGAAACTTCCATTTTTCGTAATATTTAGTGGCAGTTTTTCAGGAAATTACTACTTTGTTCTCTTTTAATCACTTTAGTCACAACTGACCCTTCACCGGCAGTTTAATTGACAGGCGATCTGACCAATCATAACCCCTCATAATCCTCTATTTTGTCCAACAAAGCAGAGGAGTTAGTACATTAACCTTGGTGAACTTGAACTTGAACAATTGTAGGTACTTGCGTCTTTCCGCGCTTGAAACATTCTGATGTTCATTCATGTTTATTTGATGCTATAAATCGGTTCATGACACATTAAAGAGACACTATACAGTATTTGTTGTTTAAACTTATATTTTAAATTTGAAACTGTTTCATATCAAAAGTAACCTTGTCTGTCGACGTTTTTCACTCTGTGAGAACATGATGTGTGGCGTGAGAGCGCATGGGTTGGATAAAACAACAGTAACTAAATGGGCCAGGTCTCTGCGACGGGTCAATTGTTTTATGCAATATTTCCAAATTAGTTAAATTTCACAACTTTGGATGGGAACATAGTAGTAGCTCGCAGATCGTGCGCACGCACTCAGAAGCGCAGAGATGTAGTGTTGTTAGCACTGTTCTGTGATGTAGCTAAGAAACTGAAAATTTCTAGCATATATTTCCTAGTAACTAAAACCTACAGCTTCACTATAAGTAGAGAGACACCGCTAGGTAGAATTAATTCACACACACACACAATTATAAATAAGCTATGTTGAAGCAATAGCCTTGTGGGCAGCGCGGCCTCATATAATATAACTGTTCACAAGGCAACACGGATCAGGCTTATTTGTGCGTCAACTACGTCATTGGCGACTAGTCAACGTCGACTTGACTTTAATCACATAAATGCCGACTTGAAAAAAATCCGAGGTCATTCAACCCCTGGTGTGTGTGCGTGGGAGAAAGTTATTTTCTCCTTGTTAAATTCCTTTGCTGAAGCACACAATCTTTCCCTATTCATTAGTAAATGAGTGGACAGAGAAGAGCAAGCTCTGCACATACATGGCTACACACTTCCCGGGATTCATTCCACACTTAATGAAACACTTGGCGACAGCTCTAGCGTACAGCTATCTCTCAGGAGGATCCCGCTGTAACGAACCAAGTCACTTCCTGAACTAAATGTCTATTGATTCGCACTCGTGATGTTTCAAAACGTCTTATCTACTCCAAAGATATTTCTCGGGGAAATGTGATCAGTTACGGTTTGTTTACTTTTTGGATGAATTTCCTTTGTCGTTTTTCAAAATCAATATTCTAAAGGTCGAGAAAAGAAGTGAAAGGTTGGTTAAATATTTCTTTATGGATTAATCTCCCCAGAATAGAAGTACAATCCTGACCCAAAGCTACATCCCGTTTCGTACCTGCTGCTTGACCCGTACTAAAGAGAGGCAGTGTTCAAGTAATCCATCAGGGATTAAATAGGATCACCAGTGGGTACGTTAATCACATCCTACATGGCTAAATAGTAATCAATACCTCCGACCTCTTCTCGGCTCGATCAGTGTGGAGCAAGGGCCTAGCAGAAAGCTCTTCTCTAATTCAGCCCTTTATTGTTTTCGATGTGAGACAATGGATTCGGTGTGGCGGATGGAGGACAGGGCACCTTTTCAAGCGATGCTAGAAAAGGAATGGGAATCTAAAAGGAAGTAGAAAGCTCTGGAGGAAATTACCAGGCAGACACTAATGGGGAAGAAGTTGCTTTTGGTGTAAGAGAAATTTGAAATGCATTTTCCATGCTGGCACTGCATGTGAATTACTGTCCTCCGTGCATCTGATGTGAACTGCTCCCGGTGGTGTTTGAAAGGTCAGATAAGTGTGAAAGCATATGCAGACTCAGGGGAGATTAATGTGAAAGAGGTTTTGTTGTGCTGTTGTAAGTTACATTTCTTAATAGCGCTTTAAATATACAGTGGCTCTGATGAAGGGCAGTGGCCGTTAAGTACATGCTAACTAGAACTTGTTTGTACCCTCAAACATTCATTATTCCAGCACAATAGAATACCTTAATCGAATTGCAGCTGCTGTATTAGCATTTAGATTCACAGCTTCACAGCTTGAGTTTGTTGTACTGAATAACAGCTTTATTCTCCCATATATTCATTACCATTCAGGATATTTAAACATGTTATGTCGAAAGGTATTCTCTGTGAATCAGATTTGTGTTAATGCACGTAGTAATGTTGCTGTGGGTATCGTTATTCAATTTTGATCTAATTTTATTTCTGGTCTTTTTATATATAGGTGCAGTAGAAAAAGCACATGAAAAAGACCTTGCTATGCATGGGTAATTCAATTAGTCTCATTTTTTAAATGTTCTATATATATATATAAAAATGTGTGTGTGTGTAGTATTATATGTGTGTGTGTATATATATATATATATATATATATAAATATATACATACACACACATTTATATATATATTGTTTTTTTAATTTTATACATTTTTTAAAAATGTGTGTATATATATATATATATATATATATATTATTTTCATTTTATATATATATAATAAAAAAAAATATATATACACACACATTTTTATCTATCTATCTATATATATATATATATATAATTAATATATATATATATATATATATATATATATATATATAATTTTAATTATTTTAGAATTGTTAATATTTTATTTTTATTCATTATTTTTTTATTTATTTTATTGAATGGCTGGTATTTTTTTATTCATTGCTACAGTAGAAAAAAAGGCATGGAATGAGAGGAGATAAAGAGACAATAAAGAGGAGAACATGATCACGAAGTGAGTCAGATAATGTTCTGTCGGTAGTTAAATTTTTGTTTAATAATATTTTATTTATTTTATATTAATTTAATTATTCATTATTTTGTTGTCTGTTTATTTTTAACTACAGTGGAAAAGAGGCATGAAATGATGGCAAGAAAGAGGGAGGCAGGATCAGCAAATGGCACAAGTCATATTTACAAATCGCCCACATAGCTCCATGGTTCATCTTGTTGGAGCCTGTGCACTTTCAGTTAGCCCACGGCTGCGTATATCTAGCAGACTAAAACTTCTTCCATAATTCAGGTAACACATGTCTACATTACCCTGACCAAGACTAGTTTCCTCGAGCTCGGGTTCAGACCAAGACCTAACCTCAAGGCTCAGACCCATACCAAGACCTATCGATCCGAGATCTGAGCTGCCCATTTTAATAAACTCCAATGGAGAAAAATGATGTATATATTTCATCTGCTTTCCATTTGGATCTAAGGATGTCTTGTGAATTCTCTGCATGCAAGATACTGGGTCAACCTATGCTTCAGGTATCAACTTTAGCATGGCACAAGTAGACTGCAGTATTGTCCGTTGACTGTAGACCATGAAGCGAAATCCAGAACCCCCTGACCAAGACAAGGTCAAGACTCGGGTACTGACCTGTAGTATAACAAATCAGAAAAGTAAACCTGATCACCTCGAGTTGCATATCTACTTGTTTCAACCTTATGTAGGTCAAGGTGTCTGTGCAGGCAGCCCTTTCTCGAAACATCCAACAGAGAGACAGATGAATGTTCAATGCAATATGAGCGCATTATAAGTTTGCCAGTTTACCCCAGGGTGTCTGTCTCTCTGTGCTGAGTGTTTTTGGATGTCCTCTGCATTTCATATATCTTTGGCTGGAAGTCCAGAGACGTTGCTGAAAGGGGTTCATTTGGCCGTAACCGTTATCCCCCATCAAAAATCAATAGGTTATTTTAAGGCCAACTCTGATCTGAAATGAACTGGGAAAGTTGCATTCGGTGAGCTGCACTCTTCAAAGTGAATTGTCCCAGATCGATAGCGTCATGAATTATGCAAGTACATCTCATACAGTACAACCCAACTCCTTCCTCAAAGATTCCACCAAAACAGGGCTTTCCTTTCTTCGGGTTACCGCACCTAACAGCGGGTGTATAAATAGCTTGAACTTCAAAGGATGTTTCAATCCTCTTTGCGGAGTGACCTATGACCTTGATTGCCATCAGCTTGGACCTTACAATGCTAGCTTATTTATGAGGAAGGATGTTGACAGCGTCGACTTCCTGTCGTCTGCTTGCTGCTCTATTGTCTTTGTGTGGTCTTCCGTTGAGGAAATGGTAATTTCAGATATCCTTTACAGTAGGTCTTATGATTGCCTTGGTCTTTTCATCTGATGACGTTATTCAGCTTTATTTAGATGGCCTTGTTCACAAACATTCAGTACAATTCATGACTTAAACATGATCCACGGGGCATCTACATTTCATTTCATAAAGCTCTTTATTTGTATGTAACTGGGAGTGACAGGCAGTCTATTGGAATCAGAATTCTGTTGATGCACATAGACATTGGGTATTTTATTTTGTACATTAAAGTCCATAAGATTTTTTTTTTAAATGTTTTTCTAAAAGTTTTCATTTATTTAATCAAAAATACAGCAAACAAATAATAATATTAATATTAATATACTAATATTGTGATAAAATAAGTTTTGTATTTAATATATTTAAACATTTATTTTATTGCTGTGATGGCAGAGTCTTCATTACTCCAGTCTTCAGTGTCACATGATCCTTCAGAAATCATTTGAATATGCTGATTTGGTGTTCAAAAAACCTTTTCTTTCTTTTTTTTCTTTTTTTATCAATTTTTAAAACAGATGCTGCTAAAAAAAAAAAAAAAGTTTCTCTGGTGAATCAAAGTTCAAAAGAACAGCTTTTATTGTTACAGCATTTTTTCTGTAACAATGTAAAATGCTGTCTCATTTAAGGCATCGTTGCTGAATAAAAATATTGATTAAAACGTGATTTACTTTGTTTATCATATAGATTGCACATTTGTTACTGTAGTTTAATGTAATGCCTTATTATTGAATGTAATCTCTTAGCGACAATATAGGGTTTTTTTTTTATCACGGTCATGCCTAAAAGGTTTAATACTTTATGCCTGCTTAAAACTTTGCTTATAACCTGCTATAGTCATTCTTCTGCTTTAATCCAGTTCAAACTTAAAATTGTGCTGCAGGGTCCTCTTGATGAAAGCTAGGTATCGTTATCAATGCCGGCCAGCCTGAAAGAACACTTTTGATAGAGCGCAAAGGCCTTTTTAAGATGCAGGACACACAAAGCCGTCTTTTTAACATGCAAGACACACCTGTATCTTTTAAACATGCACTGCACATGCTGCACCTCTTTTAAAGATTCAAGGCACACGGGTGTCTTTTGAAATATTTTCTGGAATCACAGATGGGCCGGTCAGCTTGTGTCTCCTTCACTCTTCTGCCGTTGCTCCATGACTTCATCGGACCATGCAAAAGCTGCTCAGTCTACTGCCTCGCTTCATTTTAGGGCACACGCTCAACAGCGAGCAATGTTGCACAGCACTGCGTCTGAAATGATGTCTCAAGTATCTGATTGCTTCATTCCCCTGCTTCCATCACAACTTTCAAGCTTGCCCAAATTGATTGAACTTCCAAATTTGTCACTGTGAAATAGGTTAGCAAGTAGAATCACAGAAGTCCTAATTAAAGATAGGATGCAAATATATTCATAATTGTGTTGCTTTCTTATCTAGTCTGCACTTGACAATCCTTTACAGCAAATGCGGAAAATGACATGGAGCTTCAGAGACGGAGGAAAGGAATAAAGAGAAGTGGGATAGAGGAGTTCTGGTGCGCATTAATTAGGCGTCTGCTGAAGACGACAATGCAATCTTTTTTACACATGCTCTTTTCCAAGAGGCATCGTTTTAAGAACATCATACAACACCCCTGCACAAAGACTGTTTCAAAAGGTATAGACAACTTAATTATAACTTGTTTAAGCCAAAAATAAAGGCAGCATCCAATAAATTCTTCACAGAGTAGACAATCTCTGAATGCATTTCAATGAATTTGTTGAAAAAATAGCTTTATTTCAATGGTCCACTTTAGAAATTCTAACTAGACGAAACTGCAACTACATGTCAACTAACTCATTAATTTGCAACTAAACTTCAACTAATTTTCAGAGTATTAGTGGACTTTTAGGTTAGGGTTAGTAGAGTAAGTTTACGTAGTTGGTCAGTAGAATGTCTGTTGAGGGAACCAACAAAATAAAGTGTTAGCAGGTATTAAGCAGACAATCTACTAATACTCTGAGAGTGAGTTCACATGTAGTTGCAAAGCGACTTATAGTGAACCATCGAGTTTAAGTGTTGTCCAAAAACAAATCCAATATGGCAGACAAAATGAGAGAAATGATGATTGCAAACACTTTTAGGTGTATTGTAGTGTTATTTGTTTTGAATTTGCTTTCATTTTTATATTTTCAGTAGGGCTGGGACAATATATTGATGCATCACGATTCGTAGGTTGTTTTTGATGTTTTGCAAAGCATCGCAAATGGATTCTGAGCTTGGTTTTTAACAGCAGATGGTGCTCTAGGCTATTTTTTAAGCGCATACTCAAATGCTCACGAAGAAGAGCGCTCGTGCGTTCGGCCGAGTCTGAGAATGTACTTGCACCTCAGAATGCTTTATGAATGTTCAAGTTGTGTGTTGTGTAAGGAATTTGAAGGAAGCAGATTGCGGCTGTTTCTAAAGCACGCAGCGCCATCTGCTGTTAAACTAAGCTCAGAATCGATTCGAGAGAGATTAGCAATACATACGGAAAAATATCAGAATCGATCCAGACTTGGATGCATCGACGTATTAATTTTCAGTATTAATTATAGTGTGCAAGTTGAAGTTAAGTTTTATTTAGTATTTATATTTTACTATTGCCAATGCAACATTTCTATATTCATTTTGATTTATTTTATTTCAGCTTAATTTTAATTAACTGATAAGTATCAATAAAAAAGTGTAGCATAATCAAAAATGGGCTGTTGTACCCATATGTGTGTCACATCCTCATCTCCAGCGTTTCAAATCAGACATCCCGTGCCTAAAAATGTATCTCGCTAGGTTTTAAAACGGAGCTACAGTCTCTGATGTGCTTGAAGTCTGTAACACTGCCATGCAACAAGATAAAGGAGAGATTTTCCTTGTTCCTCACCCCCACCCCCCACCCCCCATCAGTGTTTTTCCCTTCCTTGTTATCCTCTTCATTATAATTGGTTTGCGTCCAGTGGAAAGGGTCGATTATCTTCATATTGCACAAAACACCTTATTCCTCTTCGGTTTTTATTCTTCCACATCCAATGTTTCAAAGACTGTCTCTCTAAATGTTTAAATGTATCTCTAACAGTCTGTTTCTCTCTGGTCTCCTTTGCTGGTTTAAATTCTGAACACACGCACACAAACAAACATAAACGTTCAGAGATTCTCAATTTCCTGATAAAGGCGATAAATGCTAAACATTGTTGCTCTAGAAACCTCCTTTACCCACACCCTGCATCTGTCGTCCCCCCTCTTTTCTTCACCTCTACACATCACTATGTATTAATAAAGCAACACACTTATCTAATCAACAGGAGTGTATGTATGTGCATGTATCCGGAGAGGGAGGGTGAGCAAACGTGTGTGTGTGTGTGTGTGTCTGTCCACTACAGATAATCCTGCAAATGAGTCCAGTGCCAGTGTCACACTGCGAGGAGCTCTGTTGGCAGGCAGCTTGGACAGCAGTGTGGATAGAGAGAAGGAAAGAGAGCGGGGTGCTGTGTTGTGAACACAGCTGCGGTGAGGTACAGAGATGTTCATGTTAATCCATTTTCAAGGCAGACGTCAAACAGAGTCTAAGCTCTCCTTCTCCCAAAACGTACAGACGGACTCACACACAGCAATTGATCCGCTGGATTCGGTTTGTTTTTTTAAAAGGAATGTTTTCCTGAGGTGCTTTGGTGAGCTGCATGGGAAATTAATACAGATTTGTGCCTCAGTCCAGCTTCTAGATTTCCATCATCCTCAAATGAGCGCCGCCCTGCAGGCCTGTCAATATTTCACAAGAAATTAAAGGAATAAAATTGGGGGCTGTTTACACGACACGTTTTCAACAAAAACCTAAAACTTTTTAGTCATTTACGCGACAATAGAGTTTTGGGGGCCTGAAAACACAAATTTGAATTCAAGGTGCAAGTTTTTGAAAATGATACCATCAACGTAAATTTGTGAAAACGTCATACGCAGCGTTCAGTCTATAGGCGCTTAGTGTTTCTTTACAAAGTAACATCGCCAACTACTGGCCTGGCATGTTAAAACGGCAGTTTTGTTGTTTTTGCGGATCTGGGTGAACTGTGATCATGAAAAAACGTTTGCATGTTAAGTAAGTTGTTGTCGTCGTGTAAACTTCAATTCAATTCAAAATTCAATTCAAATTTATTTGTTTCACGATACATATCAATTCAAAGCAGCTTTACAGAGAATGGATGTCAACATTACAATTTAAACGTAGGAATACTAGCATTTACGGCATGATAAATTTGGAAATGTTTGTGAGATAAAATATGCAACAATAAACAAGCGAAGAATAGTATACTGCATTATCGTATGACGTATGCTCATGAGTTGCTAAAGTGTTTTTTTTTTTTATTATTTTTGTTTCTAGGCTTGTTGGCCTTTCTTTGACAGGAAAGTGGAGAAATGACAGGAAAGTACAGGGAGAGAAAAGGGGAATTAGGGCCGGGACGAGATCCAAGACGGATGCATACTCACTTCCTTAAGAGCGTCTTTATATATCGTTAAAGTGCACTCCGGTATAATTTTGCATTTTTATCCCAGTTTTCTGTAAAATGGTCACTAAGATGGTTAAAAATGTTCTAGAAATTGGTTTGACAAACTGAAGACTGCATTATGAGAACCGTATTCCATTAAATATTGTACACACATTTCAGAAAATTAGAAGTTAGTATTTGATTCCAATTTTGTGGAAAAGCCTACATACTGTACTACATTCTGTAAAAAACTGTTTGAGCAGTAACATTTGGTCTTCAACTGCGTACTACACACCAAAAATGAGATGTTTGACAATCGGAACAGAATATATTTTACCTAATTCTTATTGCTGATTCGACAAATAATTTATTCCTCTGACAGGCTAATGACTCAGTGGCAGTTTTCACGTGTGTTTTAACCTGACAAGACCGCAAAAACTACTGTAGGTGAAAGAGTGTCATCCCACACACTGCTCCAGGCAGCTTTCCAGTGAGAAATGTTTGTGACTTGGTATCAAATGTGAGTTCAGTGTGCAGGTGTGTTTGGGGCACAGGTGTGTGTGTGTCTCAGTTTAAAGACACAGCTGTTGCTGCAAAGGAATTAGTCTTTGTGTGTGTGTGTGTGTGTGTGTGTGTGGGAGGATTTGTGTTCCACAGAGCATAACCAGGCGTTGTTAATGAATTAATGACACAGAGACACACACAGGGGGGTTTTGATTAGATAATAATACCGTGACTTGTGGCTTCTTGTGAGGGAGTTGAGAGACAGGCGGTGAGACGGGCACTCTTGAGAGGTGCAGTTTGCTCAAGATGTTCACCAGGTCGAGCTGCTGAAACTGCCCGGCAAATCTCTACTGACAGCTTCCACAGAATAGAAATTTTTAAATATGATTGAAATGGTAATGCACTCACAGGAGAAGTATATGAGGCAACCATTTTAAGACAATTTCTATCATTAAGTACATCACCATTCAAAAAGTTTGTACAAAGTCTCTTCACCCGGCATGAATTTATTTGAAACATTAAACATTTTAATGCATTTTTGAAATTGGTTCCTGATGGCAAAGCTGAATTTTCAGCATCATTACTCCAGTCTTCAGTGTCACATGATCTTGATTTTTGCTGATTTGCTTCTCAAGAAACATTTCTTATTATTACCAATGTTGAAATCAGTTGTGCTGCTTAATATTATTTATGGAAACCTTGCTCCATTTTTAAGATTCTTTACGGCATAAAATGTTCAAATGAACAGCATCTAATCTTTTGTAACATTGTGAAAGTCTTTACTGTTACACATATATTCATATACACATACATATACAATAACATTCTCTTATTGAATGGTTGCTCCATAGACTTCTATTGTAACTGAGTGGAAGCATGTGTAGAGAGGCGAAGCCAATCATTTTTTGGGCTATACGGTTTCACAATGTTGTTGTAAAAATGTCTTTTACAGAGCAGAAAATAATGACTTACTGAAAAGTCAATGGCAAAAGATAATGCAAGTCGGAAAAAAAATAGATGGTCGATTTAGAAGAGTAAAGCTATTAAATTCTAAAACACTTAAGGAGGTTTTGAGAAATTGGAGATAGCATTTGTTAAACGTTGTGGTAGATGATATGTTTGAAGGCTTCTTTAATAGAAAAGTGATACAAATTCACCACCAGTAAAAGCTCTTTGTGAGTCAGTGTAAGTAAATTTCAAGGTAGTAATTGGTTTAGTTGAGTTGTTTTACGACCAAGTGTCATAATCATTTATAGTCTGACTTTGCTCACACTCAACACACATTCTCCCCCACACACTTTGTTTAGACGGAACTAGTCTTCAATGAGGAGATCAGGTAAATTTGTGTTTGTTAGATGTATTTTAATCCTTTCCGAATCAAGCATGCCGGCGTTTTCTCACACAGCCTCTGTAAAAATGAAGGAGCTAATTACCTACTGTTATTTGGCTAGTCAGGGGTCCTATGAGAAATCTAATCCTGGTATCATATTTTTCCACAACTTTTCTCCTTGTTTATTTTGACCTTCATCGAATTCCATTACTGAAGCTAAATTTCTTGTTGCTTTCCGGGAATTCAGAGCATTCCAGGTAATAGAAGTTGCTGAATCAAAAGTGACGGTCAAAACATTTACAACGTCAACAAAGATTTCTATTTCAAATAAGTGTCTATTCATCACAGGATCCTGAAAATATTCCCACACAAAAATATTAAGCAGCACAAAAACTTCTAGCAGCCTATCAGAGTGATTCCTGAAGGATCATGTGACACTGTAGACTAGACTAATGGCTGCTGTGAATGTAACTCTGCCATCACGGGAATAAATGACATTTTAAAATATATTAAAAAGAAGACAGTTATTTCAAATTGTAATGATATTTCACATTATTACCGTTTTCACAATTTCTGATCAAATGAATGCCCCCTGACTTTTGAACGGTATTGTACAACACGCATCCCCAGCAACACTCAGTCTCACTTTAGTAATTATACATATACTGTTAAATGTAACGAATCCCATCTGAATAACACTTTGCAATGTTATTTACATGTCTTGATGATATATCGGCTCACCAATCGTCCTCACATCGGTTACATCAACTTCCACTCGTTCTCTGCGGGATCACAAACTCCTGTGTGTATGTATGTGTGTGAAAAACATCCCCAAGGTCGGTGTGTGTGTGCCTGAAATGGGAACGGGAACCTCTCAGTGGCCTTCGTACAGTAAACACGGCTCCTGTGGGACTCTGTTCAACTGTTGTCCTTAACCTCAGGAGAGCTTACTTCACACATCTCATCTGTAATCATGTAAAGCAAGGTTTACTGGAGGTCAGGCTGAATGACCCCTCGCGGTACGCAACAACATCAGCAAATCCCACTGCTGAGGAGAGAAAAATGACTAAACTGGAGAAGCATTAGGTGGGGTTCTGTGCTTTCATTTAATCAGGAATGGTTCTGAACTGCTATCTTACACTGCAGTTAGCACTCGTTTGATTTTAATTAGGTCACAGAAATTGAGCATGGGTTAAAAATTCAGATGATGTGCAATGATATTTGATTCCCTTTGATTGCTTTTTCCTCCTGGTCTTTCTAGCTGTGAAAAGGGAGCTAATCAGCTTATTTAACACAGCTCCGCACTCGATATTGACACAGTAAATGGAAAAAGAAGAACTATGGGTCCTGCAGATTAGGGTAAGATTGAGTTTTGGAGGAAAGATCAACTTTAGACCTGAAGCAAATCACACAGTTAACTCTCTGGGGTCTGAGGGGGGCTTGAGGTTACCTTATAGTTTCGAATGATGTTTTTTTTCTGGATGGCCAATAAAAATGGAATATTTTAAGTTGTTTTCACTGTTATCAGGGAAAAAATGCCCCAGAACGCACCCCAAGGGGTTAATATGCATTTAATTTACAAACATGATTAGACTTGGACAAAACTTGATAAATTCAGACATTGTTTACTCACCCCTCATGTAGCTCTAAGTCCGTATGATTGATTTTCCTTCACGTTTTCAATGCTCTTTTTCATGCAATTACCATGAACAGGAACTGAATCTTTCAAGATTGAAACAAAGATTGTGTTACAAGAGAATCATAGAAATGGTTCAAATGACTGTGAAGACATGATAACTTTGTGTGCAAAAACAAACCAAAATTATATCTGCCCGATCTGACGAGTCATACTTTTGAAATGGATCTTTTCAATGAATCAATTTGATCTGGTCCGAAACATTGATTAGGTTCTCACACAGGTTACAGCCGAGGCAAACATTAACACTGACACGCTAAGCTATCATATTGCTTCAGAAAACTTATCTTGATGACTCTAATATTTTTAAGGTGCATTTTTTACTTATTTAAATGTTTTTTTTAAACAAAGACTAGAACAGTCTTCAAAAAATCTGTTTTATTGTAGACGGAATAAAGGAATAAACTGTCATACTGTTTTGCCTTTTAAATGTGTCAGAAATTCAAATGTTGTAAAATATGCACATAGTGCCACAACCCAAAATTTCCAGCACAGTTGACCAAAGGGGGATTTTATCAGTAACAAAATGTGTATTGGTTTGGTTATTGTACATTTCAGATCAGACTGCTGTAAGTGCAAATATGCTACCAAAGGGATTTTTTGCTGATTAAGATGTATAAGGTATTTTGGACCATTGGTATTACAGTGAGAAAGTGATCATAAATATAATGCAAGCACATAGATCTCTTTTACAGGGGAACTGAAGGGAAGTTTATTAAGTGCAAGGACTGCTTTAGTCAACATTTGTAATTTATTAAACAGGCCTACTTGCTCATGGATCCGTATGGGAATATTAGTGTGATTACTTCAGTAGCTGTATGCATCAAGTTTATTCATAGTTTGGTTAAATTAGCTGTTTGTTGCTCTGGTTATGGGACTAACCAAGAGTTTGCATGCGTGTCAGTTTTAAGTTTCAGTTTCCGGTTGGGTTTGTTACTCCCTAGAATGGGTCTGTTTCATATTTAATGTCACTGTGTTCACTGTGTAATACAAGCTGTGTTTAATACAATTTCTCAACAGGAAGTGATATGTTAACATTGACTGAATCCCAATTTGTAATGTGTATAAGGATATTCAAATATGTAACCCCTCCAAGTGAGATGTGAACCAGTGTTTTCGCAGTCTCTAACATCAGTTGCCAGTGCCAAGGGAAGTGACGTTTATCCACACAGCTCTTACTAGGCACTAGCAGGCCTCTGTTACATATATATGGTCAAGATGATCTCCTGAAGCTCAAACTGAGCATCAGAATGGGGAAGAAAGCTGACTTTGAACATGGCTGTTGGTGCCAGATGAGCTCTGAGTATTTCAGAAACTGCTGATTTACTGGGATTTTAACGCACAACCGTCTCTAGAGTTTACAGAGAATGGACTGAAAAAGAGAAATATCCAGTGAGTGGCAGTTCTGTGGGCGAAAATGATGCCGGTCAGAGGAGAGTGACCAGATAGTTCAAGCTCATAGAAAGGCGACGGTAATTCAAATAAGCACTCGTTTCAACCGAGGTCTGCAGAAGAGCATCTCTGAACGCACAACACGTCAAACCTTGAAGCAGACGGGCTACAGCAGCAGCAGAAGACAACACCGAGTTCCACTCTTGTCAGCTAAGAACAGGAAACTGAGGATACAGTGCGCACAGGCTCACCAAAATTGGACAACAAAAGATTGGGAAAACGATGCCTGGTCTCATGAGTCTCGATCTCTGGTGTGACGTTCAGATGGTAGGGTCAGAATTTGGTGTAAACAACATGAAAGCATGGATCCATCCTGCCTCAACAGTTCAGGCTGCTGATTGTGGTGTAATGGTGTGGGAGAGAAAGGGAGCGAGAGGAATAGGCTTTCTTCACAAAAGTGCATGAAGCTACTGATCTAGAGTGGCACATACTTTTTTGTAGAAGTATGCAAACGTGAGCTGAGGCATTATCTTCCCCAATGTGCTAAGCTAACTAAATGTGTTATCTCTGAGCTGGCTGTCACATATTTGAGGTTATCTTTCCTTCATTCCAGGGGTTGAATTGGAGTCACACATTTATATAATTAAAAAAGAATTTGTTCAAGCCTGACCGTGCAATTATGTGGTTACATCTAAGCAATCTTTCACTCACATAAAAGCTTCTAGAGGTTTAAGCAAATAATGCTGTACAAACAGTCATCCACTGGGGTGGATTTTAAAAATAAAAAGGGAATAAAGTGTCATTATACGGTGGTCTGAGCATAGTGAAACACGTCATCTGGAAAATAAGTATTCATCAAAACTTTAAAAAATAAAGAGGGGGAAAATGTTTTGGATTGCATCCAGTGAGCCCCAAAGCCTAAGAAAACATTTGGAGACAACATGCTGCCTGATGATGATTAATTATACTTTCATAGCTTCATAATTAATCACATTCTACAGATTCATCTAATTCCTACATCCATTTTGTCAGCTTTTTTCGTTATTTGCACTATTTAAATTGAATTTGTTTCTCTCAAAAGACCACATTCATTTTATTACCGCTATTGTACATAATAGTAACAATATTGCAAAGTGTTATTCAATTTATACTAATGTATGATGTATCAGAGCTTCACTTCCACCAAAACATAAATGTTAATAGTTTTTACCATGCTTTTAGGCATGTACCTTGGTAGTGCTACTAATGGTAACGTTAATTTTGTAGTGTAGTAAATTGCACCGACGTAAGACAAAAAAGGCGTAGAATTTGCTTTGTGAAACAGTGTAGAAACAAAGCGAGTAAAACAATCACACTTACTACAGTAATTTATTTCATATATACTATATAGTTAATAATTTGAATGTTGTTGTTTTTTCTTGTGTTGTCAGACATCACTGTGCAACAAGGGTGAGAAAACCATATAGAGAGCTCGACACGTGGCATGAAAGCAACCTGTCAATGGACAGGTGGGTAATTTTGACAAAACGTGGTACCAAATGTGAGTAGAAATAAACGTGCTGTCTTATTCATGCCTTGGTGCATGTTGGGAAAGTTTTACTTATTTTATATCGGTGAAATATACAAGAAAGAAATCTAAATGAATATAAAAGTATTGAAAGTATAAAAGTATAATATATAATGTAAATATAAATAGTTTTTTTATATTACATTATTTCTACAATAATTGCATGCTTGAAAATGACTGCAAATTTAATACATTCTTATTTTAATGTATTTCTTGCGTTTTATCCTGCTATATTTACTTAAATGAAGTCATTCGATAAATATTTTTTTTCAGTATGGTATTTTTTGAAGTAGAAGGATTATAGATCCAAATATGTAAAATAATACGCTGCGCTTTTGACTCGTGCATGAACTCCAACAGTAATGAAAATGTACAATGCGTTACTGATAATGTGTGGTTTCTCCTTCAGGAATGAAAATGTTTGAAAATGCAACACAGTCTATGATTTAAGAGCACAGGGAGACTGGAGACACACGACACCTGCTCCGCCTCCTCAGATGATGGCTGGCTCTGCTGATGGGTCTTGGACAGAGAGCGGTTGTGGTCATCATTACCATATCACACACACACACACACACTGACGCATATACACTCACAAACAGGTCTCTGGCTACAATCCAATCAGCAGAAGAGGTTGTGGGTTGAGGCAATCTTGAGATGTTTTAGGGGAAGTGGGACTATGATCATGGCTCTCCATACATACAAATTCTATCTGTCTCTCGTCCTATCGCACATGCATACACCCTCCTTCTCAATCCTCTAAAGTGGGCCTGAGATCACAGGAATACAAATGTGACAGAGATTCGAAAAAGCATTTCATGGTAATAGTCATTCTTACATGAATAGTGCATGACAAGCAAAGAGCGATGAGAAGAAATAGGGGAAATGAAATGAATGCTTTGTTCGATTGGGATGGATGTATTCAGTTCAAAGGTTTATAACCTTGCACTTTCAAATAGTTGCTGTGAATTTTGGGAGATTTGGAGGACGTGAGGCAGCTGGACGAGTAGGAGAGATGTGCAACATTTTGTGGTCCTCTTCTCAAAAATAAATGAGCTAAAACTAAGACTCATAATTGTATTTCAGGCTGTCAAAATGAAATGAGATGAAAGGATCTACATCATAGAGCCATCGAAACATGACAAAAAAGTTGAGAAATTCGGGATGATGTCAGTGGGTGAGATATGAACGTTTTCTATTTCAAATAAGAATATGAACATAAATTATAACTCATAAAATGGTCATGAGAAGGTTTAATGTTCAGAATATGGTTGTCAGAAGTACCTACTTTGTTACGAAATTTTAAAAATGTGAAACGTTGATCGTTGTAGCCAATCGCAGACATACCTGTTGAGTGTGTGAACACATTGGCCAATCAGAGGTGTTTAAGAATCCGCTCAAAATGCTAGTGGGCGAATGTTGGTATTGTCACATTTTTTAATTTTGTTTTAAATTTTGGTACCTAAGCAGTACTTTTGACAACACTAATTCAGAATAATTAAATGCAGTGAAACCATATTTCAGCATTATTCTTCTCAAGTTTTTTCAACTCTGTATTTGTGGTGTTAATCATATTTTAAATAATTTTTCATGCATTTTAAGGCAAAGATTACTGACACGCTTTACCCCACAGCTTCCATTTTGTCAGGGAAAATTACTTTTAAAATTATTGTTACTGAATAATTCATGGATAATCTTTAGCCATGTAATTGCTTTATATATTGGAATTTCACCAATATAATCCAAAATGTGTTTTAGAATTGTAAGTTAGAGTTTGATTTGGCATAAAATGTAGAAACTTGTAGTGATGTGCATTAAAATAATGAATTTTCTCGTGTGGATCTCTGCTATATGTGATAAGATGGGCATTCCTAAATATAAGGCCTTGTAACGCCGAAGGACAGCAGGCAACATGTGTTCTGAGAGCGAGTCTTTTACTGTAGTTTTAAAGGTGATTTATGCCATTTGTTACAATGTTTTCATGTGGAATCAAACAATTTGTAGATGGAGAACCTGCTTGCATTTCCATGCAGAACTTTACCCCTTCCCTGTCATCCAGTAGTTGATTGATTGACATGTCCATCATAAACAGGAAATGAAGCATGTGTTAGGTCATGTGACAGAGGTGGTTCAGGAGTACAAGCTCTGCTGTCATCTTGACAAAGTCCCATTTCCTCCTCCTCCTCCTCTCTGGCCCTCGCAGGCAATTCTCCCGATTGCATGTTGATTTATTAATTTATTTATTTTGCCTACCTTTGTTCTAGCGCTCTCTATGAAATTAGATGAGTTCAGTTGGCACTGCTTTCGCCATCCGTCTAATCTGTGTGCTGTCATGCTGACGGAGTGAAAGGCGGTCAATGCTCATACAAGGTCAATCAAGCATTTTCACAGAGCTGTTGTTTCTTCCCTGTAAGAGAGATGGGCCTATGAAGCTGAGCCGCTGACGTCGAAACTGTCACGTTAACGGTATGAGTCTCCTCGTTGTGGAAACAGACATACAAATAAGGGCTGTCCACCCTGTTGCCCGACAGAAAACACTCAATGTATGTATGCAGTCTGAGAAAGATAATAAATCAGATCAACAATCGGGCTTGACAGTTTGCAAAGTAGCTCAAGGAAAGTTTCCTTTAAGCTAGAGGATCGAATGACTGATAGATAGAGCAATGGTTTAGGGCAGCCTTTGTAATGAGAGGTCAAATGACACGTACCTATTTTCTCAAAGCAATATTATTCTGGGAAAAGAGGAGGACAGAGGCCAAGATTGAAGTAAATTAGACTTTATGTGGCCTGACATATTTTGATTTAACAGCCTTTTTCAGCACGACAGGCTCATTCTTTCTTTTCGACTTCTCTTTATCTCGAACGCCCCGCAATGAAGTTTGTTATTATCTATAATGCGTTTTTCACTAATACATTGGGATGTTTAATTCGAGCATTTCACAAATTCCAGTGCCCCCCAAGATCTGAAAACAAATTTGTTTCTTAATGGAACGTACCAGTGCATCTAAATAAAGTGTAATTAATTTAATGTTTGTGGCGCTTGACTTAATAGGAAGACACGGGTGGAGAGAGAGCAGCTAGCAGTCTGAGAGTGAAGAGGTGGAACACAGAGCTACATTTTTCCATTTACTATGGTAGCCATGGGGTGATTTCTAAATGCCATTTCTGTGGAAAGACACTTACGGAAAGAGATAAGATTCATATGGTTGTTTCAAATTAAAGTGAGCAGATTTAAAATAGCATTCATAGTGTATTAGTATATAGCATGTATAGTGTATATTGGGCTGTTTATATCATGAGGCATTTGCTTCAGTGTAATTTTGCTGTTTGTAGTCTCATGATCCTGAGTGGTGTGTCCTCATAATTAATTCTTATATGTGACATGCCGATTAAAGTAGATTTGCTGACGTAAGAGTAGAGCTTGGTGTTAGCAACACCAGGGTCATAAGTTCAATTCCCAGAGAACGCATGATAAAAATGTGTGCCTTCGATGCGCTGTCGCTTTGGATAAAAGCACCTGGCAAATGCACAAATGTAACTGTAATGTAAATCACTTCAGTAACTTCATATAGGGTTATACTAGACCCAATGCATATGAGAGAATCAAATGAAAAATTTAAATGTGTCGATATATTATATATATATATACAAATATATACATACACATACATATACATATATGTGTGTGTATGTGTATGTATATATGTATTTATTGAAAGTGTCAATAGTTATGTTTACATTTTAAATTTTACATTTTATAGATGGGGTAAAATGTGAACTTGTGTTGTGCAATCAGGCTGTCCGTTTGTTAAACCATATTTATAAGGGGAAAGTATGAAGTGTTCGAATTTATTTATTCGATGTCAGATCACTAATAAAATTAGTAACCCATTTTCGGCAGGAACCATGGCAGATGTTGTCTAGCATCTCTAACGGCGGTTAGAGTTTGAGCCCTTGCTTCTCTTTTTGTTGATAGCTGCTCCATCATTCTTCCTTTGCTCTCTTCCTCACTCACTCCTTTTTTGTCATTTTTGTCACTTGCTCTGTCTCTTTCTCATACCATGCTGTGCAGGTGTCCTGTGTTCTGAATATGGGGCTGGAGAGAGCAGAACTGGATCAGTCTCTCGGCTGAATGAGGCTGTTAATTAAAAAAAATCACTATCAGAATCTCTGCTGGGTTTCCTGCCTCTTTCATTCCCACATTCGATTTCTAGCATTACTGCATCTGCTTTCATCTTTCCCCGTGCCGTCTCTATCCTCTGCTCTTTCTTTGCTCCTTTGTATTTTGTTATTCTCATCTCTCCTTATTTCAGTCCCTCCCCTCTTGTGTGTATAGTAAAAAAAAAGCAAAAGGGCAACAAAAAGTTAAAGTGAGGCAAAAACAAAACTCTTTAATATAACTCTCTCTCTCTCTCTGAATCGTATTTCTCTGGGACTGATGATCTGACAGTCTCAATTACATTTCCTCCGTTCTTTTGAGAGAGTGAGTCATGGCAAAACCGGAGAAGCGGCACGTTGTTCCTCGCCTGCTCTTTAACAGGCTCTCAAAGGGCTTCTAGCCGAGGCTATTTTACAAGAACATTTTGCATTTAGCAGTAATGGTCAGATGTACCGAATACATGTGCCTGCGTAGGTCAGCTATTGGACTGAGGATAAAAGAGCACCCTCGGTTTTTTCCAACAGTGTCGATGCGGATCTTTACCTGAGCAACAAAAGCGTCAGGGACAAAAACAACATTATCTCCCGTGAAAGCGCCAGTCTTAAATGAGCCATTGACCGTTTCGTTGTATAACTTTGTGTTGAGGTGGTCTATCTTGAGGACACTGAGGTTCATAAATGCTCTGTTTGTCAGACGCCTCCCACCCCTCTGTTCCCCCCGGAGCACACAGCCACTTATCGGCCTTTTTCCCCCCACTGCTCACCCAATCTTTTTCTCGTTTGACTGTTGAGGGGGTCAGTGCAAAATTGAACAAAAATGACCACTCCGTCCACGCTACGGCGAGTACACAACTGTCCATGTTAGAATGTCACAGCACAAGAGTTCTCGTAGCTCGATGAGTCACACTCACAAATCCAGTCCTGAGTGCCTCCTCGTTTTACACGTTTGGCTTGGCCTGTGCGTCGGGCAGAAAATGGACCCGAAAATGCCTAGGAACGGGCAAGGGTCGGGTTATTAAAACAATAAGAGATCTGGGCTGAAGAGTGTCCACTCCACGGACACTCTGATGGACTTCTCGTACCTCCGAGCCCAAAATATCGCTGCACGTTTCCTGAGGCGTGCGAGCCATCATTTAGATGAAAGATCCACTCAGTCACTGTAACTCACGCCTTGCCCTCCTCCTCATCTTCATCATATCAACCAAGGCTAAAGTCCTCATTCACCACGTTGCTGTAGATTAGTCCCATCTGAGCGCCTTGCGTGGCGTCGACTGCACATGAGCTTTTAAAATCTTAAGTTACAGAGAGTGAATATTAGCGGCGTCCTTATCTGTCAGATTAATCTGGCAGAATCAGATCTGATGTGCCATAATGGTGTATTTATACCGCAGTGTTCCTTGACCTATTGATGCGAGGATCTTTCTCTGGTTGAATTTTCTTTTGCTCAAAGGGGTTTTTTTTTTGTGTGGCTTGTCTCTTTGAGAGTCCCATTATTGCGCTCAGGCAAAGATCTATCAGTTTAAATCCCGTACAGAGTGTTTATATTAGTTAATACAACAGTCTACTGAAATTTTGGCTAGTGGTGGTTCTGACTAGATGTGGGCTGTTTTGTTTATGAAGGAATTATTCAACTAATATGACGTTTCCATTAGTTTCTGCATGCGTTTATTTATGTGCCTGCTAACTCTTGCTAGCGGCTAAAGCAATTAAACGCACATCTCTGTAGATAAATACAAGCCGAGTACGTAGAGGGGCTCGCAAACAGAATCCATTTGCGCACAGGGCAATAATTCATGCGCACTTATCACGTCTGATTGTTATTTTTTAATCTGCATTTTATTTACATAATTCCAGGCTCGTTTCCCCAGCACAAAGTCACATATGATAAAAATAATTGCCTCAGTTTTTCGCTGTACACTTCTTAGGATTTCATGTCGAAACCGTAAAGCGCTCGTCTCGATGGCTTTTTATTTTTTGATCAGCTGCTATTTTGTGTTTTTTTGCATGTTGGGTCTGTCTGCATGCCGCTGTTGGGGTTTGTTCAGATAACCGTATCACTCACTTGTCACAGTGAGAGAGGGGTAGACGGAAAAAAGAAAGAGGAAAAAGGGTCTCTGCGAGGGGCAAAATGTTCTTTCTCGCTAAATAAGAATTTATTTATGAGAAAAGCAACAGGAAAAACTAGACAGCTGGCACAATAAAAGCTAACCGAATTGGATTCACAACCAATCTTTAGGACAGAGGTTGTTTCTCATTACACTTCCTAGTGCGCTATGGTGCCAATCTGTGTGTTGTGAACACAAATTTGTATACTGGCAAGAGCCTTGATCCACTACATGTTGGAGCACTGATTATTCAATTACTCATTATATGGTCACACTTTAAAATGTAGCTGTATAAGACACCATATGAGATCGATATCTTGTTTCAGTGTCCATCTTCATTGTTGCTGTTAAAGATCTGGATTCAGAGTAGCATACTTCTCTTACAATTTGTGCCATAACTTGAAGAATTTCACAATTTCTTCTTTTTGCCTGTGTTTACATATTTCTGGTTGAAAGTTCATAGGCCATTACCACCATTACCATGTCTTTGTAAATCCGAATTGCTGTTTTCATCTGGAAGATGTTTTCCCTTTCAGATGTTAAATAGAGATGTAGATGATGTGCATTATTTAAATCACCGTGAAACTGCTTCTAAAAATGTTTGAAAAAAAATGGCAACACAAGATGAGTCATCAATGGTTTTGCATTAGCAGAGAATACATTTTTAATATGTATGCTAGCTAAAGATGAATTTTTGTCAATGTTTACGGCGACATTAGCATACTGATCACGTCAAAGCAAATCAACATGGACGAAAAGCCACAGGATATTTTAAATAATTAAGACATTACTGACAGGTAAATATATACTTAGTGAAATGCTTCCCTCTAGAGTTTATTTCTCTAGTGAACAAACATGCTGTGGACAGTAAATGACTTGCCTGAGGTAAAAGTAATGCTACGTGAGATATTATTCTCAAGCTGTTTTTTTATTTTTCTCCGGTTGAAGCACTGGTTGAGAGATTACATGTAAACAAATCTATGCATAGATCGTCTGTTCTTATTCTTCTGCTCTTTTTCCTGTTTTGGCATTTAGCAAACGGCGTTGCATTAGCGCACGCGCCCTATACATATAGGAAAGGAACAGAAGATGAGGTTTTGCACTAGAAGATAATACATCTTTGACATGTGTCTCTGCTAAAGATGAATTTTTGTCAATGTTTAGGTCTTTGTTGAAATGAGTAGAAATGATCTAGAATTGCTGACTGAGGCAGTGGATGGAAGTAGGGAGTTGACTCTTAGGTCTTCACATACTCTTTCCTTGCCATTTATATCAAACAAACCTCCCATCAAGAACAAAGCGTTTTCTTTATAAAAAAAAAAAAAATCAGGCTGCAGTTTTCTTTTGCAACTTTGAAGTATGATGCAGTGTGTGTGTGTGTGTGTGTGTGTGTGAGAAATGGATGCTGCATCCTGTGCTTAAATGTGTGGTAGAGGGTGCTTTAATCTGGTGGCTCCTGAGAGCCTGGTCTCCAATCTCAACAGCATCTGAGAGTGTGTGAATCATACACATCCTCACACACATCACCATTACCATTAGAGAGCTCTCTCTCTCTCACACACACACACACACACACACACGCTCACACACACACACAGAGTATGAACGCTACCGTGTGTACCTGTTGAAGATGGATGGAGTCAGGGAATGATCCCTGTGTTACCTGTTACCACGGTGACTGCTGATGCTTCTCTTTCCTCTCTGTGTTTTCCTCTTGAAACACCATTTTCTCTGACAGCATGATTACGTATCGGTCTGTAAAACATTTGCACTATTATTAGACACATGTATTGTGTAACTAAGAGAGATGTGGGAGAAAAGGGGGAGCATATATGTGAAAGAGAAAAGGAGGGCTTATCGATTGGAGGAAAAAAAAAGTTATACATGAAAGAGAGAGAAAGAATAAGTTTGAGATTCAGATATTAAAGTGAGCATGAAATCAGAATTCACCTTATGTAATTGCCCTTTCCCAAAGACCCGCCCCCTTTAGTTTCTGTTACCCAATGCCATGCGCTCTCACGCCACACATCATGTTTTCACGCGGTTTAAAAATACATCCCGGAGCACAGAGGACACTGACAACATATGAAACAGTAAAATATTCTCATTTTTTTAAAGAATTTTAAACCGTAAATAGCATATAGTGTCTCTTTAATGTGTCGTGACAGATCGCTGTAGCTCCTTCAAGCGGCTCGTGAACCGATCATCTCTTCATACTAGTTTTATAGCATCAAATAAACATGAACATCAGAAGGAATGTTGTTTCAAGCGCGGAAAGACGGGAGTACACACAATTTTCAAGATCAAGTTCACCAACGTTAATCTACTAACTCCCCTGACTGCTTTGTCAGACAAAATGGCAGATTCGGGGTTGACAGATCGTCTGTCAATCAAATTTTTTGCGAAGAGTCAGTTTACTCACGCACATTACTTGTATTGTGAGGGATGAGTAGCATAACCAATAGTTGAGTAGCTATTTTTTAAATAGGTAATAGCACGAGTATTTGCTCAATTGTGTAGTGTCTTTTTTATTTTATTTTTTGGCAAAGCTATTTCATGAAGTATGCAGAGGGGTAGTGTTGTGATACTTGACGCTTTACCTGTTTCTTCACAATATTTCAGTACTAAAGTGTGAATAAAATATTCTATGTCGACTGTTTAGAATCAGAACAAGTGATGTCTGATTCTGGAATAAATGATTCTTTAATTGAATCTTTTCATCTGATAAGAATCATTGAGTTTGAATCCGGTGTAAATGACTTACTCAGCTACTATGTGACTATATATACTGTGTATATTCTTCAAAAGTTTCTTTATAGTGAAAACATGTTCTTTAGATTTTTCCAATGTTCTTCACACTAATGTTTATTTCTAAGAATTATTCATCAAAAGATTCTTTGGGAAGCCAAAAACGGTTCTTCAGTGGCATCGCTGCGAACACCCCCTAAATTTTTAAGGGTGTATCTACTTTTTAAAAGGTGTTCATCAGATGTCTGTATAACTGAAGTAAGAAAGACATGCGTGTGCTATCCCTTTTTTATAATCAAATCAATCGAAACAAACTTATACCCAGTATGTAGGACAAAAAGAAACACCATGAGAGAGAGAGAGATTCATAGAACTATAATTCTCTGAAAGCACACAGCAGCGAGACAGAGACACGCGTTGTATCCGTGAATACCCATCATGCAAAGATCACAGCATGCGTTTATAAACATGTGGCTTCCTCCTGCTGATGTGCGCAATACTGTTCATTCAGCACGCCACACGAATCCACGCTGCTAACACGAAACAGGAAAATGCATATCATTTTTCATGACGAACGCTTAAATGAAACATTTTTCAAATTGAGATCAGAGGCAATAGCTTTACAGTAATGAATTATACACTGTTTACTGTATGCCATTAGATAGTCGTTAGCGCACATCTATAATCTCCAAACATTACGTTGTGGTAGATCAGCCGCGTACAATTATGCCACATAGTTTCCAGTGTCGGTGCGATTTAACAGCACCACCAGCTTTTTAAATCTCAGTGGAATTCATCAGTGCAGGGTTTTCACATCTCATGACAACATGTGTTGCAAAAAGGCCTCCAAACACTGTCAGCCGAGGTCTTGAGATCAACACACATCAGCTTTAACTGCAGTTGGAAATATAATGGTTAGAGTAAAACTCAAGCATGTACATTTGACAGGCTCCTCGCTGAGAATTCGGGTTATGTAAAGGCTGGCTATTGAACGAGACCATACAGAGACTTCATCCGTCAAAGTGATGTGAGAGCTGGACTTGTGTAATCGCAGTGTTGCACAGCAAATGTCGCATTTTCTGTGACAGCGGTTTATGCGTCAGTTATCATGCTCTGCTAAAGGCAGGCTCTTTAAGATCCTCGTTCAGAACACAGTACCTTGTTGTCGGCTTCAAAGAGTGCTAACGTGCTAATGGAGGGGAAAAGTCATGCAAATGTGAAATTCCGATGCAAAGAAATACGAAATACAAAATTCTTGAACATTAAACTGCATGCATATGCAGATACATTACATACACATACAAAAAGGCATTTGTAGTTCTGCTCTTTCTGCTACCTGTGGACTTCATTCAGATCATAGTTGCTTTCAATAATGTTATCATAAATATGGTAATATAATACTTGTAGAAACCCAGTAAAATAATGTTAAATACGGTTTTGAAAAGAGTTTAGCAAGAAAATATGTAAACATTTACATTTTTTTACTCTGTATATGTTGGCCTATTTTGGTCGAATAGAATAGAAATATATACACATATACATGTGTATATATATATATATATATATATATATATATTATGGGGGGCCAAACAGAAAATAATTTAATGTAAATCTGAATATATAGTTATAAATGCGAATATATAAATGTAAATCCTGAATATATAAATGTAAATCTGAATATATAGTTATAAATCCAAATATATAAATGTAAATCCGAATATTTAGTTATAAACCCGAATATATAAATGTAAATCTGAACATATAGTTATAAACCCAAATATATAAATGTAAATCCGAATATATAATAAATCTGAATATAGTTATAAACCTGAATATATAAATGTTAAATCCGAATATATAAATGTAAATCCTGAACTTATAGTTATAAACCCAAATATATAAATGTAAATCCGAATATATAATAAATCTGAATATAGTTATAAACCCAAATATATAAATGTAAATCCGAATATATAAATGTAAATCCTTAATTTATAGTTATAAACCCGAATATATAAATGTAAATCCGAATATATAATTATAAATCTGAATATAGTTATAAACCTGAATATATAAATGTAAATCCGAATATATAGTTATATATAGTAACATATATATAATATAGGTTTATAACTATAACTATATATATATATATATATATATATATATATATATATATATATATATATATATATATATATATATAACTGGCTTCCGTAGTTACAATACAGATTGGAGTCCAATATATGATATTGACAACAGCAGACCAGAGATTAAACGTACTTTAAAATAATGCTATAAGACATGTTGAATACATGTTTAGAATTCTTGAAATTCCATGACTAGATGACACTAACTTTATCACCATTAAGTTCCAATTGTGTAAACGTAATTTGGTCACAGCAGAGCTCGAACACAATATGTTGGTGTGAACCCACCTGCTCAGATGACAGCGTATATAAATCAGAGTTTACACCGCAGATTGACTCTCCACCTTTCCAAACTCTGACTTTATTGCGTCTTTGGCTTTCGTGACGCTAGTTTCCAAACACGTTTATCTCAATTCAAAATCGTCTGGAACTGTTTGTTGGTGTGACAAAACTTGCTGAACTAGCTACTGAAGGATCATCAGGGAAGAATTAAACTTTAAGGAAAAATGATTCGCATACATACTTTTTTCCTGTTATCCGGCGTTCTGTTCGCTTATGTAATGTGCACATCTGATTACACCCAGTGAATTTTAATATTATTTATATACTATTATAGTATTTATTAGTATTTTGAATTAAGTTTTATTTTTAGATTTTTAGTGTTAGTTAAACCCTATAAAGCCTGCTGTTTCATATTTGATACACAATTTTCAATGCGATACTTAAAAAAAAAATCACATATGTAGACTTTTTTTATTCTATATTTTCAATTTATTTAATATTTCTATTTGTAATATTTTTTTCTATTTAATTTTGAATATTTAAAAAAATCTATTTTTCTGACTTAATTCATTTGTCTGCCTTTTATTGGTTAAGTTTTATTAATTTTTATTATGTGCTTTAGTCATTTTTATTACTCTCATATATATATATATATATATATATATATATATATATATATATATGTATGTGTGTGTATATATATATATATATATATATATATATATATATATACACACACACACACATATATATATACATATATATATGTGTGTGTATATATGTATGTATGTATATGTATGTATATATATATATATATATATATATATATATATATACACACACACATATACATACATATATATGAGAGTAATAAAAATGACAAAAGCACATAATAAAATTAATAAAACTTAACCAACAAAGTAATGAAATACTGCATCCTTCAAATGATGACCATTACCCACTAGCAAATGATTTAGCAGTGTTACATTTAATAAAGTTAAATGACGTAAAAAGTGTAATTCAATCAATGACAAGACCTAAAATATATTTAGGAAACGACTGAAATACAGACTCTCACACCATCCGTTGTCTGAGTCCCGTCGCACCGGGTGAATTTATTTTTATTTTGGTTTTTGTTTGGCTGTCGACATTTTCTAATTTCTATCACTCCTCTGATGTATAGCTTCATTCAGCATTCAGAGAAAAATGGCTGTTGTGGGCTTTCATGCATACAGCTTTCAATTATTCATGCATTTTGCATAACACGCACTTTACTGTCATTGGCTGAACTTGACACTTTTTTGATTGGTGTTTTTGTGCAGGCTTTCACACTGAATGACAATACGCTAGTAGGCTGACTTGCTCATCTGTGTGTATTGCTATTATGAGTCAGTCTGTAATATACATACATTATATGCAACATTACTTTGAATGCAGGTTGGTTTTTATCTAATTTCCCCCCCTGTAATGGCTTCTGTGGCCACTAATATGAAAACATAACACTTATTAGTGCAATTTAAAGTTTCAAAGTTGAAAGGCACACAAAGACTGTACGTGTGTGTATTTGAAATTTCAATGCTGACACTGTCTCTTATTGTCTTTTGCACATAATTACAGACTAATATTTGCCTGACTCGCCCTAAGAATCGGCAGACGGCGCCGGAATTGCAATGTGCCTGAATAGCGACGCTTTACACTTCAGGGGAATCGCATTATGAGAGCAGCCAGTGTCCTCAGGTGGGCATCAGCGGTTTAAATTCAATCATCAATCATGTGTGAAAGGCAAACCCACTCAGCACATACCTGAAAGACAAGATCACAAAAACATTTCTCAGAAAAGTTCAATAAAATCCCATGCTTAAACAAAAAGGCATCTGTTATCTGAGGTCAAACAAGATATGTATCGCTCAGAGAAAAAAGTTCTCAGTTAATGCAAGTCTCGCAGTGGATGTAATACACTCATGTTGCTTTGATAAATCTGTGCTCTCTTGTGGAACCTTTAACACTCGGTCCCCTTTCTCGTTACGCACTTTTTGTCCTTTATCTCTGTTTGTACGAACCGTGACTTACAAATAAGCTTTACTGAAAAAATGCAATGAGATGTTCCTATAAGATATCTTTTTTAATTAATATGGTATAATGAGACGGTTAATTGCCAGCCGCTCTCTGGGATTGTTTCTAGATAAAATAAAAGGTCTAATGAAGTTGATCTTATTGCGTGATGAAAAAGTCTTCCCTCTACACTCCTTCTCTTCTGTTTCTGGTGTCCTTGTCACCGTCTGCTGCTTTAATCTTCAATTGCCCTCTCTTAAAGAGACAGTTCACCCCAAAATGAAAACTGTTTTGTCATTTCAAACCTCTTGGTTACAGATGCTCTTTCCTTTTTGGATATCTGACAAGGCGCCCATTTCACATGGCTTGAAAAGCACTTATACTGACATAAACAACAAAAAGATTAATAAAAGATAATCACAATGTTAGTTTTTTTCAAACAAATGATATTAACCTCTATAATAATGGGTGTTCACAATATTTAGTCCAACCCTACTGACAGATGGACGGATCATGTTGCGTTGTGTTTGAGACTCTGATGTTTTCATTCAGAAGACATAGCGTCTATAATCAATATAGCGTAAGAAACAAGTATTGACTGATTTTATGGCGCTTTTTGTCATTTTTGTCAACATTTGCAGTCCTTCTCAAACTCCTTCAGTTTTATTATACCAGAAAACAGCAGCGTGAACATTCCCATGTTTGAAACATAAGAAAATAAGGGTTTGTAAATTATGAGAGACATTTTATTTTGAATTAACTACCCCTTTTAAGGTCCTGACACACTAAGCCGATGGTCAGCCGTGGGCCAACGCAAGGCCCAGTTTTTGCGCAGTGTTCCACGCCGTCTCGCACTAGTCGGAGGCTTTTTGGCCAACGGAGTATCTTACGCCGGCGTCCGTCAGCGTCACCACCATCAGTGAGAAAGAGAATAAAAGCAAAAGTGAAGAAAGCGAGCAAAGAACTCAAGACGGCACAGACAGAAGGCTGTTCTGTTATCTTACCTGTGCATTACAATGCATAGACATTTTCATAATGTTGAGCCGACTGGAATAAAATTACATAAGAGATCTGCATGATTGATATTCAAAATGGTTTGCAAGCACTGCTTTGTTTGCTCTTTGTATATCTGCAGTTTTGGTTTCTCTTCATGAATGACGAATGCAGACTATTGATACATGCTGATATAGACATATATTTACTTAGACACAGACTCAGAACGCATCTGCTAGTTGACTGTCGCCTGTAGTCTTTGTGGTGTGTTCTAGAGCAGCTTTATTTAGCCGAGAGACGACGTGAGGCAACGACACACTCCGCTCTCGTCACCACTAGCTCTTTAACGTCAGCTTGGTGTGTCACGACCTCTAACCTTCATTCACCTGTTGTCTCTTGTTTAGTTACTTCTTTGTCTTATATTTTTGACTTGTATTATTTTACTTCTCTGTTTACCCATGATGTCATTTATCTAGTCAGTTTTCTCTCTCTCTCTTTTTTGCTCTCTCTCTCTCTCCACCAAGCTCAGAAAAAAGGTCCATGTCAGAGACTCTGTGGTTTTGCTGTAATTCCACTGGTGGCTTTGGAGAGGGCCGCTTTAACGAGAGCTCAGGGAACTGTGGTAACTGGGAAGTGGCTGTCACCATCTTTTTGTGTCTCTTGCTTTTGCAAGAAAGAGACAAAAAATGAGAGAAAGTGTGAGAAGCTAAGGCAGTCTTACATTTAAAGTTTTTTTCAGCGTTTCTGCTCGATAACTAGCAAAAAAAAAAGAAAAAAAAAAAGTAGACCACACAAGTGGCCCTTCCTCGCTGTTAATGAATGCATGTGTCTTCAAAAGCATAACTAGACAGAACTGGAAACCCAGGCTGCTCCAAACCAGTCAAGCTGATCTTGCAGTTTAAAGAGAAAGAAAAAGAGACACATCTATGGTTCAAAGTCTGAGGTAAATGATTAATTCATGCAAATCGTCCACAATATGTGGAACAGTGTCAGCGATCAAGACGTCTCAGCTATACAAGATGTGGATCGTTTAGGGGAAGATCAATGACATGACTTATGTGGGTCATAATATGGTATTACCAAGACCACACTTAAAAAAAAAAAAAAAAAAGGTTCCAAAAGGAAGTTTCCACAGCGATGCCGTAGAACAGTAATTCTCAAAGTGTTTTTTGAGGATGTGCGAGTTGAAATTTTTTGTGGTCGCATTTGTGCGAGTGCATGATCATGTCATTCGCACGTGTGTAACAGAACGAGATATCAGCGGCTGCCGTCCGTAACTGTTTTGTTTTCAAAATGAACAATTTATATAATGAACAAGTACATCATGAATCCATTTTCCAAACCGTGTTTTTGTCTTATCCTGAATCACTACGGTGCGCCTATAATAAATGTTTATATTCGGACTATTTCAGACCAGGTTCGGCTCGGCTGCGGAGTATCACAGTACCTGCGTGACTCGTAATAGACAAACAGTGAGAAGTAGTTCCGGCTACAATGTTCTTCCGCAAGACACATGCAGTTCTATATATTAACCGCTATGAGAGGGAACTTACACGCGCATTGCACAATGATACTGAAACGCGCCAATTAGGAATTCAGGAAATTTAGGAATTAAGCCATATAAAAATGAAAAGGTTAAAAGCTGAATAATAATCATAAAAAATGAAGTTTGGAGGTCAAGGATGCAGGTGGAAAGGACGAGCCAGCACACAGACACAACTAATGATGAGCGCACAGGTAGAAAGGCATTAAGTTACTTCAACAGCAATGGGTTAGACTAGTAGGGCTCCTCATTAGGCCGCGAGGGAACGTTTGGCACGCGCTAATGTCAAAAAGTGTTGTCAAGGTAATGTCTATTAGCACGTCTCTGTCGCGAAAATTCGAACGCAGCATCATCGCTTTCGTTGCGTAACCGCTGGCGCGTTGAAAATGCTCGCGCTCTGCGCCGGTGGTCATGCGCAGTTAGTCTGTCAGAGACTCAAAAACTGACTAGGGAAAATAGACTAAAATGTGGATGGACTGAAAATGTTTGGTTAATTTTGTCGGACCAACCACACCAAAGAAAGAAAGTAAACTGTATGTGAAAAAGTACAGCGTTTGCTTTTATATTATTAGTTACAGAAAGGCAAACTAAAGTTGAATATTTTCTCATTTACCTTCAGCATTCAGCAAATACACATCTATATCACTAAAACAATTCTCTCAATATCTAATTAACATTTAATTTCACAGACCTTGCAGATTTATTCAAATGCAAAAGTGAGATTTTCTGAAGTATATATATATAAATATATAACACATATAAATATATATATATATATATATATATATATATATATATATATATATGTGTGTAATATTTTGATTAATTCATACTTTTCATATTTCTAATTGATTAAATATGAGTTAAAATAAATATAAATTATACATATATATCAGATTTATATCGGCCATCAGCCACTGTGATTTAATATATTTAAGATTAAGACGATTATTCATCAAGCATGCATTGATTAAAATTGTTGTAGCAAAAAAGGTGCGACCAACTGAGAAAATTGGGAGCACCAGTGGAAAAGTTAGTCTTGAGCCCCGATCAGTGTTTTAATAACGAAAAAATGGATCTTATCATTGCATTTTTGTTTGAATAATTAGTTTTTCACTTGAAACAGTTGCATATTAAACTTAAATTTAGTTTATCCTTCCTATTTTGTTGTTTTTGGGGGGCGTGTTAGAGTGGGATTCTGTTAGGTGGTCCTCAGAAAAAAAAAAAAAGGTCCTTGGGCTGAAAAAGTTTGAGAAACACTCCCGTAGAAGAACCATTTCCGTTTCCACAAAGAACTTTTTTTTTTCTTAGGGTGAGGATCATTTTAATAATCTAAAGAAAATTTTTCCATTATCAAGAAAATTTTGAGTAATGGAAAGTTTCTATGGATGTTAAAGGTTCTTCATGGAACCATCAATCCCAATGGAATCTGCGCATGCAGTATTTCGCAGAAAAGTTCTACAAATCCCCAATCCCTTGCATGTTCGATTATTAAATATTTAAGATAACAGTGTTGTACTCTCAGTTCCATGAGTTTCCACATTTAACATTGTTTAAATCCATTCCACAGAATTCTGGATTTTCCTCAGCAGATTGATCTGTGCCCGGTTATCTCAGATTTAAATGAGCTTTTAACGCAGTGTTTATGTAGAATATAAGTGTAATAATTCCTCATTTCATGTTACATATATGAATGTGAGGGACAAAAGTGGACTTAGGGAAAGTGGAGCAACAGAGGGATAGACAAGGAAAGGGACAAGTAGACAGTCGGAGGTATGGCAAAGGCAGCCTGGCCCACAGATACCTGTAAATAATTCACACCGGCTTTGTGTTTGGCTGATGTGAAGTAAGACACATCCAAGAGCCACTATATGCCACTGTTCTCACTGTTTATTTTTATCAGCCATCTTATGCTGTTTGAGAAAAAGCCTTTATGATAAATGCAAATATTAGATATTATGCAAAATTAAACTGTGATAAAACCAAAGCATTTTTTTAAAATATTGTTCAATTTTAGAATTTAATATTTAGTTTGATATAATAATTATATTTGATATTTGTTTTTTCGACCTAATTTTCTCCATGTAAGATTTCAAAAATTAGTTGGAACATAAAGCTAATCCTCATGACTACAGTCATGTGAAAAAGTGAGGATACCCTTTTATCAGAACATAAAAGATCATCTAGTGCTTGGCAGGTCTTCAAATTTGGAAGGTAAAACCTTATATGAACAACACATTACATATCACACCATGTCATTATTTATTTAGCTATAATAAAGCCAAGATGGAAAAAACATGGGTGACAAAGTTAGGACACCCTATGATACAGTTTCCTGTAGATCCAATTTTAGCAGAAATACCTTGAAGTAATCCTTTTCTGGAAGACTTTATCTGTCTCTCACATCATTTTGGAATAATTTTGGCCCATTCTTCTTTACAACATTGCTAAAGTTGTTGGGCATTTGTTAATGCACAGCTTTTCAGTTGGGATGAGATTTGGACTTGACTGGAACATACCAACACATTTACATTTACATTTAGTCATTTAGCAGACGCTTTTATCCAAAGCGACTTACAAGTCAAGTCAAGTCATCTTTATTTATATAGCGCTTTTTACAATGCAAATTGTGGCAAAGCAGCTTTACATTAATAAGAAAATGGTGTCATTGTGCAGCTTATTCTATATATTATTGATTCATTCCGTTGCAAATATCAATAGTTATTAGTCTAGTTAATTTATGTATATCAGCACTGTAGAGAACAGTGACATGATCGTCCGGCTCAGCTCAGTTTGTATACAATGGCGCCAGTGCAGGCATATCAAAAACACTGCTGAATATCAAGCAAGTGTCCCCAACTTAAGCAAGCCAAAGGCAACAGCGGCAAGGAACCAAAACTCCAACAAATGGAGAAAAAAACCTCGGGAGAAACCAGGCTTAGTCGGGGGGCCAGTTCTCCTCTGGCCAACAGTGAACACTTGTCCGATACTCAGGCAGAGTTACAGGTCATTAAACCGTTTTGGAATCGCAACAGTCAAAATATTTAATCTAGTTTAAGATCTTTTTGATCACGCCGGTATGGGACGGTTTGTTGGGATATGTGCCACTGGCTGATGAGTCGGTAAGGTCTTAACAGAGGATGAGCTAGTTAACACAGTCTCCGCCGACACCACAGGGCCACATTGCTGCCGCACACAGGCACAGGTTCCCCGTCCGACCCGGACACGGCCCAGATCCAGCCAATCACGTTAATTGGTAAACCTCGGGATAAGCAGAGAGACAAAAAATTAGCGTAGACGCCATTCTTCTTCTGATGTACCGAGTACATCTGGTGTTATAGGAAGTGATCCCGGTTCCGGCTGACCTGATCTATGCAGCCTAACAATCCTTTAACGGATATGAAGACAAAAGTTTATAGTGCGTCATGTGTATGCCAAGTTAAATAGATGCGTTTTTAGTCTAGATTTAAACTGACAGAGTGTGTCTGCTTCCCGAACAATGCTAGGAAGATTGTTCCAGAGTTTAGGTGCCAAATAGGAAAAGGATCTACCGCCTGCGGTTGATTTTGATATTCTAGGTATTAACAACTGGCCAGAATTCTGAGATCGTAATAGACGCGAAGGACTATAATGCATTAAGAGCTCACTCAGGTACTGGGGAGCTAAGCCATTTAGTGCTTTGTAAGTAATTAGCAAGATTTTAAAATCTATACGATGTTTAATAGGGAGCCAGTGCAGTTTTGACAGAACAGGGCTAATATGTTCATATTTCCTGGTTCTAGTAAGGACTCTAGCAGCTGCGTTTTGGACCAGCTGTAATTTGTTTATCACGCGAGCAGGGCAACCACCCAATAGAGCGTTACAGTAATCTAGTCTCGAGGTCATAAACGCATGAACTAGCTGTTCCGCATTTGTCATTGAGAGCATATGTCGCAATTTAGATATATTTTTAAGATGGAAGAATGCGGTTTTACATATGCTAGAAATGTGGCTTTCAAATGAAAGATTGGTATCAAAGAGCACACCCAGGTTCCTAACTGACGAAGATGACTTAACAGAGCAGCCATCAAGTGTTAGACAGTATTCTAGGTTTTTATGTGAAGTTTTTGGTCCAATAATTAGAATCTCTGTTTTTTCTGAGTTTAGTAGTAGGAAATTACAAGTCATCCAATTTTTTATATCAGCTACGCATTCTGTTAATTTTGAGAATTGGTAGGTTTCGTCAGGGCGTGAGGAAATATAGAGCTGAGTATCATCAGCGTAACAGTGAAAGCTAATGCCATGCTTCCTAATGACATCTCCCAAGGGTAACATGTACAGAGTGAAAAGCAACGGTCCTAGAACTGAGCCTTGTGGTACTCCATATTTAACTTGTGATCGAAATGACATCTCTTCGTTTACTACTACAAACTGATAACGGTCGGATAAGTATGATTTGAACCATGCCAATGCAATTCCACTAATTCCAAGTGAGGAAAACAAACAAGCGATTCTTCATGAATTGGCAAATAGCACAGGAAGTGCTCACAATACAAGTTTCATACATTGCTCAGTACCATAAGCTAGAGTAGGAAGGGAAAAGGGAAGGAAAGGTTTTTTTTTTTTTTTTTTTTTTTTTTTTAAGAGGGGATCGACACCTTTATTCTTTCCTTTTTCAGTCATTCTGGTGTAGATCTGATCGTCATCTTCATGGGCCAAAGTTGTAAAACTTTGCGTATAAACCTTACTAAAAGCGAACGTGTGACTTAAATCTGAAAAACATAAAAAAAGAAAGAGATTTATAAAACCATGCGTACACCAGAACCTGCGCAAAAATCCCTTTATAAATCCCAGTCGGCGGAAGATTGTCCGTACGTGCATCTCCACCCTGTCTCCTCCCCGAAATCACCATATGTGGAGCTTACAACGCCTAGTTTTACTATGCATAACCTCATCTGCATATCATTTCCATGCATATCCTCATCCATGACACCATTGTTAACACCGTCAAAAGTGCAAGACATTGGGAAATATTACATACGGACTATAAATGCCATTTGTGCCACACATATTACTAAAATCATCTAATATCCTTGTTGTTTTATAATAAATACATCAATATATCAATATAATATCCAGAAAAACAAAATTGTAGCTATTAAATAGCTTACTTCTCAGATAAAGTTTTTAGAAATTGATTCATTGATTTCCACTATCCAAATAGTATTTGAATTGTTTAAAACAATTTGAATGAAAGATATCATCATTGAACCTGTTCAAATCGGACAACAGACCGTTCGACCATCGAATCCAGCAGTGTCTTTCATTATATCGCAGTAAGTGTGCATCACTGATCATCGCTCTCACTCTCGAAGAGGAATTATTGTTCTCCTATCACTCCTCACTGTCAATGAAACAGCTTGTCACAGGAAAAGTGATCAAAAGTAGCACATCCAGCTGCATGACTTCATGTAATTATAGGGCTTATCGTCACTAATAAAAGTGGAATATTAATGTAAATGTGTATATCAAAATGAAAACAGAGTTTAAAATCCTTCTGTTTACTTCATTACTTTTCTCAGTCTAGTAAAGGTGTTCGTACGGATGGGTCAGAGTTTGTGTGAAAGTGCGCAAATTTTCCAGTCAAGTTTGATCCATCGTTTGCGTAAGAAGTAGCGTACGCCTCTTTCAGGGCATGTTTTGTGTGTACGCAACAGTTATAAATGAGGCCCCAGATCATTGTCCTGCTTTACCTGTTGGACGGATGGCCTCACATTTGACTCTAGAATACTTTGGTATATAGAGGAGGTCGTGGTCGACTCTATGGCTGTGAGGTGCCCAAGGCCTGTGGCTACAAAACAAGCCCAAAATCATCACCCCGCCACCAGCATGTTTTGGTATGAAGTGTTTGAGCTAATATGCTGTGTATCATGGCCAAACATCTCCACTTTGGTCTTGTCTGTCCAAGAGAAGTCATCTAGAAGTCTTGGTTTGTTCAGAAGCAACTTTGCAAACCTAAGTCACGCTGCCATGTTCTTTAAGAGAGGCTTTCTCCTAGAAAACCTTCCAAACATGCCATACTTATCCTGTCTTTTTCTAACTGCACTGTCACAAACTCTATCATGTTAACGAGCCTTGTTCTTGGGTTGTCTGAAATTTCGCATTACATGGTCTGATCTTGGGGTGGATTTGCTGGGATGTCCACTCATGGGAAGATTGGTGTCTGTTTTGAATGTCTTCCACTTGTGAATAATCTGAATGATGGACTTCAAATAGTTTGGAAAAGATCATTGCTGATGTCTTTCCTCCTTGGTATTGTGTTAACACAGGCTCCAGACCAGCAAACTTCCAAAACTTCTGCTTTTATAGAGGTGATCACACTTGCTGGTGATCAATTAATTAAAGGTATTTGATTAGCAGTGCCTGGTCGTTACTTACCCTCTGAATTCCTATATAAACAGTAAGGGTGTGCTAATTTGTTAACCCATGGCTTTTCCATTTTGACTTTATTTTTGCTAAACAAATAATGGCAGTGTGAAGTGGTGTTGTTCATCTGACGTTTTATTTTCCAAATTTTAAGACCTGCCAAGGACCAGATGATTTTGTTTTTATTATGCCCTGATACAGAAAACCATAGAATTCAATAGGGTGTCATAACTTTTTCACATTACTGTAGCTGAGCATTGGCTTTCAGAAAAAGGCTTTGATTACCTTTGTACCTTTTCGTCGCCTCCAGGAGCCCATGAGGCCTTACAGTAACGTCATGAAGATAATACAAGATCAGATTGACAGTTTCAATGGAGATGACCTGGGTGTGTTGAAGAAAACTTACCCCAGACCAGGATTTATTCTTGTTTTGAGGTTTGAAAGCTGGACACAGCCCAGAAGCACCCAATACTGTGCTGTCATTTAACCTTCCATAAAGCATTCTGCCTCATATATATAAAATTACATTTATTTTTGGATGTTATTGACAATTTAATCTATAAGTACTGCCCCATGCTGTGCAGTGTGTAGCGTGTGTTGTATTTGAGTGTGTGTGTATGCCTCACTACGCTTGAAATAATTCAAAACCGCAACTCTCTCTTAATGTCAGAGCAGTGAGTCTAAATCAATGGCGTCCATTTCTCTTCCAGACCTCATCTGCAACAGCATGGAAATCGATTGATCTGAACCTTTCTCTACAAAGGACTGCCATCTTTTCCTCTTACGAATTTGTCCATTGTGTTGAAATTGCGTTTCCTGATTCAAAGCCGATTCCTCGGCAACAGCAGCAAAAGCATCAAATGCTCTCTCTCCTCCAGCCCTATGATAACCTTCAATCTTCGATGCTGATCCTGAATAAATGTCAGTTTTTATCTGCTATTTGTCTTTTGAAACCGGGTCCGTTCCCCTCTCAACATACCTCTTTAGGTCACGAAGCTTTGAGTACAGATAAATCTGCATAAATATGTGATCCGCGCCATTATTTCGAGTTATATGCATGAAATGAAAAGGTGAATAAAAAGTCTTTGTTTTCTAATTATATTCCTATAATTATGTATCTAGTAAAAATCACCGTTGAGATATAATCATTTAAATAATGGCTGTCATGACTTGTTTTTGAGGAAAAATTAGGGAATTAACTCAAACGCACAATAAATAATTTATACATCAATAATAAAGTAACGCATTTATAATATATTTACATATTTAGTTTTTTTGATCTAACATGCCATGGACTTTAAATGAAGTCAGGTGGCACGATTCACAAGCTATTATATTGACATCTTTTCACTTTTGAAACATTGACTAGGCTATTACATGAGAGATGATAAATTTCATGCTGTAACTAGTAGAAAAGAGTAAGCTATAATCGCTTGAACTGCAATAGTTACACCTATCCATCACATTAAATCAAATTTGTCAGAAAATCGACATAACTAGGCTGACACTTTATCAAAATGAATATAATACAAAACTATTGAAATTTAAGTTTGTTGGAACGTCATTGCGATTTATGACTCAAACTAATAGTGACAAACCTGGCAACTTTGGTCCTAAATGTTAGCTAAATATAGAAATATATGGAATATTAAAGACTAATGTGCTGAGAGGTCATTTTTGGTTGATTGGGGTCAAAAACAAAACAGCAGTCTCATTTGGCTGACTATATATGCATGAGAGTGTGTGAGAATATAACAAAAAAAGTTACAAGTTACAAAAAGAAAAGTTACAAAGGATGTGTGTAAGGTTGTGTGTATGGAAAGTGGCTGGTATAGCTGTCATATTAGCACTGGTTCCGAGGACGTGGGCGCCCTGCTCTTATATTAAACTGTCACAACAAGAAAGAATGTCTGGCCGTCTGGGCCACAGTGAGAACAGTCGTCTGGCCCAAGGACATGTGCTGACATCAACTCCCATGAATATTCTACTCTGAAATGTAACCTATAATTGTCTGGTGTGTGTGTGTGTGTGTGTGTGTCTCAAAGCACAGTGAAAATGGGAGAGAAGTAAATTGTTCTTCTCTTATACTGGTCTATAATGCATAATATTAGATATTTGGACTCCAGTATAATCTAAGCTCTATTTTATAGATACAATACAATATAATTTGACAAACATGATTTATAGTGAAAGCGTTCGTATTTGCGCTTATTCAATTTGAATGTAGTACACTTTTAATTTGCAACCCCTCCTCATGAGTAGCATAAATGTCAAACATTTGATCTAAATTTTATTTCTCTTCAGCTTAAATATCTATTTGTTTTAACCCCTACAGACCCCGAACTTTTGATAGCTTCTTTTTCATTGCCAAACGTCCCGCCCACTTCAAGAGCACCGGGCGCTCTCATTGGACCACAGTGATGCTGAGGATGATTAGGAGGTTCGCTGTCTGTCTCTCTTTCTCTGAACTGCATCTGCTACAGCTGTATTACATTAACCATGTCAGATTCGCTTTTATTAAATTCAAATTAGATTCCTGGAGCTTTGCAGCTGCTGCATCTGTGCTGAAGGAAAATTGAGCTTCCTGATACTCTTTATGTATTGTTCGTTTGGCAATCGTTTTAAGCACTTGCTGTACAGAGGAATGTAAACATCTTTCCTTGATACAAATTCATGTTAAATAGTAAATACACTACCATTTTTTTTAATAGAATTTTTTTTTTTTTTTTTACATTTATCCAGCAAGGATACATTACATTGATAATACACTAAAGACATTTATAATGTCACAAAAGATTTTGATCTCAAATTCTGCCTTTTCATCAAAAGAAACATGAAGTATCACAACTTTTTGATAATGATAAGATAAGTTTCTTGAGTACCAAATTAGCATATTAGAATGTCTTCTGAAGGGTCACGTGACCCTGAAGACTTGAGTTATGGCTTCTGATAATTTAGCTTTGCCATCACAGGAATGAATAGCATTTTAAAATATATAAAAACACAATTGTTTTAAATTGTGATTATATTTTACAATATTGTTGCTTCATGTTTTAATCAAATAAATGCAGCCTTGGTGAGCATAAGAGATATAAAACATAATATAATCTTCCCATTTTTGAATGGTAGTGTAGGAATCGATATTTGCCACCTCATCTGTTGTCTTTATTTTTGCAAGTTTCAGTATGTATTTATTTTTGCCTTATTTTTACCAGGTATGAGCTGACAAGTTTGCAGCAGTCTGTTCATACTGAAAAATTAAAATGAAAAATGTTGTGCAACACGCTGTTTTAATATACTCATATGTGGAGTGGGATTTTGATGAGACCAATGCGATTGACTGATCTCGTTAAAAGGTGTGAATCGCCTCCTAATTAAAAACAACTACAACAACAAAACAGCCTTTACAGAAATAACCACACCAAGCTAACCACAAACACGCATCAAGCTCCAACTCCATGTAAATATCCACACCCACCTCACCCATCACATTCAGATTCAGGCATGATGGACCCTACAAAACCTCTTATACCCATTACATATCGTATAATTTCTCTAAGGCCCTTGTCTGTAAGAAATTGTTGTTTAGGAATCGATCTGAGGGGCTTCAGTTAGTGAGAGGTCTGTAATGTTGTGATTTGTTGTTCTTTACGTTTCTGTCGAGCTCCATTAAGACTCTTAACCTCAGTAGCCGTTCGTTCTGGGGCTGTCTTTTCATTTCTTGCTCTTAACAGATGCTTACTTGATCAAACAGGATTCTTATACAGATGGTATGTACAGATAACCAGACAGTTAATTCTACAATTAAAGCGTTCAGAAGAGTTTCATATTAACAGGAACACCGTTTACTTTTGCTTAAAGTCACGATGAAATGAAAGTAGGGGCAGATGTTTTCTTCTCTTTTGTTTCGTACATCCAAATCAAAAGGATCTATATAGAACCAGGTTCTGTCAGGCGTTTCATATATAGAACCTTCTAGGGTTTCCCAATCATGAGACCATTTTATGGATTCAGTTTTAATTTTTGTTATGTTTTACAACTTAAACAGCTCACAAACAGAGCCGGTGTCTGAGATTTTTGGTGACACTTAAACATATATGAATATTCATGAGTTTCCTGTTTCGTTAGTCATGGGGGTATTTTGCATTTGTGAATAGATTTGAGAGCTGTGATGTGATGTTACAATTTTGTTCACAAATGTGTGTATGTAGACACATAATTGGCAAAACTATGCTGATTTAATTTGACATGTTCACACTGTCATTTCTTAATATCTTGCTCTGTTGGTGAATATTTCAGTCTTTATTAAATTCTAAAGTGAAGTATTATTTTTTATATTAACAAGAAAATTCCCCAATCCCCATAAAAAAAAATGATGCATTTAGTTGACAAAATGTACGAAAGGGCGAATTGAATGGTTAGAGAAGTATGTTCCATTTTGATTAAAAATGATGGTCAAAACAAATTATAAAACTGAAACATGCATGGATGAATCGTTCACATTAACGTCAATAACACGCATTTAAAAAATAGATAGCTTTTCATTTCATGCTCAAATGCATAGAATTACTTTTGGTACTGTAGTTCCAACACAACCAGACGGCCATTACTGAATTCGTATGCAAAAATAGACATATTATTTAATTCGTCTTTTCGTGATTAGAAAACTGACATACAGTAGTGGCAGGGTTTCTGTCAAATCCCTCACGCCTCTTTATGTAATTTAATTTGCGTCCCTCTTTTTTCCCCCTTACAATAGACAATTACAGTAGACATTGCACAAAGCAGCTCAGGAGAAATTAACAGCTTGACAGAAATTAAGTGTGAAATTGCTTCAGCAACAGGTACATGATAAGGTTATAATTGTTTGCCAATGAATACCAAAGCCATTTTCCCGTAAAGAGGATTGTTTTTTTTAAGTGAAAGGCAGTATGAGAGTTTAGCACAAAAGAACAGGCGGAACGAGAGCCCGCAGTGGTCAGTGTGCCCACTGTCGTCCCCGTGGCCAACTGGTACAGTGCCAGCCTAAACACATTCAGATTTGTTGTCGCCCTTTTGTTTGCCCTCTGACCTCTGGAGTGCAGTGAGGCTAACTGCTTCTGAAGTCAGGGTCAGAGTTCAGTCTGCTCAGCAGATGTCTCCCAGAGTTTAGGCGGGAGTGAGGGATGATTTGCATGTTTTTCAGGATGCCGAGCGCCCAGCAGGAAATGGGTGACATTCTTCCTGGATTTTTCAGTTCGGCCTTGAGCTTGTCCGGCGGAGTCCGTTTTAAACACACAGAGACGGTTACTGTTATAGGTGCAGACATGTGCGAAAAACACTGTGAGGAATCTGAAAAGTGGTTGGAGAGGCAATATTCCGAGAGGCAGTCGAACTGGAGAGTCATGGTGGGTTCATTTAGCTTCCTGCTGATGGGAGACCCCCCTGCCCTGTCAGAGATCGAGGCAGAGCTATTTAGGATTCTAGAGGGCAGTTAAATGATGGCCTGGCTGTGCTAACTGTATAAATTTGTACCATTTTCATCAATTATTAAAGCTCCCCGTGGACCGCTAACACCAAGTGGATTTATCATGGTTTGGAACACCCATGACACTGCTTCTCTTTCAATAGCCCCCACTTTCTTAAAGGGATAGTTCGCTTATAGATGAAAATTCTTTATTTACAAAGAAATTAAGGATTTTTTTTACTATATATTGGACTTCAACGGGTTGAAGGTCAAAATTGCGGTTTCAATGCAGCTTCAAAGGGCTCCAGCTGAGGAATTAGGGTCTTATCTAGCGAAACGGTCTGTCATTTTCTGAAAACAATCAAATTTCTATTCTTTTTAACCACAAATGCTCTGCGTCTCACTGTACATTACGTTCATGTGTTACATAGGCAGAAGTATCGAGGTGGGGCGAAAAACTCTTCTAATATCAAAATCATCCGATATCTTTGTTTTACCTGCACGTTGGCTTTGTAGACACTGGATCTGCACGTCATGCGTGTGGATCGCAAAGCAATTTGGGGTCGTGGTAGTCGTGGCCTGAGGGAGTCGGGCTTGTAACCTAAAGGTTGCTGGTTCAATTCCCATGCCGGCAGGAATTGAAAGCGGGGATTGTGAATTCGATACCATGACTAAGGTGCCCTTGAGCAAGGCACCTAACCCCTAATTGCCTCACTTGTAAGTCGCTTTGGATAAATGCATCTGCTAAATAACTAAATGAAAATGTAATAACGGGATTCCGTCATGCGCGTGGATCGCAAAGCAATTCCGATCGATATGAACATCTTGGATGGCATGGGGGTGAGTAAATCATCAGGAAATTTTCTTTCAGAAGTGAACTAATCCTGTTTGACCTTTTCTCTGCCATAGAACATGAGGAGATGTTTTGAAGACTCTACTGATGACTCTTTTCCATGCATTTACAGTGGATGGGTACAGAACGTTTCAAAGTTCAAAAAGGACACAAAAGCACCATAAAGGCATCATAAAAGTGGTCCAGACCAGGGGTTTGAAAATTGGGTTCATAGAAAGTCTGATAGACCAAAGAATAATGCATTTGATTGATTATTCATTTTATTTTTTATAATATTGATTATATTATAATATTACAACGGAAATATGTCTGTTATACATTTTTTCCTGACAATATTTCTATATTTTTTACTTTAGTACAATGACACATAAAAGCTTGACATTTAAGTTTTATACTTTTTTGAGCAAAATATAAACATAATTTATATACTTTTTAACATATTGTCTTTATAATATCATGCTTACTGTTACTCACATTGTAGGAAGGGGTTTTTCCACAAAGTATAATCATATTTGAGGAGTTTTGGCATCAGAAAGTTTGAAAACCCCTGGTCCAATTGAATCACACATTTATATTCAGTGTGAGGAAAATAAATGCAGCTAGCACTTCATTATTCCCGATATGTTTTTATTTGATGAGCTTAGGTTTTCATGACAATGTTAGTTTTCACATGTTGTATGATTGATACTTGTTTACATTAACCTGTCAGGAGCGTGGATCCCCGCTTTTGATTAATGCAAACAAAACAAACCCCCCCCCCCCCCCAAAAAAAAAAAAAACAAGAAATGGCGTACCCAAACTAAAACAGATAAACCTTTTGCCCTCAGGCTGCCAGTATTAATTGAAAACACAGTACATGGATTTACCCAGTGCACATAATGATTACATTAGCGCATTTTTGGTAAAAATTGAATAAATATTGTATAGAAATTTGATATAAACATGAGAATCCATCAATATTTCTCCAAATGTGCATGTTTTTGAACTAAAAGCCCTGAGGTTTGATATCATACAGGAGCTCTTTTCTCAATGTATGTGGCTGATGTGCATATTTCAAGGAACAGGTATTGACTCCATTTTTCATATTTATAACTCCCGAAACATATTACTTAGTCACTATAAGATTTTGAGAGTAAATTTGAAACTTGAGTCTTAGATCTTTTTTAATGATGTGTAGTTCATCAAGTAATTATACTACATCTAACATTAACTTTGAGCTAATTTAAACAGAGAACGCTTCAGTGCGTCGGCACACTCGCGAAGGCTAACAGGTTAATTAATGTTTATAGATTTTTCAAAATGTTGAGAATTTGAATTTTTTTTTGGGTTTCATCATTTTTGTCACAAAAAGTTATTTTTTGTGATTTCAGTTAGACTTAATTGGGCTAAAATATGATATGACAGAAAATATTTACTAAATTTGAAGTACATAATAATAAATCGTGTAAAAATTAACACTTTTCCTGTCTCACCAAGCCAGCTATATTAACGACACGACCCCCCCCCCACCCGTCATTCGACTAACAAGATGAATCCATTGACAGGACACTAATGAAGTAATAGCAATTCTTCAATGAAGACAGCTTAATTATCCACAAGTCCTTACTTTTTACCCCGTATTAGGCTAGCACGAACCCGCTCTCTTGTTAAGAGTCTTCGTTTCAGGGAATTGATCCAGAGTGTGAGCTTCTTGAGATGCCACAGCACAAGATTAATTTGCAAGGAGTTCCAGGATCTCACTTTACTCACATTCTGAGCAGGAAGTGTCCTGCAGATGGGCTCCACGCAGCTCTGACGGCTTAGTTGCACCTCCTCCCCGCTGTGCAACATGATGCTACCTGCAACTGGTTCTCTAAGGACTTTGGGGGGTTGTCGGATATGTCAGCCCCCGCTGAGCCGACAGGTGCAGGTGTGTTCCATCTTGGTGATAATGACGAGGGTGGGGATTTTGACAGCTGGACCCTCGGACATCTTCCAGACGGGCATATCGGCACACCTGTGGAGTCCGAAAGCGCTCTTGAAAGCTGTGTGTGCGTGTCCGCACAGCCCTTCTCCTCTATTTGCTTTCCATAGGGGACTTTCACCCAAAACATACTGATTAATTTCTTTGTTTTACTAATTAACGCCTTCTTGGCCCACGTTAGCATGTATGCTAATCTGTGGCTCAGAGCAACTTGATGACTCGAGACACGATTAATGGCTGCCTGTCACTGTCCCTAAAAGGGACTTTAGCAGTGCTCTGTGTAGTATTAATAAATTACATTAGACTTATATTTCATCTATTCTAACAGGGATTGTACCTTCTGAATTATAGAGGAGCATCATGAGGGGAAGTAACAACCTCGTGCTGTAAAAACGAACGTAATAAAGAACAAAAGGCCAGTATAAGCACTCCTTCAAACTGACATTAGATCTTAATTTAGGTCGCAATATAAAGTGATGTAGGCAAATCTACAGGGTCCAAATACACAGCTCCGTGGCCCCATTAGTGATGAGTGCTCATGTTCTGCTGATAGATGCTTGTGTATTAGACTCCACTCCGGCTCTCATGGGAAGTATGAATGATTCACAGAGAACAGTGGCTTTTGTGTGTAAAAGTAGACCCTGAATGAAAAGACACGCTCTTGCTGTGCTGACATAGATTCCATTAAACATGCTTAATATTTTAACAGACAGATCATACTCGGAATATATGTTATGTTCCTGTGCATGTCATGATCATTTGTCTCAGTATGCGCACGCTATCCGTTTGAAATCGGAAAACAGCTGTGATGCAGATGAAGGTGAAAAATGGCTGTGAATTGCATACATACAGAGGGAAATATTGTTTGTTCTGAAGTTGTCAATAATTCACCCATGCAGATCCTGTGCTAGGAGATATTACTGAGACTGCAATATGTTGTTAATTCTATATGTTTTATATGGCCAAGCAAGCAATACAGTTGACAGTATGAATAAAAAAGGATTGCTTTTCCTTGGAAAAATACTGTTTAGTGTGTTGACTTCCACTATTTTTGTCCTGTAGTGTTCCCTTCGAGGGACTGGGAGGCTATTCTGTAATGTGATAACAATCAAACTGATGAAATAGAAAAGCTGTTTGTGTCATTTGGGGGAAACACTCACACAAATTGTTTTCTTTTCCTTACCCCTTTCTTTCGATTTCAGACAAATCTGCTGTGGATTAGGTGATACATCGGATGAAGGCACGCTTAACCAAGCATCTGTCCCGCGAAGAATGTGTGAAAGAAAGAAGGTTTGTCATTATTTATTTGGATCAGTCACAGCGGTGTTTGTGGAATGGGACTCTATCCGAAATCACTGATTCATAAACGCACTTTCACATCTCCTGAAATGTTCTCTATTAACCTGATTCACGATTCTGGCAAGTTTCCCAAAATTAACCTGATTGGACCGTTGTTGTGTATAACAGCTCTTGAGAGGCCAGTAACTACTGGAATTATTCCATTTTTTTTTGTTTTTGTTTTACAAGGATGCAACAATCATTAGACGCTTCTCTGAGTCTCATTTTAGAGTCGCTGGAAATTAGAAAAAAAAGCACATAAAGCAACTAAGATTTTGCCAAGTAGGATGCGTTTCTGGTTGGGTCCATAGAAGCACAAAATTCCTATTCACCAATCAGATTTTAGGGTAAGGCGAGGGGGTTGAACAACATTCAGAAATTTTATAATACATTAATTAATCATATATCTCAAAGATACATAAAATGGCACTTGATCTCATGATCCAGTCTAATGCAAAACATCTTGGGAACTAGAAATCCACTGCCCGGTTTCAGTAAATGCAACAAAAAAATTGATTTGATAAACTGCCATTTAGCACATTTAAGTTGATTAAACTCAATAAAACTGAGTTGAGACAAAATGTTGATTTAGCTCATTTTAATCAGGTAATTTGAATAAGTAGCATATATTGGATTAGATGTATTACTATCCTAGATTAATAAAATGCTGTAAAAAAAAAAAGTGTTGTTTATTGAGTATTATGCATTGGCTAATGTTAAACAGCTAAACCTATTGTAACGTGTTACCCCAAATTTGTATAATTGCCCTTTAGTGTTAGTTAATTGGTTTATGACTAGAACGTTGACAGTTTTTTTTCCCCCACAACCAACAAAAGATTCAGAAACATTTTTATCACCAACATATAAATATATTTTGGAGTGTGTGAATTATGTATGCACACACACATAAATCTACAAACAACCTCCTACCTGATGTCCTTCTCCTGCATTGCTCCCCATAACCTGTATAAATGCTCAGTACCTTCCCGCTTTAGGTGATGTATGTTCTTTTCTTGCATAACTATTTATCTTTATTCAAATGCGACATGCGCTAACTTTCTGTATGTATGCAGATATATCATAAAATACTATTTAAGACAAACCATGTTGCCAAGGACAAAGTGAAAGATGTGTAGGTTCTCCAGAAGCCCCTGGAGCTTCTCGGACCCCAAGTTAATTCGGGTTCTGTTTAGAGACTTCTATTATATGAGTTCTGATGGGTCACCTTGGTACTTTCCGGTCCAATGTGTCCACCCACCATTTCACACGGTCCCATGGGTAGAGGCATGCATCAGCTGACAGATGATATTGTTTTTCCACCTTAAAAGCACCTTCCTATTGTAATTGTTCATTCTGGATTTGAATTTCAACAGGAAAATATACCTTAAATATACCTTTACTATTAAGAATAGAGGTGTAATTTTGTAATGCTAGTATTTTGCCGCATTGCTCTCTTGTGGTGTATGTTATGCGTGGCGCTGTCCACAATGATGCGATACAAGCAATCCAAAATAATTACAATGCCTTTGTTTAGTAAAGTTTATTTTTGGATGCTCATTAGGACCATTACTTTAAATTACATTGATAAGTTGCATAGACTAATTCAAATGGCTCATGCTCACTAGAATTTTCTGGGATTAGAGGATCGGTTACAAACAAAACCACTGTAAACCATTGTAAGCGCATTTATATGATCTAAAGCAATACTTTAATTTATTTATTTTAATTTGTAGTTCAAACAATAGAGCATGACACTAGCAATGCCAAGGTCACGGATTTGATTCCCAGAGAATGCAAAAAACTAATAAATAAATGTATTCATTGAATGTTATGTAAGTCACTTTCGACAAAAGCATCTGCCAAATGCATACCTTTATGCATTATGTAAAATGGCATATAAACAATTTTGTCCGGCTGAAATCTACCAATCCAATTTTTGCTGAATTAACGGACCTAAATATTGTGATTGTAGCTCAACCTCGTACAACATGAATACACATGAATATGACTACAATCGACCCTTCGCAAACAGTTTGATTGACAGGCGATCAGACCAATCAAATCCCTGAATCTCCCATTTTGTCTGACAAAGCAGCCAGGGGAGTTAGTAGATTAACGTTTGTGAATTTGAACTTCAAAAATTGTGTGTACTCGCGTCTTTCCGCGCTTGAAACAACATTCCTTCTGAAGTTCATTCATGTTCATTTGATGCTATAAATGAACTAGTATGAAGAGATGATCGGTTCACGAGGAGCTACAGCGATCTGTCACGACACATTAAAGAGATACTATATGGAATTTATTGTTTAAACTTCTTGAAAAAAGACGGTTTCATATGTCTGTCAACGCGTTGTCAGTGTCCTCTTTGCTCCGGGATGTATTTATCACTGCGTCAGAACATGATGTGTGGCGTAAGAGCGCATGGCTTGTCAGACGAAGCAACAGTAACTAAAGAGAGCGAATCTTTGCGAAGGGTCCGAAAGACAGAAGTGACTTGCCACAATTTTTCAATTGAGCATTTTATTATGCATACTTGGAGACATTGTAGCTCGACTATGCAAAAGCTTGCAATAGCTTGATTATAGTGTGCGTTTCTGATGCAATGGGAGTATATCTAAATGGATTTTTTTACAATTAGTTAACCACAGCCTTTGCAATAATCCAGTACTGAATGTCACCATCAGTGTAACTGCCAGCTGAGGTTCCAAGGTGAAAACTCATGAATACAAATATCAGTCTTCTCCTTTTCTTTTAGGTAGTACTTCATTTCAAGTAACTCTTTCTTTTCTATCTCACACACTTTTTTTCATGCTAGCAAAACTGGTCAAGTAAATGTAATGGACTTTGGCAGGGTTGTGTTGTCAGATCCCAGAGCTCCAAACAGTAGAAGGGGCAGCCAGAGGGGACGTGACCAGTGGGAGAGAGGTCTGACTGGGTTAGCTGAACTATGCTTTGGCCTCCTTCAGCTGATGGAGCGGTTTCTTCCAGGTGCCACCAGTGGAGACTCGAGCCCTTCGGACATCTTCGACAAGGATTTTTCTAGAACGATGCAGGAGTAGAAATAGCCAGGTGTGAGCTGAGAGAGGAAGCAGTCTGTAGTTAACCAGCACCACTCCTCTGAATTCATCTAATGCTGCTGGGCCCAGAGAACTGCTCAGAATCACAACAAGGTATTGATCTATATTTCTCTCCAATTTATTTTGCTAGGCAGTTGTGGAGGTGAGAGGTGCTTCCGTTAGCTTTAGCTAACATCGAAATTCTTTCTCTTGATGTTCAAGGAAACCTGATGAGGTTTAAAAACAGATTGCTTTAAAACTATTCTGTTTTAGTGCTTAAACTGTGTGATGCACGCAGCACCATCCAAAAGATAATGTATAACAAAATACACAAAATGGAAATGCTATAGTATGAGCTTTGGTGGTGTTCAGTGGTCAACAAAGAAGTCCCCAGCTAACCAGGAAGGTTCTCAGAACTCTCAGGCCTAACGTTCTGACAAGGTTCTTTCAAAATTATGAACAAAGTAATGTTAATAGAATGATTGTTCAAAGTTATCTCACTCGGCTTGGGCTATCAGCCTGTAGCCCAAGTCTGGATGCCCACTGAAGCTAATTTGGGTTGAGCCTGGTCAGTATCTGGATGGAAGATGTCCTGGGAAAACGAGGTTGCTGCTGGAAGAGGTGTTAGTGAGGCCAAACGGGGGTGCTCACCCTGTGGCGGTCCTTCGGATGAGACCTTAAACTGAAGTCCTGACTCTCTGTGGTTTTTAAAAATCCTAGTAACATTCCTGTGTTTGCAAAATGATAAAATATACTTTGCACATGACAAAAATGTTTCAGGGAATATTTTTTATAACTTAATATATTTCATAAACAAATTAAAGAGTATAAACAATTCTACATAATGCTAGATGTGTATATCAATAGAAACAATCATTTTATCCTGTAAAGGTTTGCTAAAAGGGTTGTAGTGTAATATAATGTAGTAACTATGAGTCATCAATGCATTTCATTTGCTTAAAAAATAATGATTGTTATTAACTTTATATAATAGCTGAGATTTATTGGAAGCTTTCAAGGGAAAGTTTGGCATCAAGTCTAAAAGAAAGTGGAGATTCAGACTTTCCGAATTGAATGTAATGAAGAATGTAATGATTAGTACTATAGACATTTATCATAATTTTTACAGTACTCTTGTTACACTACCCCCCTACAGCAGTGGTTCTCTTCTCAACCCGTGGCCCGTCACGAATGCAAATGTTACCCACGATATGACGACCACATTTAAAAAACAACTTCCAGTTTTATTTTTTTTAATGAAATTAAAATGGATTAAATGAGTATAAGTGTGAACCATAATGTTTTTTTTCATATAAAATCATTTTGACCATCATATATTATTTTCAGACATGCGCAGACCTACTACTGAATAGCATACTCAGTTAACGAAACCTTACAAGCGCTCACTTTGGCAGGATTCCAATAGTAGCCATTATTTTCGTCAATTTAGGGATGAAAATGAACACATTTGTTATTAGAGGAGAAAAACTAAATGAGGAAGAAACCAATGAAGGAACACATTGCAAACAAGAAGAGTCGTAGCATCAGCAGCGAAGGTAAGAATGGAGAATCAATGAGCGAGATGGGCAGCCTTTGTTTGCTCTGTAGTACATGGCATATGCAAAACCTACAATGTCAAAAGATATGTGTTTGTTTGATGTACTTGTATTTTAAATTGATAAAAAAAAAATGCTCACGGACACTGCGAGAGGGCTTAATATCTTCAGATTGTAACAATGCGCTCAATGTTGTGTAACTTGAGTTTATTGAACAGGAGAGTTTCACTTTGCTATGAAGAAGTCATACTGCCAGCCATTTCAACACACTGTGAAACGAAAGCAAATTTATTATAGAATTTTTTGCCAGTAGTATTTGTTGATTTTGCAGTGTGACAGAAATATGTGCCACCAGAAAACAACGCCTCGTCTGTGTGTGCTACATCTAGATATAATAATGATATTATCTGCTAATCCCATAACATTAAATCTGATTGGTGACGTCCTATGTAAATGATGTGCAGCCCATGAGACTTGCGCTTGGACCATAGTGCGGCCCACGAGAAAAAAGTTTGAGAACCACTGCCCTACAGCAACCTTGGGCCTTATAAGGCTGATTACCTTCTGGTTTCCAGCCCAGAATGGGATTGAGATGCCATGGGCTAAATTTAAACCCACATCTCCAACATGAACATTGTATCTAAAGAGGTCTGGAGCATGTTTGCTAACCTCTTGGCGGACATTAGGTCTCCTTGTTCCACTGGCATGGCACTGTTGAATGTGTACAAATGGTTTTGTCACACAGTATATTTACAAACTGTGATTACAGATTTGCATGGGGATGTGTATGTGTGTGTTGATGTGTGCTGCAGACATAGCTCAGTGGTAAATCTGAATGTGTAGCACTGCCTTGGAGCTTGGTGCATGTGTCCGTCTGTTATTGAGAAGTATGTCAGAAGGCCTTGTATATGTTCAGGCTGATCCATTCAACAGAGAGATTTACACTTCTGTCAGATGCTCTGTAGTGAGAGCCAGATGCTGTCTGAACAACCTGTCAATCTCTTTGCCAGCCATCACTGGATTTTCTGGATGTTTTCGCTCTGGCTTTGTTTTTTTGTGTGTTTTTTTTTCAGATTTTTCATTCGCGCATACTCATTTCCTCCTCCTTCAACAGGTGTTTTTATTTTATTTAAATCTCCTCTTTTACCTTGTATCATTTCCATAGCTTTCATCACTAGTGTTTAATTAACAGCAGTCATCAAGCAGAGGATTATACTGTGTGTGTGTGATTTTGATTAAGTATTCAATAAATTCTTATGTGTATATATATATATATATATATATATATATATATATATATATCTTTTGCTATATTTTCCTGAGTGTGTCCTGTCCCTACTGTATCCCAATAAAAGTTGCTAATAAGGTCAAATGTTGTTGTCTGAGATCTTTTGCACACAGAAGGTTAAAACGAAACCTTAGGGTTAATGAAGACTGATCAGATATGTGTTTGGGCTGTCAGATCAATGGAATGTGAGAACAAGTGGTATGGCTAAAAAAATCTGTTTTCATTCATCGAGATGTGGTCACACAAGTGAGAAACACACACACTCACACTGTAGCGAGTGAGGGGTTTACCTGCGACAGCATTCAGGTTCAACTTAATCAATGAGGCACTTTTTAATAAGTTTGAACAAGCATTAGCTGCAACACAAATACACACTTATATGCACCTGGTGGTGTTTGAGCTCTCATGATACCCTGGAAAAGACCTTTGTAAACTCCTTCTTCTTTTGAAGTAATTGAGGGTTGATAAAGAAAAGAGACATTGATTTCTAGATGCAGAATAGGATAATTGTGGTACGCGTAGAGACTTAATTGTGCAGCCATATGAGTGGGTTTATTATTTAAGCACCACATGGAGATGGATGTTGTATTTGTTTACTATAAACGTGAGGGGTTGTCCTGGGTGCCATTGCTATAATTGCTAATTTTCCAAATGATTAAATTCAAGGAAACAACTGTTTCTTTATCCTTTAAAAATAGTAGCAGCTGTTATACAACAATGTAGCTTTTTTATAAGTGTGTGCTTATATCTATGATTTCTTTCTTTCTTTCTTTCTTCCTTTCTTTTTTTTGCATAAAAAAAGAAAAACATAGTGCATGTGTTTGTGAATCTGGCAGAAAAGCAAATCTGGCTTGCATGTTTTAAAAGTGGTTCAGGACAGTTTTCAGAATTGTTTTTTGTCACAAAATGATGTCTCATCAGTAGTAATTAGAATATGGACCTAACTTGCGCGTGTGCTTGGACAGTACTCACTGCTGCAAACTGCGAATGCTTGCAGTGCTCATATCTATTTAATGAAATCACACCTTTTTGAAGTTTAATAATAATAGCTTTTTCATGCTTCCTGTCCTAAATTTAAGTCCTCTTAAAAGCTAATTAAGACTTTTTATGACCTTTTCATAAAAAACTAGGGACTTTTTATTCGCAGACTACTACTCCAAAAATTTTTTTGCAGTCATTTTCATACGTATTACCATGCCAAACACTCCAAGAGTTGTCACGACAGAACTAGTTTTGTAATGTGTACTGAAATGCTTGCGCTATTGTGCCCTCTTATGTATAGGTACATTTTTGGATTTGTGCAAAAATGTAGGTAGAGGCATATTTTTCTAATGAGCCTTGGTTCTACGAGGGTCTATCAAGCATCATTTCCTTTCTCCTCATTCCTTTCCCATTTTCCTCATTCTCCTATTTTTTGCCTTTCATCAGGATCTCTGGAGCATTCGCTATTACTTTGAACAGACTCTCTCGCTAACAACAGAGGTGGTGGTCCATTTACGCGAAGTTGATTTGTTATGATGCCCTTGCGTTGAAACTGCTTGTTTAAAGGAAAAAAAGTTTTTAAGAACAGCGTTAATTCACCACAGCGTGAGTGACTTGATGGAAGCCTGCTCTAAAAAATGAAAGCAGGAAGTGAAACGCTGTCAACACACTCCCATGACGCCCCTGTCACATCAAGCCCACATTAACTGACAACGTTGCTGTTTTAGAGAAGAGCTATTTCAAACAAGAGCATCTCTCCAGAGGAGCCCCTTCTTTAAACCGCTGAACAAGTACAAACAGCACAGTTACAGACTGTTGAGAACAAGAGAAAAGAGAGAGAGGGAGCAATACATTAGATAAAGCCCTAGTTCTAGAGATAGGAGCCTCGTAATTGTCTATTTTTGTTCTGTGTGGACTGGCACTTCTGTATGATATTTAGCTGACAGTGCTAACGCTATTGTGACATTTAGCGCAGCAAAGATTTCAATTGATGTCCAAATATCAAAACACTGAAAGCGGGAAAAAGTTTTGATTGAATTTGGATTGATTTGACATCAAGTTTCACACTCTGAATCAGAGTGTAATTGAGCCAGAGCTGTCTGTCACAGGACAGATCCAAAGCTACGTTCACAAAGCAGATTAAGGTGCTAAATATGTTTACATTCAAACAAAGTTTAGCTTTTCACAATAATGCTAATCACATTTTACCGTATAACCAAACTGACTTTCAATTTCAAGACACGGGATCTGTGGGGAGGGAACAATAATACACTTCAGCCCAATCTCACCACTCACGTCTTTCATTTGCGAACGTGTCTGGTATCGACTGCACTTTTATGTGAATCCACTTGGTGGCAACACTCACAGTTTGGATGTTGCTGTAAAGTAGTCGAAGAAGATGGAAAATACCAGTGGAAACAACAACTAAAGACATGCTTCCAAGGTGAATATAATGCTATACACTTTATTTCAATGGTCCACTTTAGACATTCTCCTAACTATAAGTAACTTTGCAACTACATGTCAATTACCTTTCATTAGGTTATTAGTTGACTGTATTAGATGGTTAGGTTAAAGTTAGGTGTTTGGGTTCGTAGAATAAGTCGACATAGTTGTTGAATCTCTACAGTGGACCATTGGAAAAAAGTGTTAATGAAAATCAGTTGTTATAGTTGTTTTTATTTCTGTTTTTTATTTTTGAGTTTAGCTTTAATTAGTTTCCACTTGTTTTATTCTATACAGTTTTAATATTTTAGGGGGCGAGTTTTTGGTCAATGGAGTATACTCAGAAAAGTTACGATGCTCGGTCATGCACAACAGCAGGCAAAAAAACTAAGCCATACCCCAGTCTCAAGAGACCCAATTTCGGTAATGTCCCAACTATGACAAATATGCTGTATTTTGCATTTGCACGGTACCAATATTTGGAAGACCTTTGAAAACATTGCTTTATTTGGCATCCGAGAGGACAACAATAGTCTGAAGTTTGTCGATGGAAACTGGCACGACGCTTGAGTAATCTTGGCTGAGATGGACCTCCCAGTCTATTATAAACCTTTTAATGCTAAATGTACATCAGTGATGCAAGCCATAAATTGACTAAGCACAGATTTCTTTAGGGCCTTGTATGAGGTGATTTTAAAATGGCATTTGCAGTCTTTTTTTCTGCATTGATTTTGCAGGATTCTGAATAATATACCTCACTCTTATTGCTAGCTTGATACATTATCATATTAGACAAAGCATTTCAGGAAATGCCATGGACGCGGCAGAACTTTGAGAATGACAAGCATTCCAATTCTGCAGGGTTCTGTGGACAGATTCAGTGTGGACCTGGGCATTATTTAACACGAACACTCTTCAGTCAGTGTGGCATGGTTAGTGTGTTTACCACCCAGACAGATCAATACATGCTTGCGTTTGATGCACCTGTAACAGACTTGTTAGTTGGCTCCTGGCTAATGTACTGTGCTTCTCAACTCCTCTGGTAGCCGATGGGTGAAAACACTGGTCCAGTGCTGGCAGCCATGAGTAATAATGTGTTTACAAGTCAGTGCATGTTCACTATACTCCCCCAACACCCTTTGATTCATTATTAACAAGTACAATGACTCATAAGTAATTAACTCCTATTCTTAGTGCTGGTTCATTGTTTAGTGTTTAGTTTGCCGTATTATCACGTTGATAGCTTTTCAATGGTTTTGTTTAGGTGTTTTAACCAAAGAAATGATGACTTAGATGGTAATTATGTCATTATGAAACTAATTCATAAAATTAAACCCAGGAAGGCAACTGGCGTCTTTGAGAAGTGAAACATTTTATGTTTACCTGCTCCTGGTTTCATAGTACAATACTCTTAAATCCTTTTTTGGAATGGAGCCACAGCAAGAGCACTTAAGGGATTAGTTCACCCAAAAACTGAAAATTTGGTCGTTTACTCTCCCTCATGTCATTCCAAACCTGTATGAATTTCTTTTTTGGTGGAAAACCAAAGGAAATCTGAAGGATGTTTTCCAAGCTGTTATTTATTTTCCAAACTAAGGCTTTTAAGATGAAAAAGTTCCATAAAAATTATATAAAAGTCCATACGACTTGAGTTATATTTCAAATGTTCTGAGACCATGCAGTTGCTTTGTGTTTGAAACAGACCGAAGTGTCTTTGTAAAATTTGCCAAGATCGAATCGGTTACATGAACTTGAGTCTGATTTGTGAACAAATAATTCCGGTTGGTCTTGTGATTCAGTTGACTGAATCAAACTCAAAAGAATGATTCATTCACCAATCAGACGGTATTTCTTTCATGAACATGCCAAGGAGAGCTTACTATTTAATAATGACTTAATTTTCAGCCCGTTTCTCACAGAAGACTTAAAATGTACAAAAGTCACCATTTTCATCATACTTTTATGGTGTTTCATTGTTCGTTCGTTGTAATTGCATGGAAAACTATATTAAAAACATCTCCTTTTGTATTCCATGGAAGAAAAATTATATGATGGTGAATAAATGTTGACGGAATTGACATTTTTGAGTGAACTATCCCTTTAAGTACTTATGTAGGATATTAATGTGGTTTCAAATTGTAAAAAATGTCAATTTGACTCCTCTTTGTTCCCCAGTCAGCAGAACACCATCATGACATCTTACACTATCTATTTCAGTCATCATAAACCCAAACAGTAATTGCATATTCAAATCTTGTTAAGAGGTTTATCTGATTTCATGTCTTTTTCTGTTGTTTTGTTTCAAACCCCTCCCGTACCAAGATGAAGCCCTAAGATACAAGGGATTATCGCTTGCTATCAGATGAAGAACTATGGAAACACACACACAAAACCCTTCAGATAACACTGTAAGCCAAAAAAACAAAACAAAACGCACACACAAACAATATTGAAAAAGCAGAGATTTTAAGCAAGCGATCAAAAATGAACATCCTAATCTTCTCAGCATCTTTGGCAATCTGTCGCTCTCCTGTAAGCACGGACCGACCTCTCATCACTTTGTTGGACTTTGTTTTCAGGCCAGTTGCGAACTGACCCTTAATTTGATCTGAATCTGTTGGTGGAGACCTTTGCTTCTCATATGAGGGTGGATGGAAGTGACTCATCAGAGACGATCTCCCGTGACCCTGTTTTGAAATCAGGCTAAATCAGCACACCCGATTTGTTGGCGTAATCTCCTCACTAGCCTTAGCGCTTTGTAAAATTGGAGCATAACAAGCTTTTCTGTTAATACCCTGTGAGAATGTCTTCTCTTTCTTGGAAGCGGCGCCAAAGTTCTAATAAGATATCATTGATGTTATTCATTCTGTTTGGGTTGTTTGGATCCATTTTGCTCTTTCTTTGGACTCATTCCAGGTAAATAAATGCAGACAAGAAAGCAAATAAGCATTTAATTTATCTCTATCCCCTAAAGACAGAAAATGCCTCTCGCATGCTCATCTCTCGCTCGCTCGCTCGCTCATACTCATTTGATGCCACTCTCCTCCATTTCTTTTTGTCTTCCGGAATGATCCGTGTTTGTGTGCGTTTTCACGTTTGCTGTTGTTGCTGTTATTACTTTTCTTTTTTTACTACTTAATTTTTTCCTGTTGTCACCCTGATGTCTTCTGGGACTCAGCCACATATGCTCCCAAATAGATTTTAATTACGATCACACTGTGTGCTTTGTCTGGGCACTGTGATTAATAAGGAAGGAATCAGGGCCTAATTGTTCATGCGGGCGGATGAGCATGCCAGAGATGGAGAAGAGGGGTTGAGGGAGGTGGTTGTCCGCAGTGACCGGTGTCCCAGAGGGCTCCACTTGGCATCATGTTCCTGTGGAAATTGGATTTGTTAGTCGACGGCGCCTGTCCGCCATAGAAATGTGTGACTGCTTCCCTCCCCATAGCTGGCAAATCAAGTTTTCATCAGCAGGAAAGGATGTAGTCGCTCCATCCTCTCATAAATCCTTCCATGTTTTCAATAAGAATTGCCGAGGGGCGGGGATCTGTGTTTCTGGGACAGTTAGCGCTCATGTGGAGTAATTACTGGAGTGTTTCTGCTGTGTGTAACTGGGAAGCTGGAATTTTGGCTCAGAAGTTTCTGTATGATTTCAATACGAACTTAACTCTTAATACTTCAATTCGGGGAGGCATGCGCAAATTAAGGACTGTTAGAGGATTCACCAAGAATGAACTGTACCCGTCATTAATATGCAACAAGCAACGTTTAACACCCGATTCTCTAAAGAAATGTAAGTAATGCAAAAGTGACAAAAACACAATTCCTGCTCTTGAGGACATTTTAAGTGCTAAAATATACACAAACTTTTTCAGTGACGTTAATTTTTGGCTGGCTCGATGTGAATAAAGTGAATTCTATAATAATTACAATTCTATTTTTGATTTTAAATAGTTTTGCTTCCATTGTCTTCTATCATATGTCCAAAAAATATTTCTTAAAACATTTATTTTTAATAACCCATATAAGAAAGAAAGTTATACTGGTTTGGAACGATGAGGGTGAGTAAATGACAGAATTTAAATTTTTTGGTGAACTATCCCAGTTCAGTGACATGTCAGCACAAAAACCTATAGGGGACATTCACACAAAGTTTTTTGCCATTAAAAAAAAATTTGAGATGCAAGGCATTGGAATGAAAAACCCAAGGTCTACCTCGCATTTTTTTAACAAAAGCTTTTAAATTGAGCGCTGTGTTTTTAAAACTGTGTCCCAATTCATGCTGCATCCTTTGAAGGGTATGGGCTTCAAAGGAAACGCCTTCCAAGTCCGCTAAATGGAATGGTCTAGCCTGCGTAGGATTGCTCTTGACGCCTATCAACAGTGACAGCTGCCGTTGACGAGTGGCAGTAGCGTTTGTACTGGAGTTTTTTGAAAGTCATATTAAACTGTCTGAAAACAAAACCGGGTTTACAGCCTGTCTAAATATGTTCACCTTGGTCCATGTATGTACATAATAAAGAATATAAACTATCTATAAAATCACATTTTAGTAAGATATGTGAACTGGTTTAAAGTTTTTTTTTTTTTTTTTTTTTTATCCCACGTTTGTATCGTGGGATATTTGAGTTAGTTGAAACCCAATGCTTGTATTAATGTAATCCAGGATTTTCTCTCAAAAGCCCTTTGGATAGGCTAGGCTCTGAAGAATCCACTCCAAAATGGAACCCTAGGCCCTCGCAGTCTTCTTAATTATGTAATGTCGCTTTGACAGTGAGCTTGAATTCTGCTGCAGAGCTGGCTTCAGTGTAGGCTCGGCACAAGTGTGTACTTGGGGCGCATATCAGCCGCAAAGGGGGTGCTCACGAGCATCCTTATGAAAACTAAAATGACAAACGGGTGGACTTTACCGTCACATGGTGGCCATTGTAAGTCCACAAGGCCGCAATGCACATGAAGTGCGCCATTTGGGACACGGCCGTTCTATACTTCGTGGCTCGGGAAATGAAGGACGCGTTTTTTGGGCTACATTCGAGAGAGCCTTCGAATTGTGACAGCCTTTGTCGTGCCACTGTGACTCATCCGGCCTTTGAATGCAGCCTTTGACGGATACAGCCTCTTTAGTCAAGCTTGATTACATAGAAAAAAAATTTTTAAGGAAAAAACGCATTCATGTTTCAATGTCCCCATGCTCTGCACAAAAGTTGCTCAACTGTTTTCAGAGCTGATTTCATCTCTTTCTGTATTGAACATGGTATTTCTACTGGTAAATGTCTTATTTGTGGTTTAAAATTGTTAAATGTACAGAGAGACAATTTTTCAAAAATCCCCCGTTTCAAATGAATTCCTGTTCAAATCAGATGAAGCGTGTTTTTCCTCAGGCTTACTGAATTTGTAGGTTGCGTTGTGATTTATCTGCCTTTTGAAAAGCCTGCAGAGAAAATTTCTCATGAGCTTATGTATGCAAGATACTTTTCTGAATAGCCACTAAATCACCTACTATCACTGGCTAAACAAAGAGTAACATATTCATTGCATGTATGTTTAGAAAAATACAAGTCTGTCTGATGCTTCACTGACTCCTGAGCCTGAAAAGGATGGCTGAGAAAAGGTAGAAATCCTGTGAATATCTAGACTACCCTTGGCAAAGATTTAAAAAACCATGCAATAATAATAATAATAATAATAATAATAATAAAAGAATAAAATCTATGACAGATGGCTTGCTACTCGAGCTCTGTTTTGGACCCGACTCTCAGTACACACACTGTGAAACAGAGCAAGATGATAATTAGATGAGGGAGACAAATAAAGCTCATATTTTTTGAGATGACTATGTTGCTCGCCTCTGCTATCCCAGAATTCTGTGTTCTCCCACCATGCCTCTCAAAGGAAATATAGAACAATAATGGAAACACACAGCAAAGGATCTCTGATGACAGACGGAACAGAGGCTAATGCGTGGTTCACGTGCTCCTCTGCTCTTCTGATGTATAAGCTCAGTGTGAAGTCATACCTTCATTACTGAAGTGCAGGGTTCACGGAGCTGAAGCAAGGAGTGTGATGGCTCCAAACAATGCTGGCCTGTGTATGTGTGAGTACATTTGTACATGAGAGTACGTTTGAGTTTAGAATTCTTCAGTAAGACACCATCAGTGTGAGGAGTAAGTAGTGACGCAACTTTTCACTCAAAAATGAAACTGTCGTCATTTACTCACCCTTCTGTTTTTACAACCCCATATGTCTTTATTGTGAAACCCTGTTTTCATCACAGAGTAAAAATTAAAACAGGTTATTGTGATATAAAGTGTGAAATGGGATGTAAAGTCGCATTGTGATATTTAAAATTGCACCTGTTTGATATAAAGTCATATTCTGAGGTATAAAGTTGCAGTTGTGAGATGTAGTCACATTGTGTGATTGCAATTTTTAGATTTTTTCTTTTCTCACAGGCAGTACACTTTCTTCTATTGAACATAAAAGAGATGAACAGATGAAATTGAAGAGTTGAAGATCCATTATGACTCTTGGCATGTTGGCATTCCAACTTCTCAGTCCTGGGACAATAACAATAAACAGCCCAATGTATTCATGGCATCCCTTATTGATGGAAGTATTTCGCATGAATGTGTATTTCTCATGTTTTATTCAACCTTCAGGAGCTGTTGTAAGTTTCGCTGTGCTTGATTTGTTTGAGAAAAATGTGGGGAAAGCGAAAACCTCTTTATCATTCAGAAATGGAAAGCAGAGAGGCCATAAACACAATATTTGTCTGTATATGAAGGCTAAATTTTTTCATATTGGGTATAATTATAATAAAACCCTTTGATTGAAGAGAATATGTCAGAAATATTAAAGGCTAACTTTCAAAAATAAAATTTAAAATTTATGTTAATATAAACACAACATAGCTTTTTATTTCAGAAATAATTAATCTTTCAGAGAGGCTATGGACAGAAAATATAAGATAAACATTTTCTTATTGAAAACTATATCAGAAATATTAAATGCTACCATTCAGTTTTTTAAATTTTGTATTAAATTAATAAAAAAAACAGCATTTAGTAACACTTTATTTTTGGTGACCTTGTTACATGTGTTACATGTACTTACTATGGTAATCGCAGTAAATTATACATAATTACATGCAACTAACCCTAAACTAAACCCAAATTCTATCCCTTAACCTATAGAAAATACTCGGTGCTTAAAAAAATTCTGTCATTAAGTACTCACCTTCATGTCAGTCCATACCCGTAAGACCTTTGTTCATCTTCGCAAAAAAATAAAAGATATTTTTGATGAAATCCGATGGCCCAGTGAGGCCTCCATTGACAGCAAGATAATTAACACTTTCAAAGCCTAGAATGCTACTAAAATTTGAAACAGTTCATGTGAGTATAGTGCTTCAACCTTAATATTATAAAGTGACGAGAATACTTTTTGTGTGGCAAAATATTTTAATATTTTAATCCAAAAATCTTACATATTGTGCCTTTAAATGTATAATTACACTTAACAAGGACATCTTAAAATAAAGGGTAACCATTTCCCCCCCTCCTGCAATTTCAGTAATAAAAATATCTTTAAAAGGATCTATGTAGTCCTTATGTTCAGTAGTATTCCATAACATCAGTTCTTTGTTTTATTATTATTTTTTTTTCAGTTTAAAATACAATCCCAGTGTATGAAATTCTCTGAAAATGTCGTCTCATGAGAGCCATTGTGTTCTAGAAAACCTTTGCATGTCTCTGCATGTCTTTGCTCATCTGTGTTAAGATTTAATGAAGGGTTGACATAGAAAGGGTTGGAATATTGCAGAAACATTAACGCAGATCTGTCAGGACGAACCGGTTTTCTTCATGTTGACCATCAGCTAACATATTGTCTCTGATGGTATTTGTATGTACAGTTTCAAAGTCTGTTAGTAAAAAGATGCTGATGGATGAACGTAGTACGACAGATAGGGAACTTGAGCGCTTTAAACAAAAAGATATTGTTTCATATGGTGGAAGGGGGCAAGTTTTTCAAGACCCTAAAAGCATAAATTGCTGTCTATGGCTCTCAGTCGTATGTTTATTAATCATGAGACCATCTGTACAGTGTACGCATAAGCTGACCAAAAAACTTGATTTACACATTGTTGTCCAGGTAAATGGACCAAGAATATGGACAATTCAGGGTAAACAATAACAAACGTTTTCCTTTTCAGACGAACTACAGGCGATGGAACGTCTACATGCAATTGGTTGCTTCGTTGTTGCATCAATACTGGATCCACCCATTTTCCTCACCTTGTGCATTAGAATGGTCTCCATGGTTCTCATGAAAACTAATTAAACCATCTTTTGACCTTCCAAATACTACTGCACACAGTGAAATTTGATCATAAGTCTGACGCCAACCCCCTATGTCCATAAGTCCATTAATTACCCCGTAGCTTTTCTCCCCAGCCCAGAGGAAGGTGACATAGTTTAGCTCTCCTGCTAGGCCCTGCTTTGAATTAAGTCTTTGGGAAGACCTTGCAGATCCCTCTCGCCATATTGCAATTAATCAAACAGCGTTAATTATCTCATTATGAACCAGAGATGGATGTCTACTCCACATTGGAGGGTGAGCGGAAAGAGCGAGAGACACAGGGGGCACGAGTGTGTATACAAGAGAGAAGGAGAGAATGACGATGCCACGGGGAGATGGAGACATAAGTCCTATTTGTAGCATTGCAGATGCACGTTATTCTTAATGCATTTGGCTGGGGACGTGGTGCCGTGTCCAGAGTGGAAGTGATGTCATCAGCGCAAGCAGACTTATCCCGCTTCTCTAGTTTCATTGCTACAAGCCACAAGAGATCCCTCATCATCATCTTCACAGCATGCTCTCGTTCTTCTCTCGCGCGCTCCTCCGGCACAGCTGGCCCGCACCACATGCTCGCTCATTCACATGGAGGATTAGATTCTGTGCAAATCCGTCTCTACTGGTCTGGACTTTCACTCAGATCCTCCTTTAACACGCACTCTGCCCATAGAAAAGAAAAAAAAATCACAAAGGAGATCTCTTATAATATGTCAGTTGTTTTCTTGAGATTGCAGCGAGATTGACGGAAAAGTTCACCTAAAAATTTAATCATTATTTGTCATTATTTACTTACCATCATCTTGTTTCAAACCCATATGGTGGTGTTTTATTTTTCAGTTAATGTTTGAAGCAGCTCTTTCAAGTTTCAAAAAGGGTAATGATAAGTAGTCCACATCAATAATGCACTATATTTGAAGAATTCTGAAATCATTTATAGCTTTGTGAGAGATTTGAGAGTAAATATAAAGAATTTGTATTTTTAGATGACTGTCCACAAATCACCCCCCAATCTATGATCGCAAGCTGCTCAGATCACATACCAAATACTCCCGTCAATATGAATCAATAGTTTTTGAATCAAAAGTTTATTTTGATGGTCCACTTTAAACATTTTACTAATTTTAAGTAACTTTGCTACTACAATCCAACAACCAGTCATTAGAATAATTAGTAGACTGTCTGCTTTAAGGTGCAGTGTGTAAATTCTAGCTGGTTGCGAATTGACACTCACGCCTCCCTTTCGAAGCACATAGAGAAGCTACGGTGGCTGACAAGGGACAAAGATGTCATAGTTTGAGAAAGCAGAAATGAGCCAGTCAAGCAATGAGGTTTCTTTTTACATCCAACAAAGAGCGGTTTCTGATAAAGCAGACGACTACAACTACTTCTTTGTGCGTATTTAATGTAGTGACCATGCAAGCTGCTTCTAAAAACACCAATGAAGAAGAAGATCATAATGATGAAACGCGCTCTGTAGAGCAGTTTGTCCGTTCAGGGCTACTGTAGAAAGAGCCAGCACAAAATGACGACTTAACATGTAAGTTAGATACACTCTAAATAATGCTTAAAAACGACCCAATTTGGGTTGAAACTAGACAAACCCAGTGGTTGGGTTAGATTTCTGACCAACCTGCTGAGCAGTTTTATCTAACCCAACTTTTGTTTAAAAATTACTGTATGGCACGCTTAAAATGAACCCCAAATAGTTGGAAGTTAAGAATCAGACACATAATTACTAGAGGCAACAATAATAATCAAAAGGTGAACATTTATTAATAAGCAATTTTATAAATGTTTATTGTTTATTTATTATTCATTACACTTATTAATAAAATGTCAATTCATTAAACATATTAATAAATGTTCATTTCCAAGATACTTTGGGATTATTTAAAGAAAGAAATACAATAATTTTAATCAATAGTTGAGTTAAATAAAACTACCCAGCAGGTTGGGCAAACAGCCGCTGGGTTTGTTCATTTTCAACTCAACTTGGGTTGTTTTTAACTCAGCATTTTTTAGTGTAGAAATGGCTTATTCTAAGGAAATAAAAGCATTGTGGTTCATTATTTTTCATCATTTAGCAGACACTTTTATCCAAAGCGACTTACAAGGGGAGCAATTAGGGGTTAGGTGCCTTGCTCAAGGGCACTTTAGTCATGGAGAGAGTGCTGTTCATTCACAATCCCCACTTTCAATTCCTGCCGGCGTGGGAATCGAACCGGCAACCTTCAGATTACAAGCCCGACTCCCTCACCACTAGGCCACGACTACCCATTATGTAAGGTCTTTATACACCACTGAATACGTAGTTATGCATATTATATTGCATTTCTTTCAATAGATCATCCTAAATATTACACACTGGACTTCTAAAACTTTTTTTTTTGATAGTCCCTCAATAGGTACCCCACGGACTTAGAAACTTGTCAACTTATTCTACTTAGTCTACTAATACTCTAATGAGAGTTCAAATTGATGAGAGTTCAACTAACAGCATGTAGTTATTTATAGTTAGTAGAAGGTCTAAAGTGGAGTTTCAAAATAAAAGGTAACCAATAACTCCTCAAATTCTTTTAAGACTAAATTTCTGGACCATACTACCCACAATATCTGTACAGTATGGTGCTACACACTCACTGTAGGAAGAAACGTCTGTTTAGGAAAAACAGCTGAGACGAATAAGGAAAATATCAATGCTTGCGAAAGATGTATATTTGGTTTGTAGAAGCAAGAGGTAAGAGACCAGGCCAGTCAATATTATGATTACACCATAAAACAGTCTGATTTTGAATGTTTCTATCAAGACCTTTTCATTTCTTAATTTCGTTTAAGAAATCGCAAACAAAATTGAAATCTTTGAGTCTGCACATTAAGTGGATGGATTGAATTAATTGAACAAATTGAAGATGAAAAATAGAACATTTGAGGAGCGTCTCTGCCTTGCAAACACTGTATTGAAAAATAAAATGAGCAATAACATTTCCTCAGTGTCTGATGTCTTGCAGAATGATCTCTTGCAAAATATAAGAGGAGACATAAATGAAAGCTTCAAATTGCAGTGTCATAGGTGAGTGGTCTTACTGTGTTTGATTTTTCTTTGAAATAAGCCATTCCCTTTTAGAGACACGTCCAAAAAAATTGTATGGTACAGTCAATTGCATTCATATGCACAGTGGTCTCACTGTTTTAATGCTGACTGATGCTATTGGTGAGCGAAATACAAAGCAGATGATGATCAAACAGAATCTGATATTGAACTTTGTAACCTAAAAATCTTTATGAGCACATTAGATGTCCCTTTTCATAAATTATATATGGAACACATAATTGCGTTCACGAAATCGTGGAGTGATCAAAGTTTCAGAAGCTGTAGAAATGAGAGCGTGTGTGTGTGTGTGTGTGTATAACAGGAACACGTCCTATTATTTCAAGATATAGTTAATTCGTTCCACATTAGAATATGAAAGATTCTAGTAGCAGAGTATCAGTATAATTTCATTCTTAAATGGGGAGAAGCTAATTACTCTGACAAGGTTATTTTACCAACGTCTTTTAAAGCGTCAGTCCTTTACCGTTTGCTGATCCGCCCTCTGTAATCTGTACCAAAAACCAGAAGAAAAGGTTTTAAAGAGCAGTTGGTAGAGGAGGCTTAATCCCTCTTAAACATCCTTAATGTCTTCTCAAGTGGGACTTCCTCAGGAGGAAAAGAAGAGTACTTTTCAGTTAATCTGTAAATCAGCTTTGCCATGAAGGACTGCAGCTTGTGGCTTTGGCTCCAGGAAATAACTTCTCTCACCTCTTGAGTGGTGTTCTTTTCAACTTTCCTGTGAAGTCTCTTACCTTGCTCTCATTTAAACATTTGTAGGAAATGTTAATAGTCGAGGAGAAAACCTTAAAGAGGTACCGTCATGGAAAATCTCCTTTTTATCTTGATCTTTAGAGATAATTAAGCAATATTACATGAGCAAGTGAACGGTTGTTGCTGTGTCATTGCCTTGCTGATATTTGGATGATTCCAATTGTGATATTGAGCATTTAATCTTAAATAACTATTGACTGCTACTTTGAAATATTTATTTAAAAAAAGCCAAGACAGAACCATTTGTCCATATCCAAGCAACACACAGGAATGTTCAGTGTTTTGAACATATTGATTGATTCGGTGACTCTTCGTTTTGTTCTTGTATGAATTGATGTTTAGAATGGATTGAATGAGTAAATGATTCGATGACTCATTCATAAAGACAGTCCCTGTCTTCCTACTTGGTACTTCCTGTGAGGTTCTGAAGTGTACATCCACTGGGCACTTTCCTATCCCATGAGGTCACAGGGGAATATTTGTGAAATGGCAGTGAAGCGATCAGTGAAACTGGTGATAACATGGAAAATTTCATTCATACTACATAGAACATGTCTTTAAACAGTCACAAAGTAAGTTTCAAACCAAATGTAGTACCTACTATTCAGTATGCAATTTCAGACACAGCTAGTCGTTTTGCTTCTAAATGAATTGGTTGAACAAATGATTCAGTGACTCAATCAAGACAGTCACTTGTCGCCCCTTACTTTGCATAATGATGGAGCTGCAGAATGATTTTTAAGACTTTTCCTGATATAGCCTATTTAGATTTCTTATGTCAAAAACTTAAAAATACTCAAATGTTTTTGTTTTTGTTCCTACCTGTCTGAACATCTCCCGATGTATCCATCTAAAGGATCACAACTTTAGAGATAATTTGCTAACTGAAGTGGCTGAAGTTTATTTTTTATCAATATTCATTATCATTTTAGTCTGGTCTTTTTTCAACAGTTTTTCAACATTTCATAGCCAATTATTTTGCAAAGATGCAGTTGATTTTATTTTCAAAAGGCATGACACGTGTGAGCATTGTTTTTTTCTCATTTCACACATGATGAGGATGTTTATAGACTTTAAGATTTTTTTTATTTCATTTTAAGGGTCTGAGAGTGTATGGCACTGGGCATGAAAAGCTAAGCTAAGTTGTAGCTGTTTTTAATGAAAAAAACTATAAGTGACCTCATGGGGAGAATAAGTAATAAAAAAATTGTATGATATGACCCCTTTAAACCTATGCTACTAATAATGATATAGGCCTACAGCATAAACTAAGAGAGTGAATATTCTATCATTTTGTGTGTGTGTGTGTGTGTGTGTTGGGAATGTTTTTGTTTTAATGGAGTGTATCTTGTTATGGATGACCTTTGGAAGTAAATAGGGTGTTTGAATAACTTCGGGGATTTGTGCAATAGCAGAGCTCTTTTTCTCTCCAACTATGAATAGACCATGAGCTTTAACTGTGAATAACAGAACAGGCATCAGCCTGAATCATCAGTTACTGTGAATGAACTATTCTTTACAACATCTCTCTTTACTCTCTCTTATATCAAGAACATTTGCTCAGCTAAATGTTTTATTTTAAAACGTATCTTAAGTATCACCTGAACTCTTTAGTTTAATGAGTGCTAAATAGATAAGGATGCTGGGAACCGTCTGGTATTTAACAAGCATAATTGTGAGATGATGAAGTTGTAAAATGTGCAGTGTGGCATATTTTCCCATTCTCTGGTGGCACAATCGTATAGCGATAGTATCAGAAGCCTATACCATGTATGCCATAGTACTAAATGATTGCCATAAAGTTCCAATGTACCATAGTATTACCATCCAATACCACTATCGAACCATGATCCCACCATTTTATTTATTGTAACGTTCAAAAAACATGCAATTACCATGATGCCAAAAAATGACCAAAGAACCATAGCATATTCTAGAATTTCTTGTCAGTATAGTGCTTTTGGAACCTGCACAGCATTCTCTGCTGAATGATGTACAGTACTGGTTTCACTTTTGATGTGGATAGAAAATACGTGTCCTTATGATTGTCTGTTTGCTGTCAGGCAGAAGGAGAGAGTGAGAGAAAGCAAACGAATGTGTTTCACGCTTGTTACATCAGTTCTGACTGACAACTGTGGTGGTAAACTTCATGATGAGACCCAGAGCATGGGTTCTCCATCCTCACCTGTCAAAATGCATCTTTTCTGTCAGATTTCTGATTTACCTTAACCCAGATTGTGCATAACCATCCTACCCTATCCTTGCACTAAACATTACAAACCATAGTACTAAAAAGAGAGGTTATCTTTCTAACATTTAGCATTATGAACTTTTAAATAGCATTTAAAATTCAATCATTATGGTGTAGTTTCCATCTATACTTGGTTAAAGGGTCCAAAATAAACTTTTTTCTGTTAATTGGTCATTGACGAGTAAGGTTTTTAAAAGTGTAAAGACAAAACGATGACAAAAAACAAACAAACAAAAAAAACAATGGCGATTAATTGCGATGTTTTGTGCTGTTAAAAATGAGATTTTTTTTTTTTTAAATAATCAATTAAGACTGCTTTTGCCATTTTTTACAAAATGGACAAAATTTGTCACCAAAAAAGTCATTCGGTTTAACCAAAATTTCGGTTTTACCGAATGACACTTTTGGTTGTACCAAATGACGGTATTTTCAAAGAATGCTAACAGGCTGATTTCTAGCTAGCTAGCAAAAAGACAATCAAACATTTTATATTTAGTACAAGTTTTTAAAATATGTTTTATAGCAGTTGTACCGAATGACCTGATGTTTCAGGACATGAGTATGAGTGAGTGAAAACATGATTTTTTTTAGAATATAGTTAAAAGCGAAAATTAGTTCAATTATAAATAGTGACATTACTTTTCTTCACGACTGTGTGGGCCTTTGCAGGTATCTGAATGATGTCACATCCTGCCACATGACATGACCGCATGAATTGATACAAAATGGTCCCTTTATCGGTCACTCCGAATGACATCAATTAAATAAATTTTTCCAGACTTTCTTTCTCATAACAAAGCAACAACTTCTACACATAATTTTAATACCATTTTGCACTATGTTGATATATGGTGTTATAAAAATATATATATACATTTATTACATTTTAAGATATTTTAATCACAAATTAAATAGCTGTATTCACCTTCGAATGGTTAAACTCAATGACCTTTTGACACTTCAAAATCTTTAAAATACCTTTATATGTAGCAAAATATAATTTGAACCAAAAAAGAGATGTAGTTGTACTACCTTACATACTTTGTCAGTCATATCTTTATTTTTTATATATAAATATAATAATATAAAGAGAAGTTTGAGGCCAGTAGGATTTTATTTAAATAAATTAGTGCTTTTTTATTCAGTAAAGGCATTTATAACTGTACAAAATATTTATATTTCAAATAAATGCTGTTCTTTTGAACATTCTATTCATGATCAAAGAAAAATGTTTCACAGATTCTGCAAAAATAAGCAGCAAAATTGTTTTCAGCTGTGATGATGTTTTTGCTTTCTGTTTGCATATGTTGAAATAGAAATCAATTTTAAATTGTAATAATATTTACTGTATTTGTTGTATTTTTTAATCACATAAATGCAGCCTTGCTGAACATAATAGATGTCTTTAAAAAAAAAAAAAATTATAATCTTTGAATGGTAGTGTAAAAATTTTCCCTTACAACAACAAGGTTATTTAGCTGTTTTTCTTATATGTTAATGATAAACAGAGGCATGTCAATGTGTCATCATGTTCAAGGTGAGTCTAAAATGCACCTGTCAAAGTTCATGATTCTGTTCCAATTTAGTGAATTAATGCTTTCAAAATATATTACCAGAAACTCACTTATGATGGTAACTTTTCTATAGAGAAATTTGAATCGTTCATTTCTGTCTGTGAGTATTTATTTATAACACTTATATTTACATCATGTATCATGTGCTACTTGCCGATCCTCATTTTTACTTTTTAAGAGAATATTTTTGGACTCTTGGTTAGTTCAGTCCTCTGATGTGACAGTTCACCAGTTAAGAGATTTCAAATGAACTGTTGGCTCGGTCAATTAACACCCTGCCATGCAGACTGATCATCAGCACATTGGAGAGCTCCATAACTCACAGCGGTTATAAATTCTTTCTCGTCTCATTCCCGGCTCCTTGTTCCGTGGCCCCTATAGAGCTCGTGTCCCTGGAGGACTAGAGAGAGAGAGACAGAAAGACAACTGGGAGGCTTTGAAACGTGCTTCTATTTATGCATTCACTTTCTAATGTGGGGAGGACAGAGCGAGAAAAGAGAGATGAAGAAGCGAAAAGAAAAGACAACTGACAAAACGCCACAACAAAGCCAAAGAGTGAAGACGTTTAAATGGCTTTGACCCTGTCAGAATGTTCCCTGCACAAGTCTGAAAAGTTTTCATGAGCATTTTATGAGCCTGTAGCGATGGCAGGATTCATGTGCACTGAAGAAAAAAAAAAAAAAACCCAACTAACTTTTAAGCCCGGTGTACACTGTACAGTTTTATCTGTCCCTTACTTTTGTTGCCTGTCAAATTGTACAATGTGACCCTGGGGAGAGCATGGGCAAAAGCCAAGGCAGATGTTTCAACGTCAATGCACTTTAATGCCAGCCTGTATGATATATCTTATGATTTTGGTCTTGATTGACAGCACTGACTGGGTGACTGTCACTTCAATTTCTGACATCCTCACTAGCTGTGTTCCATCCACGTTTCTAATATGAATTTTGGGACGGTGAATAAAAAATGATGGATAAAATCACCAAGATGTCAATGTATATTAAAAAGAAAAACTCTCTTGAGGTTCATACTGCAAGTATATTGTGTAGCACAGCCAACATATTGTAGAATTGTTCGAAAGCAGTGGCTTTGCATTCAAATATCTTATCTGTAAAGGGGCGCTATTATGCTTTTTTACATTTTCATGTTTTTTAGGGGCCGTTTACGTAACACTGTTTTCAGCTAAAACCAGAAAACTTTATTGGTTTTGCTGTCCATTTACGAGAAAATGGCCTTTTGGAGGGCTGAAAATGCAAAGGTTTGAAACGATGCCGTTATTATCTCCGTGTAAACTAGAAAAACGCAAATTTGTGAAAACGGTGACGTCGTGCGTATTGCGTGATCAGTCTATAGACGTGTAGTGTTTTTTTCACAAAGTGAAATCGCCAACTACTGGACTGGCAGCATAATACAAGATTTTAATTCGTTATCGCGGATCCATGTGAACGGGGATCGTTTTAACAAAGTCGTCATCTGTACAAGAAAAAGCGAAGGGAAAACATTGTTGTGTAGATGTAGCCTTAGCATAAAATGTTGTAAGCAGTAGACCAATCACAGCTGACCAATCAACGAAAACTGCGCTTTTCGGAAGGAGGGTTTTAAAGAAACCGAAACTAAAATGGAGCATTCAGGCAGAGGGTAAAAACAGGCATTGCAACAATGTAAATTATATGAAAAATAGTTTTTTTTTTTTTTACATTAAATGATGTAGAAGTAGTCTAGTAGACCCATAAACAAATTATGTACCAGCAAATGACCATAATAGGATCCCTTTGCAAGCTTTAATGCTGAAATGGTTTCATGAATTTGTACCTTCCTTTACAGATACTATCTGATATTCAGGTGGGGACTGTGAATTCCATCATAAGCCGAGAGAAGCCTGCATACATTTCTGTCCTGTCTGGAAAATGCCTTGGCCACCTGTCTTCCCTCCTGAATTGCTGCTTGTCAGGTATACCAAGCATGGTGGCTGAGGTAATTGAGCATGAAGGTGGCTAACCAAAAGGGTACAAGCCCTTGCCATATTCATTGTCCATTTTCGCCTGTCCATACGCACCTGTTTATTCTCGCTTGTTCAGTCCCACCTGTTCATACTTAATTGTTCATTTTCAACAGTTTACACTCAACTTTCCAACAATCGCTTGTTTATTTTCAGATGTTTATGCTCATCTTGTCCATACTCACTCATCCTCAGCTGTTTAAACTCATCTGTTCATTCGAATGTCAAAAGAATGTTTTTAAGGCAGGGCTTAGCGAAGAGTCAATTCATCAGGGTTGGGGCAAAAGTCCACTTAAATAGTTAGTTCATGAATTTAAAAGTTTACATGCGCTTCATTTCTGGTGAATGAAGTGTTTGTCCACCTTGGTCTAAAAATGCAACTTAGATGGATTGATTGATTGATTGATTGATTGATTTTCCTCATTTTCTGCTATTTAAACTTACCAGTACCAATTCGCCACTGTTCATCTATTCGTTCAACATTCCAGAACTCTATCACTGCAATTCAACTCGGGGAACATTCTGGCAAGACATAAAAATCTCACTATATAACGGCACTCAAGCGTCTGTGGGGGTCTACGCTGCTCGCTAGACCTCTCAAGGCACTTCAGAAATCTCTGTATGATTGCCTCTTACAGCCATACCAGAGCTTATTTAATCAAACAAAACAGCCGGCCAAAAATAGACACCAAGGTCGAGCACACAAACTTCACTGGTGGAAACTCCACCGTCCCTTTGAATAAAACAACTTTGCTCAGAATGGCCGAGAGTAGATCACTGCAGACTTATGCCTTCAAAACAGAGCAATATCGACCCATCAAATATTCATGGAGGCTACTGTGATAAGCAATGCATAAGCAGGGATTGATCCATCTATATTGGAAATGCAGTTGTCAGGAAGATGGCCTTTATCCATCTGTTAACACACTGAGGGGTAATACGCTCAGGAAGTATACATCACATTCTTCTAAACCAGGGTTTCATAAATATCTACTGGCTGTGTGACGGAACAGAAAGTGGTTGCTGGATTATCAGTACTTGGACGAGACATGGATGTGTGGAGAAGATAACGGAGAGGTTTTTTTATCCAGTGGCAATTCTAGGATTTCAGTTTAAAGGGAGTTGAGTCTCTTACTGGGTTATGAGATTGTGTTGGTAAAGGTATGGTTTTTGCTTAAAGTGTGAGAGGTTGCAGTTCAAAACTCTCATAACTCACAGTTCAGAGTCAGTGTATATCTGTAGCAGAACACATTTGGTTGTTTTGTCATTTCATTACAGCAGAGAGCTGGCCACGATTGAGCTCTGTGTATGAGAGTCTGCTTTACGAATACACTACTGGTCCAAAGTTTGGAATATTTAAGCTATATATATTTGAGAGAAGTCTCTATGCTCACCAAGGCTGCTTTTATTTATTAAAAAACAGTAATACTGTGAAACATTGATAACTATAAGAAATGTTTCTTGAGCACCAGATCAGCATATTTGAATGATTTCTGAAGGATCATGTGACACAGTAGACTGGAGTAAAGATGCTGAAAATTCAGCTATGCATTACAGGAATAAAATATATTCAAAGAGAAAACAATTATTTTAAATTGCAATAACATTTTACTGTATGATCAAATTAATTGTAAAAATGTGCATAAAAAACTTATGCAGTCAACTTAGTTGGACCATTCTTTCAAATGTTATACGAAAACATGCACATAAACTACAATGAAAAAATTCCTTGATGTGCATAAAACTAACAGCGTTTATTGTGTTTCATCTGCGTGCTCTGAGGCGCAAGTGATTTATTATATATTTACAATAAGATTCATTAGTTAAACACTAGTTAATGTATTAACTAACATGAACTAACTGTGAGCAATACATTTGTTACTGTATTTACTAATCTTTGTTAACATTAGTTAATGAAAATACAGCTGTTCATTGTTTGTTCATGTTAGTTCACAGTGCATTAACTAATGTTAACAAGATTTTAATAATGTATTAATATATGTTGAAATAAACATTAACAAAGATTAATAAATGCTGTATAAGTGCAGTTCATTATTAGTTCGTTAACTAATGTTTAACTAATGAACCTTATAGTATAGTGTTGCAGAAAATTATTATGTGTCTTCTACTGCAGCAACTTCCATTTTTCTTGGTGATATTTAGCACCAGTTTCAGGAAGTGCTGATTTTGTTGTATTTGACTCACTGGAAGGAAACTCTGCTTTATTCACAAATGTTTGGTGTTTCGTATATAATATTGACCAACTGAATTTGGCTTTAGATATGGAGTCAGATTTACTTTGGATTTCTGTCCACATGGAGAATCTGACAATCTGCCAAGGAAGTCTATATGGTGAGTGATTTTTACGCACACAGAAACAGCTGCAGTGCTTCGCTCACAAGAGGCGACAGTGTCTCAAAGGGTCCATATTAGTGCTGTGAGCCATGACGTCCTAGCGTGGCCTCTGATACCGCTGAGGCTCCGTAGAGAGCTTATGCAGATCCTTTCCTGTAGCACTGAAGGATGCTGGGAATCTCTCTACAATCATCTCTCGGAGAAACAACCCTTCTGGCTTCTTTTTGTGGGATGATGCCGAGACTAATAAAGGCCTACCCAGATGTCCTGAGCTCAGTGCTCCACTAATCCTCTTTTCCTTCACTTTCTTCTCTTTCAGTTCTCTACTTCCATCGGTACCGAGTGTGTCCTGGTCAAAACTCATCCTACATGCTGGGGGATCCCTGCCCGGGTTGAAGGGGTACACGTAGAAGGAGATTAGCTCTCTGATAATGCAGGGATTCTCACCTGGCTGTCTGGCCTGCAGCTGATTGCAAAGTCAATGGATTTATCTTTTTAAAGCTGTATAAATCGATAAAACCAGCGGAGATTTGCACAATTTTAACAGGGCAGGTGAGCTTTAGTTATGTAGGATCACAGATCTATGAGACAAAACTAAGAAATGAATTTGTTTCAAATGTAGGTATGCATCACATGCATTTTACAATGACTCAAAGCTGTACTTGTACAGGCGTTTTTCTGTAAGTGACAAAGTCACCATGAAATCAAAATTCTTTTCTTTTTTTATCTTTCTTTTTTTTAATGGAATATTGCAGTATTTTTTATAAATGATTTAGTCATGCAGATCTTTTTTTCAATTTTTTTTTTTTTTTTTACTTCCTCTACCTCTTGCAGCGATATCTCTTCTCTTCTCCGATGACGTGTTTACTGGCGTGAGGGCGGGACATATTGTCACTCACATGAAATCAACCATTTTTTTTTTTCCTTGATGGAAATGTCCTTTATTCCTGCTTTAAAGGGATAGGTCACCCAAAAATGAAAATTGTGTCATCATGTACTTACCCTCAGTATTCAAACATTTGAAGGGTCCCATTGACTTCCATAGAATTTTGTTTTTGTTGTTGTTTTCATACTTTCGAAGTCACTGGGGTCCATCAACTGTTTGGTTAACCATATTCTTCAAAATGTCTTCTTTTGTGTTCAGCAGAATGAAATTCATACAGGTTTGGAACAGCTTGAGGGTGAGTAAATGATGACAAATTTGAACTTTTAGGTGAACTACCCCTTTAACACAGTTGTAGTGCATTGACACACATGACATTACAGTGAAAATGGCTTGACTCATTTGTAAACATTACTGTCACAATCTTTGTTTTCTGCTGTAGGAAAGTGGACTCTAAAACCTGAAAGCTTACCTCCTTGAAGGTGAGCAATGAGTGCAGTTCCAGAATAGGATAAATACTGCAGTCATATGTTTTCATACCCGGGTCTATCAGACGGCTGGACAAACGAAGACCAGAATCACCTGCATCAGTCAGTCACTTTTGAATTAAAAGGCATTTGGTGAGTGTACAGCAACAATGGAGGAAATGTAATTATGTTTGACAGGTTGCTTGATAGAACATGGGAGCCATAGCTAAAATCTGTGTCCATCAGCTGTTTTTAAATGTGAATTTTCTTTTCAAACAGCCTGCTTCAGGTGAATAATTTATCATGAAAATTCTTCACATTTGTCAAATGTGAAAAACTGCACACAACACGTTTTAATTTAAATAATGAAGAGAAATATTTGATTCACTTATTGGAGGACAGGAAGGAAAGTTCATATGATTCATGTTTCCAAATTGTGTTGATACTTTTGCTTTAATCAATTTATTTACCCACGAACGTGCATACCTCAGATGAATATAATATTGAGGGATATCAAAACAAGTGGCCATATGTAAATTTACCATTATGTAGGAGTTTAGGATGGAGGTCAGGTTTATTGACAGGTGTTGTGTTGGCGCTTGGAAAAATGATAACAATCATTAAATGTATACAGCATGTTTGTGCACAAAATCTATTAGAATACTTAGTAACTTACATTTAAAACACAATAATGTCAGTGTCTATTTTGAATACAGGTCTTTTGAACAAATCAGTTGTGTGTTTGATTCAGTGACTCAGTGACTCGCTACTTGTTTTGGTCCAGAATTAATCTTTTCATAAAACGATTCAATGACTTCCTCATAACAACAGTCAATTGCATATTTTTGAATTAATAGGTTTAATGAATGATGTAAATAGTTAATTAGGTATTTATATCCTGAAATTGAATGACTAAACAGAATTGAATGTTGAATTGTACATTGGTTCCACAGTTATTAGCGTCCTTCTCGCCATACAAGTACTAATTCATATTCCTTTGAATTCCCCAGTCATTTCTAGGCTCCAGACATGGCCCATTTTAGTGAGGATGAGTCCATTATTCAGGCTGACCTCTGAGGTTTCAAGCTCAAATTATGAGGCCCAATGGGTGGAGCCAAAATCCCCCAGCACCCCCTGGCCTGGGTTACCCTCTCGCCTCCTTAAGAAAAATGAAATGCCTTAAGACTTGGCTGTAGCTTGGGAATAATAACATGAATGCAACTCAAGGGAGGGGGTAGAAATCCTGTTAAATGGGACATGTTGTGCACCTTCTTGGAGACAAAGACAAAAGAAAAGCAAAACAAATCTATAATTGGCCTGTTACATGTTCTGAATTAATTACATACATCTAACAGCAAATGTTTGTCATGTTTAAGCACTGAAATCCCCCAAGAGAAAAATGAAGTCTTGGGATTTCAAAGTTACTTTTTCAGAACTCTCCATTCTTCAGAAAAACTTTGAGCTTAAGAGTATATTTCACATCTAACCCTATGTAGCAATTTGCTATAATCTGAAGGCACATTTGTTCTATGAGCCGCAAATAGAAGAAGGAAATGACCTACTTTCGCTTAAATCATCTTTTGTTTTCATTGCCACAAGAGTTAACATCATGCACCACTCGGGCGGAAGCTTCAAAAGTCATGAAGAAATTAATTTAATCCCCACAAGACTCTTGTAATAGGACAGGTAAAGACTCTCCCCAAACTGTATTCCAATGAAATATCATGTTTAAGATATATTTCTCACTGAGGTAGTCTGACACGCCACTTTGTCAAACTCGACTACCTATTATGGCGAAGGCAAACTTCTTTGTTCCAAGAGGATACGGACATATCGCTCTTGAATTGCTGAAACTTAGAGGCTCGTTTCGTGTCTTTCTTTGAGTGCAACTTTTGAAAAAGAAGAATTGAAATGACTAAGATGATGGATTGCTGCTTTCAAATGTTTGTCATATTAAATTGAATTCCTCTCATAGTTGGCAGTATTGCTCTTTGTACGCGTCAGACTTGACTCAGTCTATTGTTAGGTTTCTTTTCATTGTGTTGCCTAACACAATGTGAAAGCAAAGTCTCTTTTTGATCACGTCTACGTGTGACAAACCAACACCACAACACCAGCAGAACGTTGCTTACAATCACACATCTGAACCTCTCATGCTTTCCTGTTGTATACCTCAGTTTTTAATAAATCATTTTTACCACAATTATTTTTACTGTATTTTTAATCATTTTTTTGTTTATAGATTTAGATTAAATCATTAAGTTGATTCTTCCTATCCCACTGGGAATTTTTTTTTCTTCTCACTGTTATGTGCTTAAAACAATAAAAAATCTATTTGCAGATGGAGAAGAAAAATTAAAGATAAAAAAATACTCTTGTATGTGTTTATTTATTTGTTTTAATTAAAACAAACCCAAAAATGAAAATGAAGCTTGAGAAGAATTCATGCTTGAGCTTTTTACCACAACCGATGTGTGTCGATGAATGTTTATCTGTGAATAAACGACTAAATTCAATCTGTTCATCATATAAAGCGATCATGTGTTTTCAGAAAATTTGGATTAAACCGCTTTATACATATGGATTACTCTTACGATCTCTTTATGAACTTTTTAAAGCGTCAAAGTGTTAGCTGCGTTTGACTGTCAATGGAGGCACAGAAAGCTCTCAGATTTCATAAAAAAGATCTTCATTTGTCTTCTGAAGATGAACGAAAGTCTTCCGGGTTTGGAATGACATGAGGGTGAGTAAATGATGACTATCCCTTTAAGTGTGTGCATGTCATTTCTATATATATATATATATGCTTAACATTTTTCTACTGTGGGCCAGTAATTCCTTGCCCTCTGCGGCGTGTACCTGTGCAGTGTTAGCGTAGCAGCTAGCATGCTTATATCAGAGCCTAATGAACAGATTAGAGAGGAGGCTATGGGCCAATTAAAAGCAATGAGAGTGTTTTGCTGACGTCGCAGTGTGGCGAGGTAATTAACACCACTGCCCTCTGACGTGCCCCATGAGAAAAGCCCTGACACAAACACACACACACCTCTAGAATGCTGTCTAAGGGGAAATGTATTGAACGTACACTTTCACCTTTCTGTGGTATCTTTCGCACAAGCTCTTGTAGATGTTTTTGAAACACTAATGCACACACATGCAATTTAAATACTCCCATTGTTTGGCAGTGTTGTAGTTCAATGCTTATTTTGAGTGTGTGTGATGCTTATCAGTGACATACAGAGTGCAACAAAGTTTTGTTCCACTCCACCTCAAGATTTATGTTGTAAAAGCGTAAAAATACTGCTGATAAACGATAATGATCAGAGTTCAGATAAATCCAGTTGTACTCATTATTTGTAGCTGACAAAAAAAAAAAATGAAGTTGGGTGTTGCCTCAAAGCAGCGGTACATTGTCAGGAAATGCCCCTTTTTTGTGGTGTCATTGGGGTTATATAGTATGTTTTATTTCAAATCAGTGGTTTGGAGCATGAATGAAACTCCCAAAGTCACACAAACCATTGAAATTTTAATGCTTATGACGTAACGAAGCCTATTTACTTAAATCATGTGACTTCATGCTCCGAGCCACTGATTTGAAATAAAAGTAATAAATGAGTAATAAATGACAGGATTTTCATTTTTGGGTTAACTAACCCTTTTAAGGTTAAACCCCTGTAGTCACATTGACTATTTTAACAGTGTTTTACTACTTTTCTGGACATTGAATGTGGTAATTTCATTGCGTTCAATATCAGTGATTAACTAACCCTTTAAAAAGTGTTGTTCATGTGATGCAAACAAATAAAACTAAAAATCATGCTGGCTCTCACACAGGTAATTTGACAGTCAGTTTGCGGTTATGAAATGCTGCCGTCCTACTGAAACACACAGGTAAGTAAACGCATGCCTCCCACACCAAAGACACTCTATTAAGTGCATGATAAGAGATCATATTACTTCTTAACCACCTAATCAAGGCCTGGGGGCGACATGAAATCACTTTAAGTCCCCTTGTCTGCAATTTTGTTCGTAGAGAATCCATACCCTAAAATAAATTTCCCTGAGATTTCCCCTTAAGATCTCCAAGGGGGCTGCTGGCATTTGTCTAAGAGTTCATTTGCTTATTATGAACATAGTGTATACTAATTCCATTCTGAACTCTATATAGGGTGAGTAGATTTAACTGCAGCGCTCGGCGTGGAGGCGTTGCTTTCTCTGAACTCCTCAGGTTTCTGCTCACCATGGAGACCGACCACTTATTCCAGCTCACGGGTGTCAAATCACACTTTAATCCCCGAATCTGCTTGCTGCAAATTGCAGGGTAACACAGGAGAAACGATTCGGTGCTCTCATTGTTTTTAAAATGAAGCAGAGAGTGTGTTTATCACCAGTGTTGGGTGGAATCTGATCATTCCTCACTTGTTCTCCCACTTTTACAGCCCGGCGCCATGGTCCATGTCTCTATTTCCCCCCACATTTATTTGGTTCCAGAATTCGTGGAAAGCTAAACTCCATAATTTGCTTCATCCCAGTACCGCCCAGCTGCGATATTGACTTGCGGTTTTTCAATCGCGTGGTCGTAGATCACAATTACACCAAATCGTGTGAAGCCACCCTCAGCTATCAGAGTTCACTGCGTGGGATCTGGTTTAAAGACCACGTGTCTTGTTCTATCTTGTAGGCCTGTTGCTGGCCCTTTCGTCATATGCCTGCACAGAGAGAAAGAGAGAGGAGGGGCAAAAATCTGTTTGACTGTTTGATTACTATTGGAAAACTCTGTACGCACGTGTATGTGTGCAAAGTCAATGACTTTTCGAACAGGCGAAGTCAAGTCTGGCTTAAACGCACCAGTGGCTCTCCATTCCCCTCTCTGCAGGTGCCCCATGCTTCTTTGTCAATTTAGCCAATTATATTTTCATTATTTAGCTATTCATTCCCATTAATAAAATTGGCCAAGATTAATGAAGAAAACACCCATAGTGTAAATTATCCGTGACGAGCGCCGCTTTTTAGGGACTTGCACGAAATCTAGTTTGGCTAATTGTATTTCATTCGAGGGAAATACCTACGGCATGCATTTCAGAAGGGCAGATAAAAGCACTTTCGAATGAGAAAGAATAGGTGAAGTCTTCATAGAGAGCTGTATAAGAACGGAGGGAGAGGTTTTATAAGAATGCACTGTGATTTTGCTATGTTGCGAGCAAGAGCTTAGAGAATCTGATCAGTGATTCAGCACGTATTACTCCTATTAACTACGGAGGGAAAGACAAAAACACATTTCTTTTCACCTTCTCTGTAACCTCTGAGCATAATAAAGTCTTTAGCGCACCCGCTTCTTGAGTAAATTGAGGTGTATGGAGCTGATGAGATCAGATCGGTGTGGTAGGTTTTGAGTTGTGCTTCATGGACGCCAATTTTTATGTTGAACAGTTTCTGATGCAATCATCCTTAGAAATTTAGTGGATGGAGGGCAGTTTTTATTTTTTATTTATTTTTTTATTTTCTTTGGAATACCACACATAAAATGTCCCATGAAGTCAGATATCATTGATGTAGGTGTCTTGAGAAATTGCACCTGTCTTTATGACAGTCCTAGGACCTGCAAACAGCAAAAAAGGCATATTTATACTTAGTCATTTTATGTGTATTGATGGATCAGATTGCTATCATTCCATTTACACTTGGTCGCATAAATGTGTCACCACAGAATGGATATAAATCCCCATGCTATACCATTCATTTGTGGATTGCGGACTCTCAAACCATCTTTGGAAGATGTAAAAATGGCACTACTATTCAAAAGAAATTCCTACGTTTATTCAGCAAGGATGCATTCAGTTGATGTGAGTAAAGACAAATGTAATGTAACAAAAGATTTATATTTCAAAAGAATGATGTTCTATTGAATTTACTATTCATCAAAGGATCCTAAAGAATGTATCAAAAAAATATTACGGCACACAACTGTTTGCACATTGGTAAGAAGTCAATAAGTCAAATGATTAATTGTGATTAATCGCATCCAAAATGAAAGGTTCTGTTTGCATAATATGTGTGTGTACTGTGTATTTTTATTATGTATTTATAAATACACACATATGCGTGCATATAATGTATATATATAATTATATATAAATATGAATACATGTATTCATGTAAATATATCTTAAATGCATGTCTGTATGTATTTATATACATAATAAATATACACAGTACACGCACATATATAATGTAAACAAACATTTATTTTGGATGCGATTAATCGTTTAGCAACACTAATAATAAGAAATGTTTCTTGAGCACCAAATCTGAATATTACAATAATTTCTGAAGGATTATGAGACTTTGAAGACCTGACTGAAAATTATTAAAATTAATTTTCGCCATCACAGGAATACATTACATTTTGAAATATATTCAAATTGAAAACAGTTGCTTTGAATTATAATGCTATTTCACAATATTAATGTTTGCACTGTATTGTGACCAAATAAATGCAGCCTTGGTGAGCAGAATAGACTTCTTTCAAAAACATTAAAAAAATCTCACCGACACCAAACATTTGGACAGTAGTTGGTCTTATCATCGAGTACTTATCCATTTAGTAAAAGTGCCTTATGTAACTAAGTTTAAACGCCCCGAAAGAGTCAGATAAAAGCAAAATTGTGGAAATGTCTGCACCTCTAACTTTGGAAGGAAAAACAAAATCATGGTTTATTATTCACTTTCTCTGTAATCTCTCCATAAAATGCTTAAGTGTTTAGAGGACTCGCGTCTGAGTAAATTGAGGTTCATGAAACTGAAGCAAACATGTCAGGTTGTGTTGGGCTCCAGTTCATTTTTTGAACAATTTCTAAAGCAGTCATTCTCCAAAATGAAGGGCAGTTTAATCAATAATTGACAGATGATAGATTGAAAACAGCCTGGATGAATGAGATGAGCTCCCCTTGTGTTTTGGAAATTTCTTTTTATACGCCATCACTATTGACTCCCAGTTGAAAATTTGCACCAATCTGAGGGTTAGTTAATGAGGACCACCTTCCTGTTTCTGTGGGATGGTGTTGTACAGTAAGCGATGTGAATGTGTGTTTACTGATAGTGTTAATGAGGTGTTGCCAAAGCAATACAGTAGGCACCGTTCCAACACCCATTCTGCAAATCCTGGATGTGAGGAGCTGGAACTCTGTTGAACCGTCTGTGCAAATGAGCCGGTGTCATGTTTTGTTTACCATTTTTTCTACCGAGGTTGATGCGCATTTTCATTGTTTTCTGAGAATTTTCATTTCCTTCTCCTTCTGAAATGATTAGGTCAGATATATCCAAACTTTCTAGCAGTCTCAAATTTTTCCAGTCACAGATTTTAATTTTCCTACCCAATAAGAGAAAGCAGCACAGTTCACCACAGGGCTCAAAACACTCTCTCCACCTGTTCCTGCAGACTCTACATAAATCCATGTGTACACAGCACACAGTGCTGATTTCTCTCATTGTCTGCCTTTTCCTCTCTCCCTCTTTCTCTTGCTGTAAATCGAAGTAATACCTAGATCATTTCTAATTATTCCAGCAGATTGAATTGATGAGCAGACGCTCATAGTAATGAAACTGCTGTAATAGACATATTTCTCTGAGCTAAAGAGCAAAAATTGTTCATAGGTAATTATGTGTAGTGTGTTATGCGTAATGGAGCTTGAACATGGATGTAATGAGCTAATATATGAAGACATTTAATGTCAGGAGAGATGCGCGTATCAGAATCATAAGCAGTTTTCCAAATGAGTTTGAGTTGCAGTTACTAACAGAGGATGTCTGAGGTTTTATGCACTGATTCAGATGATAATGAAATCTTTAGTTTTCAGGGTGATTGGAGTGCTTGATGTATGTGCTATAATTCTAACATTGGAAAATTTTGATTTATTCGTATACCATTCAAAAGTTTGGGTTGGTAAGATGTAATGTTTTTGAAAGAGTCTCGTATGCTCGCCAAGGCTGCAAAATACTGTAAAAACGGTAATATTGTGAAATACAATTACAATTTAAAAGAACAATTTTCTAGTTTAATATATTTTTGAGATGTAATTTATTCCTGTGATGGAAAGATGAATTTTCAGCATCATTATTTCAGTCTTCGGTGTCACATGATCCATCAGAAATCATTCTAATATGCTGCTTTGCTGCTCAAGAAACACTTCTTCTTCTTATCAGTGTTAAAAACCATTATATTTTTTTTCTGGATACTTTGAATAGAAAGTTCGAAACAACTTTTGATCAATTTAAGGCATCCTTATACTGAATAAAAGTAGCGTTCATTCAAAAAACATATTTATATTGACCCCAAACCTTTGAACCACCACTTGGTTTTTTATATATATCCATATATATATATATACACATATACACATACATACACACATATATATATATATATATATAGTTAATATTATATTAGTTTTTGTTTTTCTCTCTAAATTTCTACTGAAAATGAGAAAAAAAAGTGGCAGATTTGGATGGGATTAAAATCAAAAAGTTGGTACTCAGATGGTAATTATTTTACATGTGATGTAATTGCATCATTTACAGGCTCAGTTGGTGATTTTATTGCTGTCTGAATCAGAAATGTTGATGTTTTTCTCCTACCACACATGAGAAAATTCCTGGCCAAACTACCTAATGTTTTTGAATCAACAGCAGGGTTGTGTGGTAATTTAATTCCTGTCCGAATCAGTCATCTCTCGATTACATGGAGCAGTCGGCCCAAAAGTGTTGAAAATCTTTTTTGACTTCTGCCGTAGGGCTGCTGTTTGACTCTTTTGAAGGTAATGGCCAGTTGGGTATTGCTTGTTTCAGAGAACTATTGCCACTTAGTAAAGCTTTTGGAGTGACAACCACAGTTAAAAATTGGTGTAATTTCCTTAAATGATTGTTTAGTTTTAATTTAGCTTCATAGCCTGAATAAAGATATGTCACAACCTTACTGCAAATTAATTGCTATTTGAATGCTTGATTTATAGGTAATACTTTGATTGTCCCCTTTAGACATTCTACTAACTATAAGTAACTTTGCAACTACTTGTCAACTAACTCTCATTACAGTATTAGCAGACTGTCTGCTTAACATCAGCTAACATTTTTGCATAAGTAACTTTGCAGATACATGTCAACTCATTCACTTGAACACTAACCTAACAGTCTACTATACTTTAATGAGAGTTAGTTGACATGTAATGTCTCTAAAGTGGACCATCGAAATAAAGTTTAGCGATTCTTATCACAGAGGGGCCATTATATATGTATATATGGAGAGAGAGAGAGAGAGATAGAGAGAGATAGCTCTTTCGGGAAAGCTAGTTCTGTCAAAATAGGACTGGACCAGGTCTGTTTCTTGATCGAACTAAAGCAGATATTTCATTTGCTAATATGTTGATATTAAAACAGAAGAAAAAAGTACCTGTGAAGATTTGATAATATAAAAAATGAACAGCCATAGACGGCTGAAGCTTTGAAATAAAAATAACAAAATCACATCCGTCTGTGAACTTGGGTTCTTCATCTCTGATTTTTTGGCGTCACTTTGTCTCGTCTCTCTGTTCATTCGGTGTAATCTCTTGCTTTCTCCATGTCTCTCTTTGTGAACTTTGCAGCTCAAAGAATTTTTATGTTGTTAAAATCACAGATGCTCAGTGTCACAATACACATCCAATACAAACCCTTCAAACTCTTTATCTCGCTCTCTTGCTTAAATTCATTAAAAAAAAAATATAAACACCTGCGGCTGCGGAAAACTCCCAGAACGCTGGGCCACTGTAATATTTAAAGTCGTAACAAAGTTAGAGGGTGACATTTGGTGTCAAGAGACACTGGGATAAAGGGCTGTGATATTTTGGGGCCCTATATATGCCAGTAATTCCGTCAGTGTGTGGCTTTGCCAATAAGAGAGAGAAATTTGATATTTGATGATAAACGAAATGAGATTACTCAGGGCCCATAACTGAAGACTGTCAGAGAGAGATGGAGTGAGTGATTGCTCTCTTTTATGCATGAGTGCTGTTATTCCATCAGAGCTTTTCCTCTGGAAGGTCCCAACTGTTGGCTCTGTTACACAGAGGTCGTTTATTGCTTGATGTGCAAAGTGTCACCAAACAAGATTTATGTTACCAAATCATTATTGCCGGGATATTTTTGGAGCAAGATGGAGCGAAACAGTCTGTTTTTTTTTTTTTTTTATATGGGTGTTTCTTAATCTATACGGTCACTTTTATGTCCGAGGGATGATTTTTATTAAAACTAACAAATTTCAACTTTTTCTTTGTAACACGATGGCCAAATTAAAACCGTCTTGGAAATGATTTATCATGCTTTAATCATTTATTTTTGCTACTTTTTAAATGCTTTTTATGTGTTTGTTTTTATTGTTTTATGCAGTCCTGAACTATGAAATTCTATCCTAAAAAAATATTAAAAGTAAAATGAAGAGTGACAATCATAAATTAAATTGTGTATATTTTTTTCAGATATAAAATTGTAAATGTATATATATGTATATGTGTGTATATATATATGTGTGTGTGTGTATATGTGTATATATGTATATATATATATATATATATATATGTGTGTGTGTGTGTATATATGTATATATTTTATATATAATATAATATTTTTTATTATTTTAATTTAATTTAATTAATTTATATATATATATATATATATATATATATATATATATATATATATATATATATATATATATATATATATATATATATATATATATATTTGTTTGTTATTTTTCAATATTTTAATATTTTTATATAATTAATTAGGTGAAAAACAAAGCAATAAACTTGGTTAAAGTTTTTAATGCTTTTATGTAATTTTCACTCCAAAATTCTACAATACATAATATGAGATGTTGTTAAATAAATGACAGAATGATTGTGTCATATTATGCTTATACTGTATATGTCCAATGCTGGAAATTGTTAGTAGATATAATAAAGTATGAGAGTGTGAAAAATGTTTTATAAGAGTCAATTTTCTATAAAAGTGAACAGGGCCAAAAGTATCTCCATATGTTTGTGTAATTTCAAGTTCTTTCACTCATTGATTAAATGCCACTAAAAACAGATCAATACAAATGTTGTGACGGTAGCAGTATGTCATATTTTATATATTGTGAAACAAATATATCTCGTCGAAAGAAAAACATAATATAGCTTATTTGAAACTGAAGTAATACTGTCACTTGCAAATTACATTCTGCCACAACCGGACAATACCTTTCTTGTTTTACAGAAACTACTAAGCTGTTTCCTGTGATTGCATGTTCTAAACATATTTGGATTTCATCTTGTTCATCCACCGCATATCTCTAGACTGACATCTGTTTTACACCCAGGTAATATTGGCAGGAAAATCATCAACTGTCACAACTGTACACACAAATACACACCAAATAGATTGCTCCCTGCCGTGGGGAGAGCTCGCTATGCCGTTATGACCAATTTTTTATGGCTGCCGCGCTCAGCCTGTGTGGCCTCCACTGTGCTCATAATTCACACAAACACACTTACACACACACACACATCCCAGTCGGTCCAATCTGAAGCAGTAAATGTTACTGTCTAACATATGGGCGACATTGTGATGAAAACACTCTCTCTCCTTTATGCCCTCTTATACAATTACTCTTTTCTCTTCCCCACCATTATATGATCATGTTTTTTTTTTTCTCACAGTTTTGATCTGAAATCCCCAAAAGGTTATGTAAGTGAGATTTTTTTGTTGTTGTTGTTATATATATATATATATATATATATATATATATATATATATATATATATACATATTTAGGTTTAGGTTTTAATTCTTTAGCATCCAACAATATCTCTGGCCCAAGAAGTAAGTACCTATAATAATTGTTATGCTAATATGCTATTAAAAAAAAAATAAAAAAAAATAATGTATATATATATATATATATATATATATATATATATATATATATATATATATATATATATATATATATATATGTTTACTTTTATTTGATTTGGTGTGTGATGGATGCTAAATGGAGGCGGCGGTGGTTGAGTGCCTTATGTCTCGCTTTCACTTAGACAATAGGTTGCTCGTGCCTGCCATTGTTTTCAGACACAATACACACAGACAGATAATACATGCAGCATTTCCTTACATCTACACGCCCCCAGTGTTTGAATAGCCAGGGCCCTTAGTCTATTGTTATGTCAACAGATGAGTCCTGCCCACAAAGTGTGTGTGTGTGTTTGAGGGGCCTCGTGCATTCGTTCACCTCGACGCGTGCCAGCTGGTTTATTCAAACAAAAACACATAGCAGAGCCTCCGGCAGTTGGCCAATCACAGGCTTTCACAGTTGAATCATAACAGGTCAGTCGCCACGGCGATGGCATTTTTTGAACGTTTGAAATCAAACAGCTGTGTGAATGCTGTTTACATTTGACCCCAAGCAGCAGGTTCACGGACAGGCAACGTGCTATTTCACACTTGGAGGAAAGGGGGAGAAGAGAGCTTTGGAAAAAATGTTTTGTGATTTTTCTCTCAGACTGCCTGTTGATTTTGTTTATGATGTTATAAATACTGTTACGTGGTACATGCATGACAATTAAAGTACTATTTAAAGATATATTAAACCAAAATCTGAGTAAGGAATAGTTCACACTAAAAAAAAATTAAAAATTAATGAAAATTTCTTTCAAAATGTCTTATTTTTTTCCAAATACCGATTCTGTTATTTGTCATAGAATATAAAGCTCTGAAAACTCATTCATGATCACATTGGGGAAACAGTGATTTTCAATTAAAAGCAACTTAAAGGGAAAGTTCACCCCAAAAATTCTTTTTTTTTACATTTTCCTAGTTATTCCAAACCTGTATGAATTTCTTATGCTGAGCACAAAAGATATTTTGAAGAATGTTTGTTACCAAACAGTTAATGGAAGCCACTGACTTCCATAGTATTCCCCCAACTACAGACGGATGTGTGAATGATGATACAATTTTCATTTTCGGGGGATCCTTTTAAATTTAGGTCTTCAAAAGACTTGTAATATAGTGCTATAAGTCATGTGGACTACATTTAGGGTGTTTTGGGGGTCTGTATGAAGATACAACAGCTATTGTATATAAAGTATAAAGAGTAAATGATGACAGAATTATATCTGGATGAAGCATTCCTTTAAAGCTAAGGCATGTATCGGTTAAGATGACATTGTATGATGTATACAGTGAAACCCATTATACAATTGAACTCATGTAAAGCGCCGTCATGCTTGAATTGCCAAGTGTCACTTTTAGAACGGCAGGTGGTTAAAATATTTTCCAAAGTTTGTTGATTTAAAAGCCTCTTTTTGCGCTGGATTTGAAACTGTCAGGCCCTCCGTCTGAGGCTAAGTGTTAAGTAGACAACAGTGAGGCAGGTGATAAGAGATGGGCTTTTCATCCCCTCACAGAAGATCAAAGTTTTTAAACCACCATGGATCTCACGCCAGAGAGAGACAGACAGAGACAGAGACAGAGAGAGAGAAAGAGGCTTGATGTATTTTTGCTATCACATCTCCAGTTATTAGTCTCCTGCACCAATCCATCCAGTCAAATTAACTTACGGCAGAATGAGTGGGTGGGTCTGTTTTGATCGAATCGGTATGCAGCTTTGGCTCAAATAAATAGCACCAAAATGCAGGTGGCTTTTCCGACTCATTAATGAGAGCCAGTGTGACATTTTCAAAATCAAATATTGGATATAGAAGAGGAACCAAATTGAGTTTTTACTGCCAGACTTTAAGGGCTGAGGCTAAGAAAGGAAATACAGATAAAGGGTGGTGGATAAACATTGGTATGAAATAGCAGAACATGTATAGTAAACTTTTTACTAAAGTAAAAAATGGAGAAGAAAAGCAATGATAGCACTAGATATATAATGCCAGTCAGTGGTGGACAGTAACTTAAGTACATTATTGAAACATCTGTATTTTATCAGAGTATTATTTAGAGAAACTTTTAATTCACTGCATTTCAAAGCATAATATTGTATTTTTTTTTACTCCCCTGCATTTCAACAAGTCATGTCGTTTCTCATAATTTTGAACTGAAGAAATCATCACCTGCTTCGAGAGGCAATAGCGATGTCCAATTCGTGAACAAACTGATCATTTTCAATGAATCTTATCGCTGTTGCTGTCGAGTCGACTCATTGATTCAATTATCCGTTGAGAGCGGGTTAACGATTCACTAAATATAGTCTGACTTAAAATAAGCCTTTTATTGAGAGATCCTCTGAACTTGAGCGCGACTGATGGCTTAAAGTTAAATTCTAGGATTGATTATTGTAAAAGAAAATCATATTTATGTGATGGCTGTCAGTTGTTTGTGAACTAAATCTGCAGTAAAGGGGCGAGCTGTTTAAGCCCACTGTGTAATGCTCCAATGCTCATTTGTGTATCATCGTCTCAACTTTATTTGAGTATTTCATGCACCACTGTATAACGCCAAGCTGTAGATATTTCTTTTTATACCATGGCATATATATTTGTGAAACAAGATTTTGGTCATACAGCCACTGGAGAAATATTGAGATGTGAAAGAGCTAGTCATAGAGGCTATATTTGTTGACATGCTGTGTTTACTTAGCCAGCAGTGCACATACCCGTTCTCAAAAAATAACACCTCAGAACCAATGGCAGCTTTGTTCACAAGCGTTCAAATTTTACTGGCTTGCATAGGATGCATGTTTTCTTTCAAAATCCTGTTCCTGTCTCTGCCCCTCTCTACAGAGCACTCCAACAGACTGGAGAATCTCTGAATAGGCCAACAGCAGGAGAAGAGAGACCATGAACAGCTTGATAATGAGGAAGCTGATTAAGGAAATCTGTTTCTTTGCAAATTTGTAGACAAGATGGACTGTGTGGCCTCTGCACCCATTGTTGACCATCTGTAGGCATGAGGCTCCATTTGAAAGTCTTTCTTGGTGGTGAAAGGGTGTAGCATTGCCTTAGGGCATTAGTGTGTGCGCTGTGTAGGAGGACCCAGGGGATTACAACGGCTCGTACACTATCAGTTGAAATTCATTAACCCCAGCGGATAACCTCAGGAGGGAGGCAGTGAAAGCAACTGCCACTATTGCAGTGCCGAAACCCGTAATTATGCCGCCACAGGTGAGACCCTGTAGTCAATTAGACTGAAAGGGGCCCCTGCAGCAGGCTGCTGCCCCAACGGCTTTGGACAGGGAAGTGGAGGCTCCCTCATGGAAAATTCCTCAGTGATACTCTTCCGTACTGCATGCTAATGGATTTCTATTATTGCTGAACAATTCAGGAAAGGTCTATCTTGTTAGAATGTACTTCACGTTCACGTTTGGGGGGCAGCTTGTAACAGAAGGACCCCCAGGAATGCTCTGTTTTATAGCCTACTCTTTGGGCCAACTGAATGTGAGGGCCCTCGGATGTTTGTTTTTGTTATTTTCATTATTTTCAATCTCAGAAACAAATTAAGCATGCGCAAATGATCAAAAAAAGTAAATTATTGTAATAATATTTGTAATAAAATAAGAATTAGTATTATTGATGTTATTGTTAATATTAATAATGATGATGACGGTCTTATTATTAATAATAAGTATTATTACTAGAGATATTGTAATAACAATTGTTGTCATTTTAAAAGTGCGAGCCCTTAAATTAGAATAGATTCTGATTGGCTGTTAGTGTTTTATCGTTCATCAGCTAAAAAAAATCGTTCAGAAAATGCTCCCGACAATATCGTTTCTCTTTCATTATCTGTGGTGTGGACAGTGATTTTCTTTTATATTTAGAATGATTTTTAGAATCATATCTTTATCGTTATCTTTATACTGTAGTTATTGTTCTTGGTGTGGATGGGCCTTAACAACACATAATTTCACACTGTCCAAATTTGACACCGTATAATGCGGGGTTAACACTGCAAAAGTGGCGCTAACCCTGGTCCAGAGCAGGGTTTTATAACCCCTGGGTAAAAAAAGCAGTGCTAACCCCGCTTCTACCACGATATCACATATAAGCTTTTCTTTATTATTATTATTATTATTATTATTATTTAATATTAGTAACATTGTTTTTTGATATAATACATTTATGTTGTTTATTATTACTATTATTATTTATGTCTGTCTTGTATATTAACACATCTTTGCAGGTTGAATTTGATGGGTATGTATAATTTCCAAAACTGTAAGCATCCCATCTTCCTCACATCTTCATTTAACCATTTGATTTCAATGATTGATGAGAAAGTAGTCTTCTAATCATTGTCATAGTATACATTTTTAAACAGTTCCTATCTATATTTACTTTATTAACTTTTTTAATCAAAATTAATTTCAAAGATAAATTGAAAACTAATAAACTATGCATGTTATGTATTCAATTTTGCATTTAAGACTTACAATTTGACTAAATTGAGGCATGCTGAGAAACACCGGTGGAGCTGAAATCTGAGAGAAGGTCACTCCTGCAAGGTTAGTGTTCGAGTTTTGACATGGGAATTTATTTGTTCCCGGAGTTCCTTTTGTTTTACATCCACACACCTGACTACTGATAATAAACATTTGACTCACAAACAGATGACAGGGGCTTTCCAGCAACCTGCATGGTTTGCAATTTAACACTGTTTGTTTTTGGTTCCCTAAGGCCGATTGAGTGTTTGTGTGTGTGTGTGTATTTGTGTACGTACGTGTACATGATGAAAAAAAAAAAAGAGAGAGATAAGGGATTCTCAGACTCTGAAGATGGTGACTTGATGACTCAGCAAAATGATCACAAACCATTCCTGACAACTACATAGGGAAGACCAGGGCTTGTCGTCACACTTTTTCTACTCCAATAAATTTCTCAAGGTGAGTTTATTTTTTAAGGTAAATTTCTCTGCCCTGCAAAATGCAGCGACTAAGCCAACGATAAAGCTGAGAAGATGGCTTTTTGAGCTTTTGATTGATTTTACAGTCAAATTTCACCTTTTTTTTTTTTAACCAGAGTATGGTTGATAATCGTTTTCTTCAGTCAAAACTCAGTATTGACTAAATGTGCTCTGCATTTTGTGATCGCATGTGATGTTGGTTTCGTATAGGCACATATCAAAGAAATAAATAAAAAAAATATGGGATGGGAGAATTTTTTTCTTCAATACTTTTGTGTTCCCCCGAGAAACTTTACATTCGCTCACAAAACCATTGCGTTTTCCAGAGAAACTTTGCGTTCACTTACAAAATCTTTGCGCTCCCTTGCAAAACGTTTGCGTTTCCCCAAGAAACGTTGCATTTGCTCACAAAACCATTGCATTCTCTTGGAAAACTTTTGAGTTCCCTAGCAAAACATTTGCGTTCGCAAGAGAACCTTTGCGTTCGATTACAAATAACCCAAAAGTTTTGTGATTTGCGAGAGAACACAAAAGCATTAACATGCAATTTTTCATTCCATCTCATTTTTTTTTTTTTAAATTCATCATCATGTCTCTTTAGGGGCTCCGTATATATCCTGTTAGTTTATGTAATGAATATGTCCACCTTTTTTTTTTTTTTTTTTTTTAAACCAGGGAAACTGAACACACACTGTCAGTTTGTGACAACATTCCCAAATACCAGGGCACAGATGAGGCAAGTTGTCTCAATGGGAATAAATAAATAGCAAATTATATATATGTGTAAAAGGACATTTAATATTGATTTGAATTAAAATTATTTTATTATGTGAGAAGAAATTGACTATGGAGTTATACATGATATGAAACTAGGATTAGTTGCCAGGAACAATGGTCAATTATACTGTTTAGCGGTCATTATACAAAAATATTTGACCACAGAATGCCATGATTGACCAATTAGAATCAAGTATTCCAGACAGCTGTGAAATAAATATGCAGACTGTATATGTCTATGTGTGAATGGTTTGTCGGAGCGTTGCCATAGTGAGTCAGGCCCAACTAATCCTGAGCCTGTCTTTAAGCGCTGTGTAGATAAGCTTACTGTGCAAGATTGACTTGGCAGCCTAAATACAGAAGACTGAGAGAAACAACCACGCACTGTTCAGCCTGAGGGGACCTAATGGAAATTAATGGGGTTTAAATGCCTGCGTGTGCGCACATTTGCCTCTCTCTTAGCACCGAACCAGAAGTTTACAAAGAGCCAGGATAAACTGAAAACTCATCTTCAAGTCAACATTCCTTTAGATGTGAAGAAGAAATTAGATTATGATTCAAATCAACGTTGTTATCTGCAACCCGACGCTCCCAGAAACCCTCCACGAGTGTTAACCGAGCCCTTCATAAATCAGACAAACTCAAAACAACAAGCACAGGAAACTGAGAGAGCCGTTTCCCATTAAACAGGATGTGCGTCCTCACTGCTCTGAGGGGGAATTACAGACTGGATCCGTGATGATGTGCAGCGATTCTCTATATAGCTATTGGGAAAGCTGCCACACCGTCTGGATAAAAGACAAAGAAAGAGACTCTATCCCTGTCTGTTATTGCTCTGACAAAACTAGAACCATTGGTTGAGCCAGAAGTCATTCTTTGTTTTGGTAGCACTACTGAGGCACTAGTTATACTCTTAAAGGAAGTCAACCCACAAATGGCTTCAAACTTGGGTATGGGAAAGGTTTATTCAGTAATTAAGTTGAATAAATTCATTTTAAAATTTAATTGTTCAGCCAGAAATAAAAAATTTTTTTCATCGTCAAGTCAGTTAAAACTTGAAAGATTACTTTATTATGCTGAACACAAAAGGAGATACTTATACTATTTTAGTATTTTCCATTTAATGGTGTATTTACAAAATGATTATATATTCATGTACAGAATCGTTAAAAAAGTTAGGAGTTCGTAAGACTTTCAAATGTTTTTGAAAGTCTTTTATGCTCATTAAGGCTGCATTTATTTGACATAAAAATACAGTAAAAACAGTAATACTGTGAAATATTATTACCTTGTAAAAAAAATTTTTATATTTTAAAATGTAATGTGGGCACTCCAGTCTTCAGTGTCACATGTTTATGATTTGGTGCTCAAGAAACACTTCTTATTATTATTATCATCAATTTTGAACACAGTTGTGCTGCTTAAAACACAGCATGTATTTGAAGTAATAATCTTTTGTACCATTCTTCCTCAAACTTTTGATTGATTTGCTAAATCCTATACCCTTTTTTATACACAAACTGCATTATTTTTTTGAACAAAGTCGCGAGTTTTATCTTTGCCTAAATTTAATACAGTACAGAGGAAACACATGGGCATCTTTTGTGAGTCTGTGTGGAATACACGAAAAACAAGTTTAGAGATGCTGGCGTTTATACAAATATGACAAAATAACCTGGTTTCAATAAAGGCATTATGCTAACATCGATGTCATGGATATCTCTGACACGGGTGAAAAATGGAAAGAGATAATATTAGCTAAATCAGCACAGCAGCGCCTGCTTCAGAAAGGAGATATTAAGAGGCGGCGGAGGCTAAATAGGGTTGTTTTTCCAGAGTACAGAGTAATGACTGTTGTGTGTGGGGAGCAAACATAATCACCTGAATGCATGCTGAAACAAATGCACCAAATTATTGCATTGAGAGAAAACTATACGTAATGGCATCATTACATCAGACTGATTCGGAGGCCGTATTTTTTGTTTTCTTCCCATTTTGTGCTCGCTCGATCTGTCTATTTTCAGATCTCCCAAACATTTCATGTTGGAGAGTTTATTTTATCCAAACAAACACACATTTTATGTCCTTTTATGATTAAAAAGAGTCAGTAATAGATTGATGGAATGAAAAAAAAGAGTGTTCCGGATGCAGCAATTAATCAGAAATTTTGAACACTCTGTGACTGCTGTAAAATTAATTTGAATGTAATTTAACACACAATGTTGTTTTCCTGATAACACGAAACCTAATTAAGAGAGTTCAGAATGCATTTGGAGATACATCACCCTTTGTAAACACATATAAAAAAGGTTGCCAATTTTAAAGTTCAGCTTGGAGAGAGATTTTTTTAACGGGCTAGGTAGTGACACAAATATAGATTTCAATCTTTATTCAAAATAAATTCATTTGAATGTAGTTTGCCTTGTTTTTTAGCAGCATTTTAAACTTTTCTTGGGTTAAATTCAGTATTTGCTTGAATTCATTAATATTCGCTTGTTTGTGCTTGTTTGACATATTAGGATATGAGTAAATAGAAAAAAAGAAAAGACATTTCGGTCATTAATTACTCACCCTTATGTCATTCCAAACCTGCAAGACCTTCGTTCATCTTCAGATCACAAATTAAAATATTTTTGATGACATTTAATTCCCCACATTCAAGGTCAAGAAAAGTAGTAAAGACATTGTTAAAATAGCCCATGTGTCTACAGTGATTCTACCTGAATGTTATGAAGACATTGTTGGGTAGAAACAAAATTGTTGAATAAAGTTGTTATTTTTGTTTTGTTTTTGCACACAAAAAGTGTTCTTGTGGCTTCATAACTTTAAGGTTGAACCACGTTGAGTCACGTTGACTATTTTAACCTTGTTTTTGCTACATTTCTGCGCCTTGAATGTGGCAATTCCGTTGCTGTCTATGGAGGATAGAAAAAAAAAAATCTTAATTTGTGTTCTGAAGAAGAACGGAGGTCTTACGGGTGTGGAATGGCATGAGGGTGAGTAATTAATGACAGAAATTTCAATTTTGGGCGATCATCAAGGAGTATAAATGAGAACCATAGACTTTACCTATAGGTAAATACAAGAAAAACATATTAATGTTGCCTCTCCCACACTGTAAATGTTGTCAGTGTGATAATCAATGCACAATATGCTTTCATGTTAACCACATTGCAGTGATTCCATTAAAATGTACTGACAGCGTGGATTTATTTAGAACTTTTGAGAACTCAATAAACCATGTGACTGCGCCGCCGCGAGATGAAAGCATGCCAAAACTCTTTTTCAATGGCTCTGGCTTGAACTCAGAACTCTACAGCGAACTCTTAAGCCACACTAAGTGCGCCAAAATGTATTTATTTTTTTGAATTTTGTAATAAAAGGTTGAACATTTGAAAGCTGAGACTTTGTTTCATATCAAAAGCAGGGTTGCCAACTTGGGCAGAGTGCCGTGTTGCCAACTCAGCAGTTTTCCCATGGAATTGGGCTACTTTAACACTGTTACCACGGGTTGAAGCAACCCCAAATAAAATTATATTTAGCCTCTTGAATGCAAATTTTACCAGGGGAACCCCACTAAAAATGCAGATTTTACCCCCCCGGAATATGATGGGCTAGCTTTGAGTAGCAATTGGGCGGATTTTGTTGTGAAAACCTGGTAACCCTGGCAGAGTGAGTGCGAGACAGAGCCTGAAAAGCCTGTGCATCATGCCAAATGCGTGAGAGTTGGCAACCCTGATATAAACCTTTTGCACGTTAAATTTAGTTATGTAGCATCATGCGGTAAAATGCTGCTTATCGGCCTTTTACAGCACAAGAGTATGCAGAATAGTAATAGCAAGTAAAGTGGATTTGTAGCATGATGTTTTTTGAAAACTGACAACAGACCACAGGTTAGCGCTGAACGTCGAATGATGAACGGATGTGTTTAGTACCTGATAAATCTTAGGGAATTATCACGGCAGGCAGAGATTGTTTGATTCAGGAAATGTTCCTTTCGCTATTGCGATAACAACATTAATTAATCGTTCATCACGTCGGCATTTGAAGCAGTCACAACAGCGGCATTTGTTGCTGAATTTCTGTCACATCTCCTTCCGCTACATCTCAGGGTAAACAATTCAGTGCCTGTCGAATTGCATGAAACCTCTGTTTTCGTTTGCAGTTTGCTGTGCGTTTATTAAAAGTGCTGTAACTAAAGCACAGATTTCGTCCGCACTTTAATGAAGGTGCGTTTGCAGCCAGACAAAAGCTGTTCATCATACAACGCCACTATCAACTGATTACGATTTCAACCACGTAGGCCAGCAGATTTGATATACTGTCTAATTTAAAAACACAGTGATGAGCCTTTCCTGCAAGAGATTCAAATGGAGGAAATTACAGGCAGGCTTGGCGTATGAGCATGTTTTTTTGTCAATGCTGGTAAATTAAAGAGTGATTCAGTATAATGGATTTGTCAGGTGTTGTCCCTGCCTTGATCCGAACCCCAAGGCGAAAAGATGATAATGCCCCGGAAACTCCATGGCAACAAGTTGGCAATCAGCGTCTGATGTGTGTTACAGAATTAAACTATAGCAAAGGCTGAATAATGTAAGGGTGTTTTTTTTTTCCTTTGTGAGAGATTAGGCATGAATTTGATTAGACTAGATAGTGAATTACACTCACATCCACACACAATCGACACACTCACTCAGTCTGTGCAGAAATGGATCTCTTGAGCCAAGCATATGGGAAGCTGTCTCTGTTATTGGCCTGATTACTTCAGCTGTCTAGAAATCAAGCTCCAGCGTACTTACCCTCCTCCATGGGTGGGATGGAAGACTGTTTCTGGTAAACAATCAATACAGGATAAACATGGCGTTTGCGACTCCAAGGCAACCTGCCTTCCAGCGTTTAAAGTAGTAGTCTGGCTCCGTCGCCAACAATTAACGTGTTTAAGTACACATGACTGCCGATTCCATCTGTTTCCTTGTCAGTCTGTCAACTTTTTAAACCATCTCTCTTTAGCGGTTGAATCACTACTACGTCTCGCAGCTTTTCGCCAAGTCTTCCATCCACCTTCTTCGACGTGACAGCTTTGGGGATGACTTGAAATGCATTCAGACAAACACATACATATGTTTTTCTTTTCTTTTTTTTTTTTTTTCATAGAAGTACTGACAAAATGGGGACCAAAACTGCAATCTCTAGGGTGACTTCAAATTATAGTGTGGTGAAAAGTTTAGAAAGTAGAGTGCTGTAGCTCTGGTCTACTTGAAAGTTGCATTCAAGCAGACTTTTGGCAGTCTGCTAAGAGCTTTGACAAAAAAAAAAAAAGTTATTTGTTGCTTTGAAGGCAAAAAAAAACCCTTGAGAATTGTGTTCTTTTGTTGCATTCTAGAAGTGGGACCCATCTGAAGCAACCTCCTCTATCAAAAGAAGTAGGTCCGAAGAGCAAATCGTTGACCTGTAACCGAATACAGCAATATAGCAAAGTGCTGAGATCTTAACCTTTGTCTTTCACAGCCGTCTCTGAGGAGCCACGGCGCTGGAGGTGATTTCATTAGCGCTACAGGAGGGCACAAGGGTGGCGCGACCATGCGATGTCGTCAGTCTGGAATCACGCGGGTAGAGCTGGAAACACAAACCGCCCCATAGACCTGAAAGTCGTTACCGTACCCGCTAATTAGCTTCATTTGCTAAGAAAACAAACTGGGGCCAGATGGCGAGGCTAGCAAGTATTCATCGATCTCGAATCCCACACGAGCGCACGCATGAGTTGGAAAGTGGGTTGTCCACACAAAAGACATTAAAAAGCTAGCTCTCCTTGAGCAGACTGGTGGTTGATGGTTGAGAGAAGACAAATTAGCAGAAAAAGAGAAAGAACAATTATGGGTTAAAGACGTTTTTGGAGAGCTAGGATGGAAGATTTCGGGTATAAACGTTCAACCAACAGCTCACTCCAATTGAAAAACTGATTACTCTGATCTGAAAATGTCCCATCAGATATTTCAAATTGAAATGTCGTGTGCTACACCAATAAAGCAATTGATTGGTCAGATCATTTAATATTTATGACTGTTGCATTTAAAGAAGTTTTATTTAAATAGTTGAATTGGTTACACTTTATTTTAAGGTGTCAGTATTACAGTTTAATTATACATTTAAGAACTGAGTAATGACAATTAACTACATGTACATGAGGGTTAGCACGAGGGCTTGATTTTGGGTTAATTGCATGTAATTATGCATAATTTCTAGCTATAACAATAATAAATACATGTAACAATGTCAATGAAAAATAAAGTGTTATTCATTTAGTTTTTATTTATTTGTTTTATTTAGTTTTTAATTTAATTTAGTTTATTGATATTTTTATTTTTTAATGTGCCTATATCCTCCATATATTTATATCTATTTACGTACATTGCATTGTTTTAGCTTGTAATTCATCATTTCATGATTATTTTTGAGTGAAACTGGATATTCAAAGAGAAAAAATGTTTTATCCATTGGGAGTTTATCAGATGGTGTCCAAAATAGATTCAAAACGAACTGTGTGAACTTTGTTAAGAAAAGTAATAGTTATGAGTTATTTTTTTAAAAAAATTGACTGATTACAGAGACAAGCGTTTTTTTCATAACATGCACAAATGAATTATTGACAGTAAGTCAAGGGAAGCGCATTAAGAAAGAAATTAAATTTTGATGTCATTTTGACCATACAAATAGTGCTGAATTCAGTGAATAAAGCGCAATATATGATTCACATAGAAAGGAAGCATGTTTGATTTGAAAATAATGACAATAACTTCCTTTAAAAACGCTGTGCTTCCCTATTTCAGTGCAGTTAGTGCCTGGTTTCATTGGCTTATGTGTAATTTTGAGCTGAAATACAGTGAATTAGCCCCTGTGTGCTGAGAAACGGGAATAAATAACTTATTTTTGAAATTGCTTTAAATGATTTAATCTACGATACAATTGCTTTCATTGAGTTTTCTGCCAACTGTATTACACTGTTCATTCTGCATTCTCCATCCAACATCTGTAACCTTGAGCATTTATAGTTCAGAGATAGTAGTTCACTATTTATGACCAGGTAGACGGGAAAGACTCCATTCTTTTTCTGGTAATCTAACTGAAGCACTGAAAAGAACACCCAATTCAATAAATAAAAGAGGGTGCACGGCTTCTCTTAATTCAGTTCCAGATCTTTGGGTGGCCAACAGCCCTGAGAGGACTGGTGACAATATCCCTTTCATGCTCTACACTCATTTTAGCAAAATAACATGATTTAGGAGTGTCTGCTGGCAATCTAATCTAGTAATGCTGCTCTACTGAGACTGCTGTCATAGCTCTTAGGTGTTTTAGTGCTTACTAAGGCGAGTATCACTATTATTATTGTACATGCTTTTCACTGTTAACCTAATGTAGGTATTAAATGTTAATTTGCCTTGCATTTGTGCTACAGACGTGAATGTAAATTCAATTTGGTGGAAATTTATGTATTTATGTATTTATGTTTGGGTATTTTGGCTTAAGCATGTAAGCGACCATTTAGTAATGCCCTAGCAAACACCATTCCCTCATGGCAACACGTTAGCAGCCCCTCAACAACCACATAAAGATGAACATTCAAAAAAATAAAAAGCTTTTTTTCCCCCCTCACATGCCCATTCAAACGCACATACTGTGGTCTTGCATATTGTGGTTTAAAGTAGATAGGAATTCACCGTAGCACTAGACTGCACAAGAAGAATCAGTCTGGTGATTAAAGTGCTTTTTCTGAGCATCGGATGACAGGAAGAGAGAAGCAGAGAGTAACTTTTTAATGAGAACCTCAAAAAGATGGGGAAAAAATCAGTGAGTGTCATATTAAATTACAGCAGTTTGTTTTTTAAAGGGGATTTTTTTTTTGGTTTGTTTGTTTTCAAAGCTTACACCATCTTCCTTAGAAAAATATGTTAGATTGTTGTATGAATTCAGGTAGAATATAAGATAATCTCTTGTCAGCACTGACATGCTTGTACAACTACTTTTGCACGACGAGTTATCCAGACAGTAGAGGGCTGTTAAACTAAACTAAAACCATAAAAAACTTTTTGAATATTAAAAAAAGTCATCTAGGTAGAAAACATTTCTCATTTTCTTTTAACTTTTCAACTTTACTAAAAAAAAAACAAAAAAAAAAACTGAAATATAAAATATATAAAAACTATTAATAAAAAAATGTCTCAGAGATACTAAAATAGCACTGGATGAGTCAAAGCCTACCTTATGTAAAATTAAATGTTTATGTAATAAAAATATTAAAGATTAATGATTATGATTATTATTTTAAATGTCAATGATTATTATACACATCTTAACTAGAAGAACTAATTGATTAGTCAACTTCTAATCCAGGCATCTCCTTTTAGAAAACTGTGTGATGAAATAAAAATGAAAGCCTACAGTCAGCCAAAAACTTCTCAGTTTCTCTTGACACGGTTTGTTGGTTTGTTTCCACAAAGTAAATTATTTTCTGTGGTAATCAACAGAATGCTTCAGACGTTGTCTAGAAAGGGTAACTTGCATTTAACCTCAAAATACTGCTATAAATGCAGTCATATCCTGAGGAGAGGTTAAGAAAAGAAAAATGTTTCACTTCTAAGCCCCTGTTTTTTTTGTCTTTTGCCTTGAGAAATAAAAAAAAGACCAGTTATACAAGGTTCAAGCGAGTTTCAGATCGTTTGTAATTTTCAAGGAGACCATCTACATTCCTGGCAAGGAGCGCAATGATAAGTAGACCAAGGTCATTTGCGTAATTTCCCTTAAAAATGTCCTCTCAGCCTCTGCTCCGTCTTTCGCAATGTCCTACCATCTAATCTCTGCCAAGATCTGAGGAGCCCATTAGCTTGCTGTCGGAGGGGTCTGTAAGTAATCGTTTGCCGTAGAGGAATGAAATTGACAAGTGCTTAAGCCTTGAGCACAGACAGAACACAATTCCCCAGCACATTTCCGATAGCTCTATAATCAGACGAGAGATAGAAAGTCACATGCTCGGCCCATCTGAAAAATCTCTATCTCTCCACCAAATGTTGCCCATCTCAAATGGAGGAAACCTTTTTTTCCCTCTTCGCACCTTCTTGACCTCTTTCTACTTCTCTAACTTTTTATGCCTTCATCAACTCTCTCGCTCTCTCTACACTGAATATTAAAATGTTCCTTCACTGCAAGTATAATAACAAAATGGTATCCAAGTAACTGCTCTGATACCGTGAGTTCATTCAGTGAATGAATCATAAGACTGACTCAAATGGTAATTCCTCAGTTTCTAAGTCTTTTTTTTAATGATCAGCTCAAACGAGTCATTTGTTCTTGAATCGTCTTCACTGGTTCTGCTGCATATGTTTGATTCATTAAAAACAGCTGGTTCAATAGAGTCATTTATTTGTGCTTTGGACTTCACCGATTGCATTATATGTTGTTGATTCACTAAAAAACGAACTGGTTCATAAGAGTCATTTGTTTGTGAATCGATCTGGTCGTGCAGAATAATGTAAGTGAATAGAATGACATGTTTTATTTATTCATTTGGCCATTATAAAAGATATGTTTTTGGTCTAGATTTGAACTGACAATTTGAACCGCAAAATATGGTAAAATATGATTTATTTTTCCTGCGGTGAAGTAGATTCATCACCGCCACTGAAAAACAATATTTTTATCTAGCCCTACTGAAAATTGTGCAGAGTACTTCCCCCCAATTTTTGTTAAATACCACTATTCAAAAACTAAAATAGCAAGTTAAATAGTCAAACAGTAGCCATTTCATAATAAAATAGAGGAGGTTTAGTATCTACGCTGTTCCAAACATAGCCATTCACAACATCAACCTGCCACCATCGTTTCTTAGCATTCTCTCTCCTTTCTTCATGTCGTACTCGCCTTCCTTCTCATTCACCCTCTCTTTCTATTACCAGTGACTTCATTGCGCTGCCGTTTAAAACACACATCAGTCACTCAAATCATAGAGCCTGGAGCTAAAGCCCAAGACCTTCGGATGTCATTGGCTGCTCTCTCGGCTTGTGTGGCGCACCGTGTGGTTGTGTGTGAGTTATGAAGATATTGGGGAGTAAATCTGAGCCCCTGGACAGATGGCAGGAGCGTCAGAGCACCCACGGAAGCGCTCTTCATTTTTATTCAGGGACAGTGTGGAAAAATGGCCATATAGGAGATAGGAGCGAGAGATGGTTAGAAACGTGAGAGGAAAATAAGAAGGCATATGGGACGGTGGTTGGAGATTTGAGATTAAATTAAAATCTTTGTTGTAATTGTTTAGAACAATGATTAATTAACAAAAAGCTCACAATGTAAAATGTAAAAATGTTCCCTGAAAGGTGATGCAACTTATTTTTATTTTTTAAATTCAGGTCAAACTATATGCAAGTTGATTCCTCCCAAAATGTAGAGAGTATTGGTTGGGTTCTGGAAGTAAAAATTCCATTCGTATTCTCCATATGGTTATTAATTTTGAACAATACCTTACAAACCTTTACAGGCAGACCTACTATGAGCTACAATGTTCTTAATCAATGATATATACTTTTCTTCAAGCATTATTTCAACTTTGTTTTTTAAATAATCATGTTCAACACTGTAACTCTAATGTTAAAAAATACGTTACCCATGATTCTACAGCGAAATATCCACCAATTAGAGAAATAGGACAAGCAAATTGCGCCAAAAAAACACTTTTGCGCCCATCCACTCCTAGGAAGTCTCGCTACAGTCTCGAACTACAATATTTTTGGTGCTATGCGTACAGTAATCAACATTTAAATCAACATAGTTCTATATTCTCTATTGTTTTTAATTAGATTTACAATTCCGAAATTAAGGCGTGCACTCTTGAAAAAATGGGCGTGCACTCTTGCGCTTTATGGCATTTGTTGTGGGCGGGACTATTTTTTAAGTAAAAAAAAAAAAAAAAAAAATCACATTTCACCTTTAAATTGAAATGAAAGATCTGACTCTTGAAAACTAGTCATTTTTCTCTAATGTCATCGGATTTATTCAGTAATTTTTGAAAGCCACTTATTTTAGAAGTACATTTTTAGGATACCTGACAAAGAATTTTTACAGTGCATTGAAACGCTTTAGAAATAGAGATCTTTAAGCAAATGTTGGATGAAATACGAGACGCTTATATGAACATTTTTAACAATGTGTAACATAAAAAGACAAGGAAAAGAGCTCAAATAGATGTTCTGAGCCATTAGTAAAGCTCACAGTTGTTAAAGCTCAGCTCTGATTCTCATTCCCGGAAGAGAGAGAGAGAGATATTAAACAAAAGGAAAAAAAAAATTCTTCAGCAAGTGTGAAACATTGACATGTTTGTATTTAGCCTGTAACATTCAGGTTTATTTTTGTCTGAGGTGAAGCTAACATATTCGGTCACTCAGCATCCTCCATTAGCTGCCACTCAGAAATACGCTCAGTGAAGCCCTACAAACACAGATGCTCATCAGAACAAAAGCCCAGAGAGAAGAAGGGGGATTTGGGTGGGTGCATGAGCCCATGTCAGGGTCTGTGACTCAGTATATATTTGGCTCTCTGATGCTCACGTCCTGACTATTCTGTCTTCCTGTCTCGCTGACAGATTGAATTGTGACAATATTTCTGACAGTAGTCCCATGATTTCAGACATGGCTCTGGTGGTTTGAGCTCTATCTTTTTTGTTTCACTCAAGGCCTGTGTGACTTAAATAATGTACTGACTGTTTATTGACTTTATGTGGCAAAGTGCAGTTAAAGAAAAACATTAACAACAACAACAAATGTTTTATTTTACTGTAATGCAAATGTTTGGTTTTTGAATTTTTAAATATGTAAATGTCTATTATGATATAATATAGAGAGAAACTATTCCAGTTTTAGGTCATCATTACATGTACTGAAACTAAATTTATGATGTTCACTTTAACACAAAGAAATCATTGCAATTGCATCTGAAAAGCCACGAATGGACAAATAATGGCCCTTTACTAGATGAATTACCTCCAGTAACAGTGATACACATTAATGCATTGGAGCGTTCATGAAACTCCCTTAATTTCTCTTAAGAATTTTTTATCTCTGTCTGAGCTGCTTTGTTATTGCAGAAAATAGATGAAAACCCACCCCATTTACTCTCGATCTCTCTCTCTCAAATAATATAAGATTTTAGAATTAAACCTGTGCAGCAATTTAATTCAAAACTGACCTGGGTGACCTGCGTGGTGGAGACGTGATATTAGCCGATGGAGTGGCTGTCTTTCTGAGAGAGAATGGTCTGAATAAGCTGTAATAAAGAAGCACACATTCATTACCATGAGACATTGTATGGCACTTAGCTTTTTAATCTTATAGGACATTGCGATGTGTATCAACCCTGATAAGGGGCGGCAGACTTACTAAACCAAAAAACGGCCACTAAGGTGTCCTGTTAAATGTATGTGCATTTGTCTGTGAGGGAGAAACCAGGAAGGCTGAGAGACACTGAAAAAGTGAGCATAGTATTACTATTATGTTCATGTTCATTACTTAATTAGGTCAGCCCTTTATTTCGTAGTGCACTAGATTGCGACTAAAAGGAAGTGGGAAAAATGCATGCTTGTGTTCAGAAAAATGGGATTATTGTCCACTCTGGGTCTGTTGGAGAGCAAGGCAGAGTTTACTTCATTCTAAGTCGCAGCCTTCACCCACGGATTGCAGGCTGAACATCTGGAGTATATGGAACACAAAATGAGACACTTGTCATCATCTGATAGGTTGAAGTCGTGATTGGTTGTTTTACTAGTTGGTCAGACTTAAGGTGATGATACACTGGGCAACTTTTTTAGCAATGTTGCTTGGGCACTTTCCCATCGAGAATAGGCAACAAATTTCTATCTAAAGTATCCAGTTGCCCATTCTCTAAGGGAAAGTGCCCAAGCAACATTGTTAAAATCTCGCTCCCTTCAGGCAGTCATTGGCCAATGAGAGCTGCTACATGCAAAAATCTGTTGACTTTTGGGGTGAAGTAGGATCACCATCCCCCCCCCCCCCCCCAAAAAAGTAGCTTTTTAGTTTAAGAAAAAAGAAATAAAAATTGCGAATGTATGAGGAGTGCAAGAGAACCATCATACTGGCAGACACTATTCTTATATTTGTAAGAGTTGACAATATTACACGTCTCGGCTCTAGAGCAATGCTGGCTCTCTAAACGATGATAACACACTGAATATGACCGGGAGGCTGAGGAGATGAGTTTTTTATGAGTGAGTGAGCTATTTTGTGGGTATAAGAGGAAGATGTTTACAAGTGCCTCTGATGGAAAAATCTCAACGTGGAGATGAAAAGAGGGGGGGGGGGGGGGGCATAATTTCATATTTCGTCTAAGCATAATTTTCCCTCAATAGAGATTTTCACTGTTGCGCTGTGCGCAAAGTGCGCTGTTTATATACATATATAGATATTTATATAATTTACTGTGTATATAAAGAATTGTGTTGCTATAGCTAGGAAGCATTATTTCTTTTCAAATCCCTAAAAGAGATAAATGTAATTATGCCGCCAATCGCAATTATGTGTCAGGTATAAGCCAAAAGATTGTCGACAGAGCCAGCCAGACACTACCTTTGACCCTCGGCACTGAGAAAGCATGAATAACTGACGTAATTAAACGGTTCTTTGCTCGGCCTGTCAAATATACGATCAGCCAATATCCCTTCAGCCTTTCCAAGACTCACGCTTGATTGGTCGGTTTGACTTCTTTCACTGATCCTGTCGGTGGGGGTCAGTGATGAGATGAAGCGTGTGAGGGGTGAGGAGGGGGGCACAGCTGACTGTAGATCGATATTCTGGTCACCATGCGAAGAAAAGTGGATTGGGCCACCTATCAGCAGTGCCAAACCGGATTAAAATCCTAGAGATATCGCCACACAGCCAAACAGCTTTGCTCTAGAGAGTGGCCGGCTTACATGGCAGATGGGAAACTATTAAGATGAACTCAGAGAACAACAAGGAAGTATTTTCTCTGTTTTTTTTTCTTTCTCCCTTGTTAGAGAAAAAAAAAAACAAAATACATAAACACCTGCTGTACCGTCAAGAGGCCCTGATGGGTTTAACAGAGGAGGAGAGAAAAGCTTGTTAAGTGCTCAAGTCTCCATGTTTCGATGAATAAATATGAAGTTTGGATGCCAGATCTCCTTAAACGCATGCAGTCTCATGGAAATTAAGCTTTACGATCTCATCTGCTGCGGTAGCCTGCGAGGCACTGTCTGTCTTGTATGTAATGTGATTCAATTTAGCCTCCGGAATGCTTTGCATACGGATGGGCCATATCCAAGTATGCTTAGTTACGAGCCATAGTTACAAATTCCCAACCTTCATCAATTATCATTGATAATGCCAATCACTCAATGGGATGTTATCCTCCCCAATTTAGGATTTGCAATTAAGGACTGAACCGAACTAAAACCAAACTGAATCATTTTCATAACGTCTGCTAAAGGGACAGTTCACCGACGATTTCAGATGCAACCTATGTTTGGATGACCAATGGCAGATGGGTTTTATGGATTAGCGTTAAGAAATGAGTATTTACACTTTTCCGACATACGGTACGCAATTAAATCATTCAAAAGAGTCTTAAATACTCTTGAGACTTAAATCCGCATGCAGTTAAAGATTCATGTTCAAAACAATGTTTTATGGGAATTTTGTATCAAAAGAAGACTCGCTAAAATACAGGGATCTGGAGTTTAAAATTCCACTTAAGAAGAATGTTTTCAGATAATCATTAAAGAATACCCTTGTGATTTCCATCGCAAGACAACATTTGTATTGCGATCACATCCACTTCTATCGCTTCTTTCTTCAGGCTCTCATGTTCAGCATTCTCACTTTATCCAGACCACAGATTGCCTAACTCACAGCTTTCAAATGGAAGTCTGCCTCTGATAGAAAGTCTTTTCTCCTCCCCTCATCCCTCTCTCTGAGAAAAGGGCTGAATGGAAGATGCTCCTGTGGCTTCTCTCCTCGTCTTTATCATTACAGCTTCCTATTACCTGCCTCCAGCCCCAGAGATAGGCTGCCTGCGGTGCACCATGGGAAGTGCTCGGTTGCCGTGCATTGGGATGACTTCTCTACTGATGTTTTCCTGCTAGGGCCTCTTCATTCTGTCAGTTCTGCTTTTCTCCGCTGCTGAGCTTCCTTCCCCGACTCCCGCTCCGTGAACATAGATGAGGTATTGTCAGCCCGGTGTTTGGTATGGCACTTGCGTGTAAGCACGTGTGTGTGTGCGCGCGCAAGCGTTCCAAGTCCAGCGCTAAACGATTGGTTACCTCGAGAACATTGCGTGCTTTCTAAATAACCGTGACAGGCTGCGAGAATGCACTCTAATGCCACATTCAAACTGATATTTTGTCTCTCTCTCTCTCTGCTTATTTACCTCATTTTAGCATGTATAAATGCGCGTCCGTTTGTGTGTATCTGTGTGTGCGCGCGGACGCCGCTGCTGACTCACCCTGTGTGTGAAGCTCAGTGTGGCTCAGGGGCATGAATAAATACATTTCTCGCTGGGTTAATTGCGTGCTGGTGGCCCGGTGCACACCTCTAAGAATGATGGGCCTCGCACACACACGCACATAAAGCACACACACCTAAATCTCTTTTAACCTTCGTTGCACTTCAAGCTCGATGAATCAGACGCTTACCAAATGCTCGACTGTCCTAATCTAGGACACCGTCTTTTCTCTCCCTCTCCTCTCTTCCTCCTTTAATCCACTCTTCTGGCTGTCACATCCTGGAATTCCAGAGCGGTGGAGGTTTAATATAACTGCAGGACATTTTGGATGAAATATACAAGAGAACAAATGATTAAAATACTTCTTTATATATAAAAACAATTAATCTATCAGTTTCTGCATCCGCACACAACATTAGTTCAACCAATGGAATCGGTTTGGGGTGAGTACTGTTTTCATTAACACTGATTCATAAGACAAGATAAAAAATAAAAATACGATGATACACTTTCTGTGTAGACATTCTGCTAAGTATCTTTGCAACTACAGTACATGAGTATTAGTGAACTATAGTAGACTGGTTAGGTTTTAGGGTTCGGGTTAGTGGATCAAGTTAACTTGTGGTTGCAAAATGACTTGTAGTCAGTAAAATGTCTGTAGGGCGACCATCAAAATAATGTGTTTGCAGATATTAAGCAGACAGTCTACTAAGAGTTAGTGTCTACACTAACAAATAAAGTGTGAGCTGTACTATTATTACAATTTTGTAATAAAATCCTATTTGATTTTTAAATATGTCATTATTTTTTAGCAAATTCAGTTTGGTGACCGTAGTACCACAGAAATGACATTTTGTCATCCTTAAAGGGGATTAATTAACCTTTACAGCTCATATATGTTCGTAGGGAAAAACAACAATGCAAACTTAACACATCTGATTTAAAACCCTCTGGAATAGCGTTTCCCATGCATTTACATTGTAAAATGTGATATTTGCTTTGTTGGATGTTTAGATTAACGTCGGTGTTTGTTGCATATGCTGTCTATACAGTTTATTTTGAACCAGGAACAGTCTTGTATAATATTTGTCAATGTCTGATCCATACATGCAGGAGATCTGAAGCAACACATTTTCCGTGTGATGAAATGCTTTAGAGGTTGTTTTCTATTCCTGGATCACTGTCTCTTATCACACAACAATCCATTTAGTGGATCTACATCTGTAGCAGTACAACAAGGCCATGCCTCCGGAAAGCAGGGAATAGCAGCCCTTCTCAATATTCAATGAGGCACTTCTCTCTTTTTCTTTTTTCTACTCACATGGCCTCTGTGACCCCATCCTTCTCTCTCTCTTTTTCTTTCTCTCTCTCTCTCCCTATCTCACTCTTCCTCATGTTGGATTGTCCCCGCAGTGCTGTTTCTCCTGTCTGGTGTGTGTTCCTCAGCGTTTAACACAGGCCCCTCTCACCCTACTCTCTCTCGCTGTAATCTCACCATCTGTGCCTAATTGACTGAGTGCCTGACGTCTTTCTGTGGGGACGGAAAAGCACCCGAGTGCCAGGGAGGGAAAAAATGGAAAAGAGACACGATGGAGAAAGAGATCAGAGAAGTTGATGCCTCAGTGCACTTGTCACGGCTGTGCGCTTCGACCTTTGTGGAAGAATGGATGGCTTCCACTTCCTTTCTTTTCTTCTTGTTGTTGATGTGATGGAATCTTTCCATGTGCAGGAATGATGGGCTTCCACTGGTGTGTGGTGCTGTTTTTGTCCAGTTTGTGAATGAATCATTCTTTTAACAGGGCTGGATTTAACAACTGATCACAAGTTTGAATTTTAAAGTCCCCTGTGTTGAAAATCAAGTTTTAATGTTATTTGTCTGTGGTGTTTTTAATAGTCATTAAGAAAAAACCATGTGCAAATTCATTTGTCAACACCATTGATGAGTATTTTCTGTTTAAAACTACAGTCTAAAGGCAGTTTCAAAAACGCAGTTTGAAATCGCTGGGGTTTGTGACATCACAAATACCTTATAACCAATCACGTCAATATTCAGGCAGGCTTTAAGCATACCATTAACCGTGAAAGCTCACCGCTTTGAAGCTGGAGTCTCAAGAATCCAGGTTATCCTGGTATATTTTTCTGTCGATATAATAAATCGGGTAGATTTAGCAATGTAGCAGGTGTATGATGTGTAGTACAATGTTATGATGAACTATATGTTTTTCTTCACTGACGGTCTGAGCTGTTCAAAGCGTTTCTAAGGATACGGATTTTTAGAAGGCAGACTCAGATGGCAAACATGGTTTGTGTAACATTAGCAAGTAGCAACACATTAATTGCTGCTCTTTGATAATGTTGGAGCAAAATGCTAATCAAATTAATTACGTCATGTGTCTGATGTTGTAAAGAGCGATACCATTGTGCTGCGTTTACATCAGTGAGTTGACCCAGTGGATCTTTGAGCTCAGGCGAGTGAGTGGAGGAGGGGCTAATTTGCATATTCATTGATCCGTGTATACCAAATGAAGCAAGGGTTACACTCATGTAAGGGATAAAATAATTGACAATAGGGGGACTTTATCTAAATTTGGCCACAACATATATACTTTTGTTCTTTTTCTTTTTTTTTTTTAAAAAAAAAGGTCATTTGCCTTCTATTCTTTCCATTTATCTATCAGTTTAGTTTCATGTGCATATTAATTTGAAAAACACTTTATTTATTACTCTTATTCCAGATTAATATGCATATAGACAACTATAATCTATCTGAAGGTATTTTTGCACAAATATATATATATATATATATATAAATATATCTATGTCTAAATCTGAATTGGAATTTTATGAGGTGGAATTTACAAAGAAAGAAATTCAGCAGATATTGCATTGGGAAAGGAGGTGTTCTTCCACTTTGGTTCTGAAAATGAAATTTAATTATTAAATATGAAGAGGTGTATATAAATGAAGTGTATTTTTTACAGGCGATATTTAAGCACTATAAAACTTTCTGTCTTTTGCAAGCCATCATGAATCTTTCTGTTATACTTACATTTATTGCAGTTATATAAATCTTTTTGAATTGTTTATTTTAATTCTTATTTAAATTTTCAGAATTGCAATTCTGCATCCTGTTTGCTATCTTATTTCAAATTCAGGAGTCAATTTGGAATTTATATTCTCAATTTTTAAATCAGATATTTTCAATTAATTAGTTCATAAAATTTGAAATATAGGGCCTAAATCATTTCATACATTTACGGTGGGTTTGTGTTGCTGGAAATCTCCATTCCCACATCTCCTTGATGGCCCGTTGTAACGTGACATGAGCGGGGGTCTAACTTACGCCATGGCCACGGAGGGATCAGAGTCAGACTTATAATACCTTAACATTAATACCGTTATTATTATTATTTATTTTACCTCCCCGTCATTCCTGATGAAATGAGTTTATTGTTAATATTGTAATTATTACTACTATTACTAATATTATTACTACTTATTTGTCACCCTCATCATCCTCCATCCTTCAATCTTTGTTATTATTAATACTTGCATTGTATGTATAATGCATTGTAAATTAAAAAAAAAAAAAAAAAAAAAGATTCAAAATTCTTCCTTTTGTGTTCCACAGAAGAAATAAAGTCATGCTGGTTTGAAATGACATGAGGCTGAGTAAATGATGACAGAATATTAATTTTTTGTGTGTGAACTATCCCTTTAACACTTTTTCTTCACCATTACCATTTGTCACATCATTTACATCCTTCTGTCCTATTCTTTCCTTCGCATTTGTTCATCTCATATCTCCTCTACACCCCTCCCTCCCGCTCTGCCTGCCCCCTTGAGGATCAGACTGGATCGTCGGCCTTTGAAGCTAGCTGGTTGATAGTCTTCCTATCTCCCCATCAGGGCCTTTCAGATAGGGCGGCACATCACAGAAGCAAGCTGACAGAACATCCATCCAGCCTGGGCGACTAGCTTCCACCTCCCCCCTCTTGCTGTAAAGCTCCCAGAATGCCGCTTCTCTCTACTGCTCTTCAAACAAACGCTGGGCCTAAACTCCTGGGGAGCTCTGGTGCAACCTCTGAGACGGAGAAGATACTGAGGGATGGAGAGAAAGATGGAGAGAGAGAGAGAGAGAGAGAGAGAGAGAGAGAGAAAAAGAAAGGCAGAAAGCGGGAGATCTTATATTTAATAAGTAAACTGATGCTGGCGCGGGGCAGACCGGTCTCGTGGGGCAGGCTCAGCCAGCCATTTCTCAAGCAAAGTGAAGGATTTGGGTTAGATGCAGAAAGCCCACGAGATGCTCTCTGGCATTTTCCGCATGCAGAGGATAACAGAGCAGAAGGTGAGAGAGAGAGAGGGTGAGAGAATGATATGCCCCTATTGTATCCATTCATTTTCACTCTGTCTCTATGCCATTTGTGCAAATGATGATGGCAAATGCAGGTGTGAGAACTTCAATTCTTCTGTCAAAGGTGAGGGAGAGAACGGGAACTAGGGAGTGATTTAAAATGGAGATCTTACTGGGAAAAGGGAAATCACCATGTCCTTGGTGGCACTTCAATTAAGATGTATCGTGGGTATGCAGCTTGGTTTTAATCACCTAGACCTACATAGCAATGGAAATACCCTCCTCTCCATATTCCCTCATGGTTGAAGAGAAGGGCAGCCATGTTCAATAACCTCCTTCTACGAAATGGAGGTCCTGGTACCAGTAGCGTCTGGAAGATGAGTAGAAGAAATAGGGCAAATCAGGCCTTTAGGCTCCACAGAATGAGTCTCAATTATCAATTTGTGACCTTTCTGGAATGATTTTAACTCTTATATATATTTATAGCTGTAGCTTTTAACATGCCGGTTCTCGAACAATGAGTTTTGAGAAACAAAAACCCGTTGAACTGTTCAGGCAACGCCAGCCAGGAAAGACAAGGACTGTTCAAGGCCTTCCATCACCGTCCGTTTTCCTCCCAGCTGGAAGAGGAAGCAGTTCGTTTGGAGGTTCGGAGCCTCAGGGGGGAAACCAACTGACTTGCTGTCCTTGCTCTAACACCGGGAATCCCAACGGGGTTTCAAGGTACAGCGACTGTGCATCCGTGGCAGCGAATGAAATCCTGTCATATAAATAATGGACGGAAATGAAGGAGAATAGCTCACAGTAGCCCTCTTAGATATTTGCCCAGAAACCGCAGATGCTCTGGAACAAGCATCATAACAGCCCAACTACAAAGGAGCCCACTTCTACTGGCCCTCTGTGGCAATCGCAAGGGGCGGCCAATCAGGGCTAGCTCACATTCCTGCTCCAGAACATTTACTATGGGACTTTTTGCTGAAGCAAATGTTTTGTGGTCGCTGTGTTTCAGATCTATGGATAAAGATACTGCTTATTTGCTTATCATTCAATATAATTCAATTTAATTTGCAATTCTGATTAAATATTTATTTGAAGTGGAGGAAAAAAAAAACCATTATCTTATGTTAAAAGAATAGTTAAATATAATACAAATAAAAACTAAATCTGAAAATGATTTAGGCCACCCATATTCATATTATTCCAAACCAGTGAAAAAAAAATTATTGTTGAAGGTTGTGCCAAAGTCATGTACTTTTCCATATAAAAAGTGAATGATGACAAAAATGCCTAAAACCACCATAAAAGTGTTATTTCAAGGCATACAATAGCATTGTGTGAGAAACAAAATTCCACTGTCCACACTGTCCCATTCTGAAAATGCAGTGGTCAAGTTAAGAGAAGGTCAACTTTTAAAAAAACATGTCTCTAGACCCTTTGCTTTGTTTTTCATTCCACCACCCTGTGTCTAAATAACTTTTAATAAATAGCAAAAAGTGCCTATCTTTTTGTGTCCTGCAGAAAAAAAATAGAAAGTCAGGTTTTGAATTAAATGAGGGTGCGAACATGATGACACAATTTTCAGTTTTGGGTGAAGTATGGCTTTAAAAGAGACAGATGTTAACTGTATTGTAAAAGGAATCAGCTCTCTGCAGAGTTTAATCCATCTTTCCTTTCACTTGAATCATGAGAACAGTGACCTTTGCTTTTAGTGATGGTGCTTAAACCCAGGCACGGACCTATTAACCAAAGGTGAACAGCGATAGAACATTAGCTCTTCCTTTAAGAAAACCTTTTTTTCTTCCTTCAAAGTCCAGTTAATAGTTCAGCGGCTGAGCTGAAAGTGTGATATATTTAAACGTTCTGGGCAGTTCTCCAAATGTCACCTGCCATTTCCTGCTAGCCAATTCACTTACTGCTCTGTGCAAAGGCATAATATAGAGGTGGACACTTTGCTTCTGTTTGATATGCAAACCCAAACATGAAATTCATGGGGGAGCTGGTAATATTTACTTTAATACATTTCTAGAGATGGAAAAATGAAGTTCTTGCAGCAACTCTTTGAGATGCAAGCATAGCTCACTGTTAAATCAAGTGCTGCTAACTACATATGATGCCCTGCACAGTATCTCTTTTACTCTGTAATTCTCTTTTTCTCACCTTATTAAATATTCAAAGCGAGGTGAATTTTGACTGTGCAAGCCCTACTATTAAGGCAGTGAAAAGGACAGTGTAGACCAATCTTCTCCAGTCACCAAATGTGCCCAGTGTGGCTGTTCTCTCCAACACTGTTACTGTTTTTTTGACCTGTGACTTTTGACAATAGGCTTTCTTGCCCTCTTGACCCTAAGCTAACCCTACAGGATTTGCAGGTGCTGCCCCAGGGTCACTCTTCTCTAGCTGGTAAGGTCCCGAGAGACCCGGGACGACAACCGCCATCGATCCAGGGTGAAATGTCATCCTAGCAAGAGCCAGCACGGATAAGAAGGCCACTTTTCAGGAAGCCAAGCCCAAGGATGAGGAGAGGGAAACTAGTTTTTTTTCCACCATTGAATAAAAAATTTAAAAAGGTAATTTTAACGACTTTATATCTCAGTATTCTGACTTTTCTTTTTTCATAATTGACTCTTCGCAAAGAGCCCTGTTTTTGGTTGCTGTTGCAATGCCCGACAAGCCAAGCGCTCTCACGCCACACATCATGTTCTTCCGCAGTGAAAAATACATTGCGGAGCAAAAAGGACACTGACAACGTATGAAACAGTTTCATATTTAAAATATTGTCATTTTTTAAAGAAGTTTAAACAATAAATACCGTATAGTGTCTCTTTAATGTGTCGTGACAGATCGCTGTATCATCTCTTCATACTAGTTCGTTTATAGCATCAAATAAACATGAAAGAACATCAGAAGGAGTGTTGTTTCAAGCATGGAAAGACGTGAGTATGCAGAATTTTTCAAGTTCAAGTTCACCAACATTAAAGGCACAGTATGTTTCTTTAGCCACTAGACGTCGCTAAACTCTTCAAAACAAATACAAAGGCGTAGTTTGATGACGCAGTGACTGAGTGGAACATGGAACTTGTCGTCATGCCGATTGACCTATAATGTTTATGGGTAAATAATGTTTATAGATATAAAATAGATATTGAATGCATGTTTTTTTAACATGACTGTGGTATGAAGCAGGGTGCAGCCGAGAATCTCGGGCGCGATTGCTAATGAGAGACAGATATCAATGGCACACGCGAGTACCAGGGGATATAAAGATACAGGGACATTTTATTGTACCGAACTATTCGCAAGTGAAATACTTTTCATACAGGTCAGTTTATTTGACTAAAGGAACTGAGGTAACACAGCGCTGTTTCACTTAGTCTAATGTTACACTTTCATACTAAACTGCATTTGGGTGTGTTGAAAGTTGTAATGTTTAGTATTAGTTTGTTGTCTGTATGAGACTTAACAGTAAGCTAGATCAACATTAGAATATCATACTGATGCTGAGCTATATAACATCGACTAGTCTTATGTAGCCTACATTTGCTTACCTTGTCTAATAACGCGCAAGAGCGCCGCCTCTGTCAAGTCGAAGTTTGTCTCTCGCCGATATTGATCCTCATTTTATTTCTCCTTTTGTCCCAAAGTTTGCTTGCCATGGTCCATAATGTTTGAATGAAACTATCAAACTTTTTGTGAATGGTCAATTGCAAGTTTACATCTTGCAGTTCTGACTTCTTTTCTCAGAATTGTGAGATATAAACTCACAATTAAAGTCACAATTCTTAAAGTCAAAGTTGTAAGAAAAAAAAAAGAGTCCGAATTTTTTATTCAGTGGCGGCAACAAGCTTCCATAGGAAACTGAGATCCACTGAGAAAAAGTAAAACAACAGTATGCTGGATGGTGAGCCACTATTGAAAATAAATAAATAAATTATTGGCATCACATTACTACAAATAGTCACTGAAAGGCAATGAAACAAATCAAAAGAGCAAAGCAATACAACACTAAAATACTAATAGCATTAAATGCACATCTTTTATAGAATTAAGTGTAAAACACCTTAAATTACCTTTAATGTCACATTTAACGAATGCCCCCCCCCCCCCCCCCCAAAAAAAATGCTTCAACATAATGTGCTTGAAGAGGGGAAGGCAAGTTATTCATTAAGCACATTACAAGGCAAAGAAAATGCATTAACGCCTGCACTGAGCTCTTTGAGCATGTAATTCCTCTTTGTTCTGACTTCTTAAGCATGTTATTAAAAACATGTTAGAGAGGTGCATTAAGCTCCGCTACACCGACATGTACGTTATATAAATGACGAGAGCCCATGGACACAATTGATAGGTCAGGACTGACCGTGGATCAGTGGTTTTCTAAATCAGGAATGTAGAGCAGGGTACGGATGGCCCACTGTCTGCAATCTCACTGAATCGGAAATATGGAATGGGATTAGAACAACGACCCCAGGCCTGAGGGTTCCCAGGAGATGGAGGTGGAGAGGGAAAGATGATGATTGGCCGAGACAATAGAGAGCACCATCAAGGCCCAAAGCAACATACCGTAATGAAAGCACTTCCAGGCAATGTGAACACAGGGAGCTGAGCATATAAACACAAACTTATTCACTGCGCCGGAAGATGGATGGTCAGCAAAAGTTGCTTCTGAGAAGTGCATGTGTGTGTGATATGAGAAGAAATGAGAGGAGGAGGAAGAACAGATACAAGAGGACCAATGCAGGTAGAAGTAACAGATGGGGTGAAGGAATGGGGTTTGTTAAAGAACAATCACCTCCAGCTCCGACTGGAGAGACTTTCTTTTCCCCAGGTGATTCCTTAAACACAATAACAAGCCTTCTAAAGAGGAAAACACAGTCCACTGTGAGGCGAGACAAAGGCATGAAAAATAGACTTGTCATACTAAAAGTAGTAAAAAAATTAAATCCCTTTAAAACACTCTGTGTAGTGTGGGGGGTGAATTATTTTACCGCATCAAGGGAAGTCTCCAGGGTAGGGTAATGGCTGTCTCCTGTTTTCTCCATGTATTTTTATCTCTTGAATTTGTTTTTTAAGAAAATGCTGAGACTGAAATTATAAATCGGACGAAGAGTTTATAGCAAATTGAATAAGGGAACAGGGAATTAATTTCACTTTTAAAGTCAACATCAATGTACCATTTACCTTCAGGGGTCATCCAGCAAACGGAAAAATTTTCTTGAGGTCATGTAGTCTTCCTTGGTCCCCCCCCCCCCCCCCCCCCCCCCTTTATTGAATATCCTTTTTCCACTTGGAAATACATCATATTATGGAAGTACAATTGGTTACGGATATATAGGCTGCGTTATTTTTTGTTGCAGTAAATAATACTTTAGCAGAGTTGCTTAATTATTCAATTACTAATAATATATATAGTTGTAAATATAGTGTTATAATTGTAGTGCATTCTTGTAGCATGATAAAAACCACAGTTTTTATGTCATACAGCTCATTAAAATGATCTATCCATCCATCCATCCATCCATCCATCCAAACATTCTTCCTTCCTTCCTTCCGATTGTATGCACAAAATAGGCCTATTTGTATTGTGAAACCTACTTCATGTCAAGCTTGTATTAAAAGATTACAAGTATGACAGCTGTCATCCTCTGTTTCTTTTTCTCTATTTTACACGCCCACTGTTTTTGTACTACACAGATATACAACCTATTCTAATTTTACCAGCAAGTGCCAAAAAGTCTATCCATCAATCTGGCAACCCAAGAAAGACGCACTCCATCCAGTTCTGGTGCAGATGACGTTCGCCCAAACCATTTCTGACAGAAGTCATTAATGAAAGTGTGGTCATGCATCAAAAAAACAGGTTCTCCATCAAGCTGTCGCTGTCTTCTCGAGCTGAAGAGAAGAACCAAAATAAACAATGACTGAAGCCGCCTGTCGGACAACTCGTGTATCTAGTTGTGTTAGCGTGTAAAAAGTTCTCGTACTGTTGTTTTTTCCCCACTGTAGCCACTAATGAAATGTGTGGTTTGTGTGCTGATGAAGGTGAGACGCACTCACTCCAGAGGCCTTACTGGAAGAAATGGTGGGGGAGGATGCAAAATCCACTTATAGGCACAGAACATTTATTTTGGAAGGCTAATACAAAAGAGATTCTAGGTTTCCTAATAATTCCATTAAAGGTAGGGTACAATAATACAGAAATGCTGTACATGCATTAGCATACATAATGCTGAGCAGTTTTCAGTGATCTCAGTCCATACACATCACAGACATTCAGTAGATTCCCCAATGAACATGAGCAGATGAAAGAGAGCGAGTGAACGCTTGAATGTTAAAGGTTAATAATTACCATTCATAAAATGGAGAAAGTATAAGGTTGACCATTTAAGACTTAATTATAGGTGGTGTATTTAGTCAATGGTGAGAAAAAGAGGCAGAGACAGACTTAACCTGTTTACAGATCCAAATTAAAGCTGACACAACAACAAAGCACCGTGAAAGAGTTAGGCAAATGAAAGAATCTGTTTTTCTGCACAAATAGGCCAATCATTTAGGACACACACTTCCACTTTCCTCCTCAGGGACTGCAACAGCAAAGGATTTAACTCATCAAAGCATTAGTGTGTGTGCAAGTGTGAAAGAGAGAGAGGGAGGGATGGAGACTGTGTGTTCACTTGAGTACATCCTTTGCCAGTATATCTGCATGTAATGGAATTGCATGTGTCCTCTAGTGCATGAGATGATTTGTTTTTGAACTTGTGTCCATGACTATGAATGTGTGCCACCCGGAATGTGAAATGTAGGAATTTACCAATAATGATTTGCGCTCACTGATAGCGCTGTTTATTTGCACTAGCTTGCCGTTTCAGCACCGAGTCACGAAGGAATCGACCCTTCGCAAAAAACCCTTTAGTAACAGTTGTCCGACAAGCCATGTGCTCTCATGTGCCACACATCATGTTCTCACGGAGTGAAAAATACATCCCGGAGCAAAGAGGACACTGACAACACATCGACAGTCATGTGAAACACTTTCATATTCAATATATATATCGTAATTTTTAACATTAGTTTAAACAATAAATACTGTACAGTAGCTCTTTAATGTGTCGTGACAGATCGCTGTAGCTCCTTCAAGCGGCTCGTGAACCGATCATCTCTTCATACTAGTTCATTTATAGCATCAAATAAACATGAACGAACATCAGAAGGAATGTTGTTTCAAGCACGGAAATACTTGAGTACACACAATTCAAGTTCAAGTTCACCAAGGTTAATCTTCTAACTCCCCTGACTGCTTTGTTGGACAAAATGGCGAATTCACGGTTATGATTGGTCGGAACTGTTGAAGGGTCAATTATGCAAATCAGGCAACAGCGAAAAGTGTGATGCACTTTATCATTTTGAACTGAAATCTGCCGTTCATGGAGAAACATACGTTATTATCAAAAAAAATCGATTTGTGATAAAAGCTTACAAATGTATTTATTTATTTATGTAAAATTACGACAATCCATAGGCTAAATGTCCTTTTGATGGACAATCAACTGCTTCAGTTCAAACGGCAGCAGGGAGTGTGAGGGAATCTCTTCCGCTTACCAATTATTTTAGCAAGACTTAAACACGAATCAACATCAAAAGGTACAGCATATGCGAATTTGAAATATATAATTTCTCATCATGTAATCGCCCAGCCAATGTTTGAGTCACGAAAACACGTCAATAAAACAGCTTGCGGATGACACGTCCAGTAGCATGAACAAGTATTTTGACTAATCAGTCATATTTTTCTGATTAAAATTAGATCAATCTACCTTTTAATGTAACTAACATAAAAAAATGAACGACCAGTCTTGAAGAAAAATATTTGTTGTTTAAAAAAAGTAACTTTACAGCAGAGCATTACCAATAAAATTTTAAATATATTAAATAGGCCTATATTGTAAATACATTAATCTTTGTCCTTAATCATTGTCTACGTGTGTGATTAAAATGCATGTCATTCTAAAGTTGTGCAACTGTTTAGTAATTCACCCTTTTTGTTGTTGAAAGTGGACAAACTTCTGTACATTAAGAAAATGCGCACAGTCCAATTTACCTTTGCGAGTGAGTATGGTCACACACAAAGATTTTCCAATCAGATCCTGCTGTGCCAACACAATGGGGTTGGCAGGTCTCCAGGACAGCACATCTGGCACTTGAGAGAGCGACTACAGAAGGTGATGGGCATGGCTCAGGAACAATGGCAATAGTACAGACTCACTACACCGCAGAGAGAAAAGGAGTAGAACTCACAACAGACTTGAGGATCTTAAGGATACACAGGCCGTGATCTCTGCTGTATGAAGAGGTAATCAGAGATGTAGTGCTGCAATTTTGAAATCACACACTAACAATGACAATGGCCTGTATCACGTTCATTTGTAGTCTGGCATCCACTCCACTCTATAAATGTACGTAAATATATGTGCACTTGTGGATGTACTTTGGGTACAATGTAATTTGCTGTAGTTGTAGTGCTATATGCATACAAAAACATCTCTGTGTGCATTTGAGGCATGCAGATCAAAAACCTCTACACCTGCTCTGCCCACCCTCATTTCATCCCAGAATATAGGGACATGATACCAAAATAAAAGTCATCAAAACATAAGAACCGCACAGGTACTCATCCATAACAAGTCAGAATTGCGTCATATAATTATAACCATGTAAACATAATTCATAATTGCATGAATTTCAACAACATTTTTAGCTTATGCTTTTGAATTGTATATAATTTTTTTTTTTATTTAATTTTTTTTGTTGTTGTTGTAAATAATGTTGCTGTTTAAGCATGAAAAAAGTCTGCAATGGTACAAAGCCCAAAGTTCCATCCAAAGGGAGTTAATTTCTATAACAGATAGCACTGTTTCTGAGCTTGCTGAAATGCCTCTGTAACACTATTTGTAAGAAAGGGAAGAAGAAGCCGGGAAGCCGGCGTAACTTTAATGAACTCAAAAACAAACAACAAAACGAAAGAAAAATGGCAGCAGTTCCTCACGGCGACTGCCGCCCACACAAACAAAATAAAACACAACATAAAATCCAGGCCTGGTCCTCTCTCCTCCTTCACTGTTGTCGCTCCTCTTTTATGCTTCCGGAGCTCCTCCATGAGAGATACGAGACCGGTGCAGTGCACAGCTGACACTCATTATCACTCGCGTCACCGGCCTAGCGCCGTTCCCTCACGGCTCTCGCCCGCCCTGCTCGTCACAGCCTCGATTGTAGTATTAAGTTTCTTCTGAAAAAGTACACATCACACTATTCCTCATTTAAATAATTTCTGCTCAAATCATACACAAAAAGGCCTGGTTGAGTTGCGTGAATACTATGTCGAAACTCGTGGTTATGATAAGGTGGGTGAGATTTCTAAAACACTCCTGAAGCATCTGATCCAGCTGGCCAATCAGAGAAAATTGCACTTTTCAGAAGGAGACTTGAACTAAAAAGAGTGTTACTGACAGACTAGGAAGAAAGGTGCCGCAATAATGTGAAATATTTGAAAAATTAGGTGTTTTTTTGAACATTCAAGCATGAAAACCTAGTACACCCCAAAAAACAAAAGCAAGACTTTATAGAAGAGTATAATACATCATCTTTAAGATCATTTTATTTGACCAAAATGTATAGTACTGTAACCGGTCACACTGGTTTCATCGTTTTAATCACTTTTTTTGCCTTTAAAAAAATTGAACTAAAGCACAAATATCAAATCTTTCAATTTATATGAGATAATTAAAGCTTCATGTATATTCATCATAAAAGAATAATCAAAGTGCTGTTTGAAATAGTTTTAGATGGAGTGCAGCAGGTCACACTGCAGGATGTCAGCTTCCCAAAAGTATGTGAACTACAGTACTCATTTATACTTACAATGAAAAATAGCAACACGGAGCTCCTCAGACGACCTTAACAGTACATCAGTAGATCTTGTTGTCTTAAACACGATTATGGTACTTTCCCTAGTTTCTTCCAGACTTACCTAGGCTCATCAAAGAATTGGTGTGTAACTTTGCTCATGTTGACAAAGCTTTTTTCGCAATGTAATCCTCTATCCCCTCGCATTTCAATTTCAAGGCTTCCCTTTTATATCAAAAGCTCTGCCGGTCTGTTGGGGTTTGGACTTTTCTGTGCCTTTAAACTCTAAAGCGGGTGTTGGTGAGCAGTAATGCGGTATAGTCACTGAGCTTTAGCTCGCGTGTGGTGGGTGTATTATTGAGGGCAGATGGCTTAAACCCACGAGTGTCTGTTGAGATATCACGGTGCTGAAGGGCTATGCCACCAAACCCATTTTGATTAGACTGAGTCTCTGGAGCCAGAACTGCACTGGCAGACTCCGCTTTGCCTCTAGATCATAAAACCCTCAATCACAAAACGAAAGTACATTCAATTAGTTCGCCAAACCCACATAAATGCACTAGCGTAAGCCTGAGTTTATTTTCCTCTTTTCAGCCCTCTTTGCCTCTATCCTCCCACCTTTGAGTTCTCAAACTCCCTTTCTGCAAAGAGAAAAAGAGCTTTTCTTCATCAAAGAGTGCCTGTTAGTGTAAAATAAAGCCCCCACCTTCCTGCAAAAATAGCATGAAACACAATTACGCAACACGACGCAAATGAGCTATGGCCACGTCGACAGAAAACGGCTAATAGTTCATTTCAGTCACTGTCTGCGTGTGAGTGCGTCGAGCTTTTTGGTCCATTACCTCCAAAACAGTATGTAAATTCGCTTTTTTGGAGACAAAATATTTAGCTGTGTTTTGCTCAGAGGAAATGAGTGCTGCGGCTGATGGGAAGAGCGAGAGAGAAACAGTCGAGATGTTTGTTTGAAGTTTCCTCTGCAATTGCGGGAAAAAACCCACTACTAGCATAGCCCGATCCATGCTTAAAATATAAGCTTTAAAGACATGTAGGTCACAAGAAGATATTTACATAACAAACTGTCTGACATGTCATAAAGGAACTCTCATTATTCTGACTGGTTCCTGTGCTTTTAGGGGCTTGATGCCACTTTAGAAGAACATTACTAGGTTAACAATGTATTTTCAGTAAATAATGCAGATATTTACCTTTCTGTATTTAATCTATATCACAATAAACAGATTTATGCGAGTTGTGAAAAAATCTTCGGCAAATGGTTGTTTTGAAAACACTGAACATAATGAGTACAGAAAGCAGTTCACACAAACAAAACAATTTGTGGAATGCATGATAGATCACCTTGGAAACCACCCGCAGAGGTGAATCATAAGTGTACATTGTAGCATAACAAAAGCAGCAATAATTTGACAGAATGAAGATGGAAGACTTAAGCTATCTTGCATGTTTGCCGATATCTACTTCTGTGACTTATAAAAAAAAAAAAAAAAAAAAGGATTTTGGTTGCAGTATGACACAGCGATGCTTGTATAGGTTACTTTGATATGATTATCATGATTTATCATTACAAATACCATAATACACACTTCAAAAGTTCACAAATTTGGGGTGAAATGAAGAAAAAAACGGTGATATAATGAAATATTATTACAATCGCTGTTTTCTATTTTAATATATTTTAGAATGCAATTTATTCCTGTGATGGGAAAGCAGAATTTTCAACATCATCACTCCAGTCTTCAGGGTCACATGATCCTTCAGAAATCATTCCAATATGCGGATTCGGTGCTCAAGAAACATTTCTTATTATTTAAAAACTGTCAATCTGCTTTATATTTTTGTGGAAACTGTTACATTTTTGTCAGGATTCTTTGATGAATAGAAAGTTCATTTTAGAACAGTATTTATTTATTTAAAATAGTCTTTTAAAATCTTTTACTGTGATTTTCTATCAATTTAATGCATCCTTTCTGAATAAAAGTATCAATTTTGAATGCTAGTGTATGAATATGATAATCATATTATCATAAATATGATTACCATATTACCATCAAACCAGGGTATGTGTATACTATGGTGTTTATGATTTTGGCCATTAATTGTTAATACCTTAAACACATACCATTGTACTGCATAATTATCATATTAAAATAGTCTGAAGTTTAGGGCACGTTTACACGATAATGGGATGTTTTTTTCTTTGGGCTTTTTTTTTTTGCATACAGAACACAATTAAATACATTGTAGTATCAATGCCAGGCCAGTAGTTGGCGATGTTACATTGTAAAGAAAAACTATGCGCCCATAGACTGAACATGTTTGACATGTATTTGCTTTCTTAAAGTCATATGCGAGAGAAAGCAAGACTAGATAGCTTCAAAAGACCTCTAAAAAGTTAACTGATGCACACCGGCACTTTATCTGGAAAACAGTGTCTTTCAGTTGTAGTAAGTGAAAAAATCTCCAGAGCAAATCTAAACACTAGTTCACAAATAATGAGACCTGCCCTACAGACAGAGTTTTCTGTGTTCAAGCACTCCCAGACATTTTGGATTTGAGACTGAGCTCTTCACGACATCTTTCCTAAAAGCCGCCTAGTCATGGTGGCCGAGAGCTCTGGCAGGAGATCAATGCGAAACTCTGCACCCTTTTCACTGCCTTTTCGGCTGTGTGACAGAATGAAATGAAAGCATGGAAGCATTTCAGCACAACTGATTTATTACTTTATGACAAAGGACTGGTCTGAGAGCTGTGGTCACCGGCACTGCAGCGAGACTGAGTCATTGATCTGAGTGTGTGCTGACCTTAGAACAGAGATCACATTGATCATGAGACATTGCTGAAACTATATGGATGCGGGAGCTAAATAGTTAGGAGTGTTTATTTTTTTGCACACTTTGTCTCAGATTTTCATATGATACTCTAAAATGTATCTGCTACAAATTAAACTGGTTTAGAAATTTACAGCTTCTCCATAAACGTGGAAAGTTTAGAGCACATTAAGTTTACAGGATGGGCAGATGTTAATTTTAGTAGTTTAGTTTAGTTTGGTTTAGTAACCTTTAATAGTCCCCCTAAGGGGCAATTTGTTCTGTAGCATGGAAGTATACTACCACATTCAAGACAGACTAATACACAATGCTTTGTTTATGTACTGTTGAACCAGATTTTTTAATAAATCAAATGTAAATACAAGTCCCAGTTACACTTACACTTGACGTGACATGAAGCGGTGATATCTAAGTTGTTTACTTCTTAATTAGTTGTCCCATTAACACCATCATTTTGTTCATTCAGACTGATTTGTTAACGCTGAACAGAGTCGGAATTTATCGCATGAACCAGTCATATCCAATCATGATCAATCATATCAAATCATTGCATAGCATTGCCTCCTCTCGCTTGACTTTCCCCCATTCTTTCTCAATTACCCCCCGTCAAACTCACCGCACACTTTAGGGAAGCTGTTAAAACTCAATGGGCTCAGGGGAGGCAAAAGAGACACGGACTCCTGCTGTAACTTTACTTGCTGGTGTTGCTGTTAGACAGTGTTACTATAGAAAAACGAGCAATTTATACACATTGTAATGTTTGAGAAGGCACTGCCTTCCCTGAAGGTGTCCTGTGGTATCTGTCACCAAGACGTTAGCAGCAGATCCTCCAAGTCTTGTAGATTGCAGGGTGGAGCCGCCGTAGATCACACTTTTTGGTTCAGCACATACCACAGATGCTTAATTGGATTGAGATATGAGGAATTTGGAGGCCCAAGCAACACCTTGAAATCTTAATCATGTTCCTCAAACCATTCTTGAACAGTGTGCAGGGTGGTGGGGTGTATTATCCTGCTGAAAGAGGCCACTTTGACAAGGGAACACCATTGTCATGAAGGGGTGGACCTGGTCTGCAACAGTGTTTCGTTAGGTGGCCCGTGTCAAATTACATTTACACGAATGACCAGACTCGGGTTTTCGCAGCAGAACATTGCCTAGAGTATCACATTCCCTCCACCCGCTTGTTGTCACCCCACAGTGCATCCTGGTGCCATCACTTCCCCAGGAGAAGGAAACACACGTACATAGCCGTTCACGTGATGTAAAAGTAAATGGAACTCATTGGACCAATTGATCTTCTTGCACTACTCCAAGATCCAGTTTCGACATTTGCATGTCCATTGTAGGCATTTTCGATGGTCATCATAGGCACTCTGTGGCTACATAGCCCCATACACAGCAGAGTGTGATGCACTGTGTGTTGTGACACATTCCTTCCATAACCATCATTATAATTTTGTGGAACTTGCGCCACAGTAGACCTTTCTTTTGGCTCGGAGCAGACAGGATAGCCTTTGTTGTTCTCATGCATTCTTGGGTGAGAGCCTTGTGTGCCCAACACCCTGTCATCAGTTTGTGGTTTGTCCCTCCTTGGACCACTGTTGGTAATTCTCACCACTGCTGTCCAGGAGCAACCCACACACTTTGTTGTTTCAATGATACTCTGACACAGTCGCCTTGCCATAAGAGTTTGGCCCTGGTCAGAGTTGCTCAGATCTTTTTTCCTGCCCATTTCTCCTGCATCTCCTGCAACATGTTGATTACAAGAACTGATTGTTTGCTTATTATCTAATCTACCCAGAACTTAATACGTGGCCTTCTTAAGAGACAAATTATTCACCTGTTACTGGACACTATGTTTTGGCTCATCAGTATACATTTATTGTGGAAAGCAAATTTACTTGGTCAGAAGCATAATTTAACATTAAGTTATATACAATTTGATTATAAATCAAATGATAAAAACAGACATTGGGCCTCAAAATTGGGTTTTGTACTGTAAATCTTTTAAATTTGATATTTTTCCTCTACTACCACCTCTTTCTGATGGTGTTACAACACTCCCTGCTCTCCCCAATTCACTGAGATGCTAAAATATCGATATTGGTATTTTGTGTAAAAGCATCTTTCAAAATACTTTTCTGCAAAGCTATTATATCAGTGTATAATGCTATATTTTTGTGATGTGATGATATATTATTCAGGAATAATGATTCAGTGCCTCTGTGCATAATGTAAAATATTCTAAAACACACCTTACACATAAAAGAGAGTCCAGCTACGCATCATGAGAGAGAACTGTGACTGATCTGTTGAGACATAAGTGGCAGGGAGCCGTTTAAAGCGAATCCATCTCTTGCAGCAGAGCCATAATGAATGTCCACTAGAGAAACGCATGTCCTCTTCTGAATTAGCTGTCACACAAACACCCTTTTATTGAAAGCATAAAGACAACCCTAAAACAAATGGCACTTATTCCTAAAGCTAATAAGCATATCGACAGCGTAAAAACACACTGGATGTCGATCACATGGCATTGTGATAAACGATTCTCTTTTCGTTTAGAAATCTGAGCTGATGGCCTTGTTTTCAAGTGCTCCCTTGATAACATTATAATTCAAAGTGACTGAAAACAAACACGCGCACACAAACTCCTACACACATGCACAAACACTTCTTAACACTGTCTCCATTTCAACAAGACATGCAATTAAATGCATTGAATGAGTGAATCAAGCATTTATATAGCGCTTTACTATGTCAAATCAGGGGGGTTTCTCTTCAACCACCACCAGTGCGCAGCATCCACCCGGATGATGCGATGGAAGACACAGTACGATGGTGTCAGTGCACTCACCACACACCAGCTGTGGGTGGAGAGGAGGGAGAATCATAGAGCCAATTCAGTGGATGGGGATTATTAGGAGGCCATACTTGATAAGGGCCAATGGAAGGAATTTGGCCAAGACAACAGGTTACACCCCTACTTTTAACAAGAATTGCCATGGGATATTTAATGCCCACAGAGGTTTCCCAGGACGTTTCCCATTCAGGTACTGACCAGGCTCAACCCTGCTTAGCTTCAGTGGGCAGCCAGTCTGGGGCTTTGTGTCAGCTTTCAAACAGCTCTTTGTTCATTGGCAGGGGAAAAAAAACTGGAGGTAGAGAAAATAAAGGCTTTCTAAGGCTGATTATTTTTAAGAAAACACACACATCCCATGTTGGGTAGAGATAAAAGTTGGGAAAATGGGGGATTGTTTAAAATGTGATTACATTTTTTCAGCCAGTCGTCGTTATGGTGCAAAAGCTGGCGCTCGGATATGGCAAAACAACATACTACACTTGAACATATGAGAAACCCAGAGGTGAACATAGGACATTAGAAAATAGTACACCTACAAAGCCTTAGACGTGTACATAGTTTTATTTTCATCTGTTAAAACTTACCGACTACCATGCTACTCTTATTATTTCTCTAGTGTATAGTATGTATATTGTGCGCTGTATGTGAATTTTCTCTATTCACCGAGCACCCTTATGATAATTATTTTTACTTCCAAGATGATAGCTGAACAACATGTGACAGCATTCAGTAATCTCATGTATGTACTGTCGATAATCATTGAAAAAATTTACATGGAGAGTTTAGCATGAGCCGTGTGTTTGTGATGGGCTCTATGGAGAATTCTCATAACAAGAGAGAGCTAATTATGAGAAGATGAGCGGTTCACTTATGCTGCCGGGGCCTGTGCGAAGATGCTAATTGATGCTAAACGTATGCAACCTTATTGTACAGGATCACCGAAGTGCTAATCAAATACTGATCTACGAGGGCAATCTGTAAAATACGGACGATTAATCCTCATTCGTGTGTTGTTCCATATAATGCATTACACATTATAGAATCACAGCAGGGAGGATTGAGGTTTCTATCATGTTCATATCATATTTTACTGACAGTAGCTCAGCTTGTGTCTGGTTAATTGTTCCAAAATAGCATTGTAAAGCAACAAAAAACTATTTTTTTTAAAGTCAAATTGATGAGCGAAGGGAGTGATCATCTCTCACATATTGTTAGAAGTTTGATTCATTCGTTCAATAAGATTCAAATAAATTCAAACAATGATTCATAATTCTATTTCCTGTGCATTTTTTGGTATTTTATAAGGAGAAAGATTTACTACAAATCTTGCTAATATTTCACTTTTTAACAAACTTATAGAATTGTTGTGCACGTATTTATTTGTTCAAATTTAATGCTGTCACCTTGTTTGAAATTATTTTTATTAATTACATCATTATATATTTAAAATGATATATTGTATACATTATATATTCCCTATACAGTCCGTAACGTAAATAATGTCATACCGCACACCTAAAAAAAACATGGTATTACCATGGTACTATGTCCAAAAAAACGGTAATATCCCATGCTTGTTGTTTATGCTTGTTTTTCTAATTGAAGAAAAAATATATTCACATTGCATTGATGTAGCATGGCACAACAATATTCTTATAACATCCAGCACCCTCCTTAAAAGGTTTCATAGACGGATATGAAACGAGAGAGAAAATCAGAAAGCTTATAAAACTTGTGTATTCACCAGCATGAATAAGCTAGGATGAGAGTTGCAGGTTAATAAAAAGTGCCCTGTAAGAAGGTTCTACTCATGGCCACTATTAGATATGCAGCACCAATCTCACCAGGAGGAGGAGTGGGTGGAGGAGAGAGAGAGAGAGAGACAAACAGAGGTCTCCTCCATTGCCATTTTATGGTCCCTGATGACATTGAACGTTCCTTCTTTACGACATCACCTGGAGAATTAGTAAACATAAACGGCGGACCTGCTCCGCTCATTGACTGAGCCCTGATTTATGGCACAACCTGCTGCCTTTTTCTATAATCGTCCATCAAAATGGGAAAGATATAAAATCCCAACAACCTGAGAAAAAACTTTCTTTCTCACTCCGCCAACAATATATCTCACTGACATTACACACTCAACACTTATGAGGAAGAGCTCTGCTATAAATCACAAAGTACAGAATCATAAAAATGGGCTCAAATAGCATCACTTTTACACCGCCTGCTCTGATCCCTTCTTTCTCTCAGCTTTATATGCAAGCGTCGTCGCTGAAAGCCATGTTTCGTGGCTGCTTGCCTTCAAAAACTTGACATATATTAAAGTTTAGCTGATCATTTTTGTAAGAACCTCCAAACTTTAAGAGGAGCTGTGCTAACTGTTGTAAAACTTGCTTTTATTGGAGGCATTTGTCTTAAGTATATTTAGACTGGGGAGCGATGACATGAAGTCTTCCAGAGGGAGGCGGAGAATATTAAGGCACATATTTGAGGTGTTTGTCAAAGTGAATTTAAAGTGTCACAGTGAGAGAGTAAAACCGCTGGAGCTGATTTACAGCCATGCCTTGCCCAGATATACAGATAATGCTGTTAGCGTAATAAACTGTTCGTCTTTTTGTTCGCTTGGCTATTAGATACGGCCATTAGATCCACCTGAGAAGTCTCATTGTCAAACTCTAACACAACGGCGCAGATGCCTTTTCTATAAGTCTAGTCAAGCGTGTCACTGCAGAGCGGCTCTCAGTTCTCTGGAACTGGCTGAGCTGAAGAGAGAAAAGTCTAGAAACGGATGACCTCGGACCTCGGTCTCAGTCATTCTTCCGTGAGAAAAAAAAGTGCGCAAAAAATGTAATGATAAATTCAATTTATTAGTTTGGAGATTTTAGTGCTCTTTCGAGGCATTTACACAGAATACATATAACGCGTCAACAAACATACGGTTTCAACGGTTTCATATTTAATATATTGTAATGTTTTAAAGAAGTTTAAACAATAAATAGCGTATAGTGTCTCTTCAATATTGTAATGCATTACATTTAAAAGTAACTTTCCCCAATGCTGATTATGACTGCGTATTTTTGTATATGTAGTACACAACAATGTCCCATTTACCTTGTACCAAGGTGTTTCTGGCTGTCTGTGTATCAGGGATTGGGTGGCTGCTCGGGTTAATGTATTACAGCTGAACTTATACACAAGTAACTACCAGCTGCTCCAGTCGGACGCGCTCTCTCGGATCCCCACTGCCCGTACGTCCTGACGCCCTGCACCTTCAACCCCTACCCGGCCTCCTCTCATCCCCTTCATTCTCTCTCCCAATCCCTTCATCGTGTCACATCTGGACAGGAGCCACTCCCTGGCCACACACAGATGGCTCAGAGATTGTGCCAGCCGGTGCATTGTGGGTAATCACTTTGACCAGGCTAGAGGGCACTCACGGAGGGTCAGTATATTTCCTCTTCCTGCATCAGGTCTTATCAAGGGCGTTGCAGGAATTAACCCCAAGCGTAAAGGGTAATTACAGTGTGCAGACCTATACTGTAATTACCATTATTGACAAGAAGACTGTAAGTCAGTTACAGTTTCATCATACATATTCAGACATTAAATTGGCTGTTTTTTTCTTCTTCTTTTTTTGCACATTTCTTTAAAAACCTTTGCGTTAATTGCATGTTGAGTCATGAGAATGTTAGAACAATCAACTCTTTAGTTGAACAGTTTAATTCACCAGAAACAGATCTTGCACAGCCGTCTGCTGTAGTGCTTTACCGGGGATGTGTTTTAATGAATTGATATTCAGAAGCGCCCTCCGTTGACTTTGTGTACAGTGTGTCGAGGACTGGTATAGTAGATGCCTGCTGAAGTAGGCGAGATAGCACAGATGCCTGAGAACGCAGAACTTATAAATCATTCCAGAAAGTGAAGAGAGCCAAGTCTTTATTGTTTAAGTTTTTAGTGCACAAGAAAATTGAGGGGAAAAAAGCAAAATAAGAATGTTTCATCTTTGTTGTGCCATTACAAGAGTCTACAAGAACACAAACCAGCTTTGACATGGGTCAGAGATGCTTGCGCACTTCACAGCACAGCTTTGCTTTTGTGAAACTCGCTAATATGGGACTGGGGTCGCATGGGGCATGTAGGCTGGCGCCAACACCACAAGAATTGAAACAAATAGAATGTACACAAACTTGATGAAGGAACGCCTGCCAAAACACAAACCACACATCTTCATACATCGTATCAAACCTACGCTTGCCCTTTTTCTATCCTGCTAGTGTTGTTGTTGGTGACCTGAGCACAACTTTGAACACTACTGGACTTGTGATGTCTATGCTTTTCTTTTTTTTTTATTTTCTGAGTCATAATTATTTGTGCATTTATTTAACACTGAAACAAAATGTTTTCCATTTTATACACTTAAAAAAATATTTAAGCCTAAATTTCAGATTTTTGTATTTGAATTGAATGTAAAATTTCAGTCCATCTGGTTTTAACATAAACTAATAAACGTAATGTGATGCATGTTTGTCAGTCATAAAGGAAACAGGAAAGATTTCTGCACTCAAAAAATTATTATAACTATGTTTACTTGATTTTATTTAAATAATGCATCATTTATTCAAATTGCTTAGAATTAGTATAAATCTTTATTGTGAAAACAATTACATTTATGACTAGCTGTGGAACAAGCAGTTTTCATTTATTTAAAATCATGAGATTGAAACAAATTATTTCTTGATAATAAACATGGTTATGTATTTAAAAACACATTCAGTTTATTAGTATAGAAATCTTACTTGTTTCTTCCCGGTTTCATTTATGCATGACTGACAAATGGCTCGCATTAAGTTTATTAGTTTATATTCAAACTATGTAATCCAAACGTATGAGAATTTTATATGCAATTCAAATACATGAATCTTAAATATAGGCCGATATATCAGACAAACACATTCAAATCTGTGGAACATATAAAATATGACTTTTGGAAGTATTAAAGAAAGTTTAACAGCACTGTGTATGCACGACTACTCTATAAATTATATTATCACATATATATGTCTCTTACAACATAAAAAAACAGCCATCCCAGCGATAAGATCAACTTTGCAACAATAATAATAAAACGAAAGCTCTCGGCTGACCAATCAGAATCAAGTATTCCACAGAACATATAGCAGTAGCATCTTATATTAGGTAACTACAGGGCCGGTCTCCATTCGCTCAAGGTCAAAATGGTGAGAGGGGAAAACCTAAAACCTAGCATTTGTCCAGTTCTTGGATCACTTCTTTTGTGGTTTGAACTCTAAAGCCTCTTGGTTTCCAGCCTGGGATCCACAGTGCTCTAATGTGCTGTATATTGTGGTAAGTGTTTGTCCACCGGGTCTGAATGCGGAGGTCAAGGCTTACAGGTGTGGGCCAACTGCCATATGCTGCTCAACCAAGGACGAGCCAAAACTCTTCTCTCTCAAACACGTCCAGCTGTTCCAGCTAACACTGCTGGCACACACGCAAAAGCTTTCACTCTCACAGAGTTCCGCCACACGCGGAGACGCCCTTGGACAAGAAGATGACACGGGGTTAAAAAGGTGTCAAGAAATTGGTCTGTCATGAACCATGGCAAATCAGGTAGAAAGTATGAAAAATATGCAGGACGGATGGTCGGATCAATGCAGTCTTGACACGTACTGGAGGTGTTTTCAGTATTCTAGGCATTAAAACAGGTGAGACAATCCCATTATTTTACACATCAGTCACACATCAGAATGGAGAACCATAGCAATTCACACATATAAAAGCAATTTGGAGCCTCAGCACCTTCGTATCTGCATTTGTCTGCATTTGTCTCAGAGAGTACAATTTTTTAAGAGTCTGGATTCAGGCTTCTGTGCTGAACATCGAAGGGGTCGCAAGATGTCTGTGCAAACCAAAACTGTTTACCATAACAAATAAGAGTTTTTAGTGTGATTGTATTCCCTGAGGGCCAAAACGGAATGACACACCATTACCTTTTTGATGTTTTTTTTTGACATCTGACATCCTTTCTTGTCAAAGTCTGAACTGCAGTAAGGCTCATGTGGATTCCAATATGGTAAGCTTTGGTTTGAATGCAATCTATTCGAAAATGCAGAGTACACTTCTCTGGCAATGGTCACTCGAAGTTGTGAACAGACATTCTTTCAGTAAAATTATTAGAATGTTCGTTTGAAGTTATCAGGTCTAAAATGTAAGCACAAAAACGTTATTTATACATCGTTCATGTTCAAGTTTTTCCCTGAAATGTTTTAGTTGGACGTTTGTGTAACATTTTTTTGTTTCAGAGAACATTAAAAGTGTAACATTCTCAAAATGGAATGTTCCTTTAACAGTCGTATACTCAAGAAAAAAGGTTTTTAAAACATTAAAAAGAGAACTTTCAGAAATAACATTTTCATAACTTAATGGGAACGTTAGCGTTATGGAAATGTTAATATGCTTTTTTTTTTTTTTTAGCTGGGTATAACTATCACAACATTTTCCAGTTTTATCTACTTTAGTGTTTAGCATTATGCAAACACGATGACATTCTAAGCATCATTTAAACACATGCGGATTTCCAAAGATAACCAATGTGTTCCTTCAAAATGTTATTGAAACAGTTTTGATGGAGCACAGATACATTTAGCTGTGAGTGTTATCTTAGCAGGAGGCCACAGTTTGCTTGAGTGACCATCTGATACAGTGCTGTGGATTTCAGGCCTATAAAAAAAAGACATGGCTTGTTAAATTGTGGGTCATTCTGTCCACAGAATCACAAAGACCCTGCTTCTGTCATGCCCTGTCCCTCCCCTGTGTTTAGCGGAGAGTTGCAGACATAAAGTAACAAAAGCCTCGTCCAACAAGTCCTGCTGAAATGAAGTACACTCCACCAAGCCATGTCAAGCTAGCGCTGCACAGCGGACTTATTCATTTGACCTTCATCCACGTTGGAGAAAAGAGGGAAAATGCCAACCAGGTGCACAAAGTTTCTTTTTTCACACACTATGGGGCAGAGAGCCGAAGGGGGAGGTGATTGAACTATCTGGTGCAAAGCTTTTTTTTTTTCAACACAAAGGACAAAAAGGAGGTTTCTCTCTACATTTGTGCTTTCTATTCAATAAACAGCCCGCTGCAAAATACGAGCACTGTCTTTGGAGTCTGTAATAAGGGCATTCTAGATTTGTCTGAACCTGGAACATTAAACACGTTTGTCTTCCATCCGTCAATGTCAGAGCAATCATCTGTTCAAACGTCTGCCGTTCTACAGGACGCCAGTGTTGTGTGTTTGTTCATTTATCATTTTAATCAGAACACACAAATATGCACACACTGACTTCACAAGAGACAGAAAAAAAAAAAATATTGAGCGGTTTTTGGTTAAAGTTGTATCGCGTTTATGGAGGATTAGTAAAGTGATGTGTGTGTAGATTTGCTCAGCTATATCTTACAAAACCTATATATATATATATATATATATATATATATATTTATATATTAATATTAATACTACAATATAGGCTTAATAATAGTATTTTATTGTATTTTTTAACATTAATGCTAATTAATTAAGGGTTAGTTCACCCAAAAATGAAAATTATCCTATAATTTACTCACTCTCCAGCCATCTTTTTTCTTTCAGCCAAACAAATTCAGAGTTTAAAAAATATTTAGTAGGATGTAGGAGTAGCGTGAGCTTACGTGAGAGTAGACGCCTCTCGCAGTTCAAATAAACAAAGCTTTGAAATCTTCCGACATTTCTCTTAAAAAAATTCTCATTTTTGACTTTGTGACTGGTGTTTTGCTCTATTCTCTGAGCTTCTGAGTTCGTCAATACGTCATGCGTCGGGTCAGCCGCTGGTTGCGTATGGCCGTTGTTGGAAGCCAGTGATTATAGTTCATAAAGTTAAAAAATAAGGATATTTTTCTTTAAAAAATGCATCACTTCTCTTTAGAAGGCCTTGATTAACCCACTAGAGTTCTGTGGATTACTTTTATGATGCATGGATGTGCTTTTTTGGGCTTCAAAAACTAGGGTACCATTCGCTCCCATTATAAAGCTTGGAAGCATCAGGATATATACATATATATATATATGTATATTTTTAAATATAACTCTGGTTGTGTTTGGCTGAAAGAAGAGAGTCATATACAACTAGGATAGCCTGAAGGTGAGTCAACTATGGGATCATTTTCATTTTTGGGTGAACCATTTAATGGAACCGATTAATGTTATTAAAATTTTAATAAATGGCAATGTTAATATTATTCTTTTAACTAATATTAATTTTAATAAAATATATTAAATTAAAATAAAAGTATTAATAATATTATTAGAGTTTGGCATATATACAACAGAAGTCCTTTGAAATTACTAAAAAATGAATGTTTGTTTAAATGTAATATTTGCTACATTTTATTCAACCCCATCAGACACAAAACAGTGTTTTTTTCTTTTTTATTTACTGAGTTAATTCACTCTTTCCCTCCACAGAAGTCAAGCTCCATTTAGATTTGTTTTTCTCTTTAGCCACCATTAAGCACCCTCATTTATTAGCTCCTGAAAACCCTCCTAATACTGTTACTGTTGTAGTTGTTGCAGGCTCAAATATAGTTATTTATTTGTTTTCACTTTATCATTTATTCTTTTATTTGTTTGCCCGCGCTGCTACGGCTATTGCATTCAAACGCCGTTCGTTCTCTGTCGTTTCTTTCTTTCACACTAAACTCTCTCTTTCTCTCTGCTCAGTGACACAAACACACGTAATTCTTCTTAATGTGACAAATGAACTGCTCTAATCTCCAGCAAGCTCTGCGCTCGTCTCCCGTGTTCATCTGTGCTAAATGAAAGCTTTTATGCAAATGAAATATTTGAGGGGGGCACGAGTTATTTTTCATTCAAATAAGCATGGTGGCTCCTCTTAAGGCAGATCTGAACTTGTCACGTAAACAAGTGTCATCGAGCGCTGAGTCTTGGCACCCGTATCATCTCTTCGAAACTCTCTTAGAGGAGTTATTCAGATTTACACTTTGTGACACGTCGCAGTAAGCTTGTTAGCTTTAGCCCAGGTTCTTTAACTGTGACTCACCTGTTTGCACAGTAAACAGGCGACTTCAAACAGCCACGGAAACTGGGCGCCCAAGATAACGTCCATCTCCTGTGAGACGCGCTCGGTTGAAAGCTTACTCTATCAACAGAGCAAAATGCTAAATTATGCACGGTAATACACAGGGCCCCGCTCATGCCCATCAATCACCTGTAAGCGGAATACAATCGATCACATTCCCGAAAACGTCACCGCACGCGCACACCAGAACTATTTCCTCCCTATAGCTTGTAAGGAATTACATTACATCGCAATTCTGCCAGCTTAGACGCGAATGCATTTAAACATTTACAACAATACATCACAATATATGGCCCTGTCACCGTAGAGCCAAGAGGCATATTGCCAAGTCTCAGGCAATGTGACTCCGGCTCTCCGGAATGACAAACCCTCTGTCTGCAGTATTTACAACAGCGCCGTGTTTCGGAGCTCACAGCAGAGTGCTCTTCTTTATACTTGCAAAGGAATAACCAGCCCTACGTATGACAAACACCCTTCTCTCCTCTTCTGTTAGATCTGTGGTGTTCATAATGCATTGGCCGTCCTGGAGCAGAAAGCAGACAGGCTTTCTAATCTAACACGGCGTGCTGCAGACCGGCGGAGAGAGACAGAGAGAGAGAGAGCTGTCACGGAGACATGCAGCCTCACAGCCGTGGACACATCCATAATGTGGAGCTCAGTGGGCCAAGCACATCCCAGCGTTCCCCTCTTCATCACAAATTCCAACACAAGCCCTTCTGCCACCAGCATGCAGAGAGCACAGAGTTCTGCCGAGCTCCTGAATTCAATATGAAACCCAGGGTGCAGAGAGGGACCCGTGCACCTCCATGCAAGCAAGTTCAAATTTATTGATTTATAGTGGATTACATGGCAGATGTTTATTACTAGTTGGACATTGGCTCGTTATTAAGTGTGCAAATCAAAGCACATCTAACAATATTTTTGATTAAATTCTTTATTTCATGGACCTACTAAATATTTATGTGCAAGAGACTATGGCCACACTGCAACCTGAATAAATAAATAAATAGGCAATTTGACATTGATTTTTATCAATAATGCTTTATATATCACAATAAGGCATGTTATCTCATTATTTTTCACATTTCTGACTTCACTTTTTAAAACTTTCTCACATTTACTGTGTGTTTTTTACTCTGAGGTGAAACAGACTTTTGTATAGACAGGAAGTCATGAATGAAAAGGTAATTTGTCGTTATTGCTTTTAGTTTGGACTTTATTGATAATTGAGGCTATGGAAGCTTGTTTCCACCACGGAATAAAACAATTTAAAGTGCGACTCTTTATCTCACAATTCTGACTTTTTTTCTCGCAATTGTGAGTTTATATCTTGCAATTCAGACTTTTTTTCCTGGCAATTCTGACTTTTTTTTTGCAATTACTCACAATTTTGACTTTTCTCACAATTCTGACTTTTTTGAAATTAAGAGGTTATATCTCACAATTCTGACTTTTTTGCAATTACGAGTGTATATCTCACAATTCTGACTTTTCACACAATTCTGACTTTTCACGCAATTCTGACAGTTTTTTCTCGCAATTACAAGTTTACATCTCGCAATTCTGACTTTTTTCTCGCAATTCTGACTTTGGTAACACTTTATTTTACAGTGCCGTAGTTACATGTTACTACATGTACTTACAATTTTAATAACAGTAAATTATGCATGATTACAAGTAACTAACCCTAAACCAAACCCTAACCCTAACTGTAACTCTACAGTAAGTACATGTAGTTAATTAATAGTACTCAGTACTTATTTGAGTAATTACAATGTAACTATGGCACTGTAAAATAAAGTGCAACCCTGACTTTTTTCAAAATATCATGTTCATATCTCGAAATTCTGAATTCTTTTTTCTCAAAAATGTGAGCTATAAACTCTCAATTGCGAGTTATAAAGCCAAATTCTGACTTTTTCTCGCAATTCTTACTTTAACTCTCAGAAACAAAAGTCACCATTGTGAGATAGAAAAATTGCAATTACCTATTTAATTTTTTATTCTGTGGTGGAAACAAGCTTCCATATTAATACAGACAGGACATTTAAAAAATAATTGTTCCAAGTATATTTTAAAACTGGACAGTGGACATTCCTTTTTTGTTGTTTCATTGCAAATTCTTTGTGAAGTTGTTTTAAATAATGGAAACAAGATGGACAGATGGAGTCCTTTATCATCAAATGTTAAATCTTTAATTATTACGGTCTTTGGCATTGTTTTTTTCTTTCTTTCAGAGGAACAGAACAGACCTCTGTGGTACCAATGCTGCCTAACACATGAGATAATTTTCTGCTCCAGTATCTCTGCATAGGGCCATCAGGCTCTGATGTGGTCTAGAAATCACACACACACACACACATCGACATTCCATCTCTTTCTTTTTGACACTCTCTCTCTCTGTTACACATACGCACTTCCTCTCTTCATCACCCCACACCAGCTGCAGCCCTCCTACCCATGGCATGGGCAAAAACTCTGCAAATTGAACGGTTCAAAGGCAGCATGGTCTACCATCTGGGTTGGGAGGTGTTTATATATTTTGACTCTAAATTAACTACACTCCGGGACTCCAAAATGGATGAAATCATTATCAAAAATCTGATCTTGATGATCAGATGTGGGCTCGTCTCCCGCACACCAGGGGAGGGTGTTTGATAACCACATGTATGGTAATGAAGAAGAGAGCTCTTTTATGCTTGGAGGGTCGAAGTTCTGGAACTAATGAGGGGGTTCCAGATCATACAATCGCCACATGCACCTCCTCCAAGATCACTCAAGTTAATTTGCTCCCATGAATGCCATTCTTTTAGCAAGATGCATTATACATTTCTCCGTGATGAATGAAAGAGCACTAAAATCGTTCCAGCAGCACGGAGGCGATCGCATGACCACCGCTCCGAGTTATCAGATGCCTGATGATTGAGTTTCATATCAGATTTATTCGCCAAACAACAGTGCTGTCTGTCTGAGGCGATAGAGCTTGTGGATTAAATGGCCCGAGTTTTCCGGAGCATCAACAGGAGAGGGGGGAGGAGGGGAGGAAGATGTACCATGTGTAACCCGATCAGCACTGGCCTCTGAGACACATTGTGTTTCGCTGGCGATCACAGAGGTTCTTCTTTTCAGCTGTCAGTCAAATCCAGATCAGTGTTGACCACAAAACATAGCTTAACACCAACAGGAACATGATCCAGGTTCTCAGCCTTCAAAGCCCTTTTTATCTTTCTATAAACTGTTGGAACTTGTCTGTTAACACCAAACCTGGGTTCATTGGATAAACGTGCCTCCTCTACCGACATTTCATGCCGCAAACACACAATTCATTGCATTTTCCAGCTGAAATGAACACTAGAGGCAGTAAAATGCCAATAACTTTTATTTCATTGTGATTACAGGGAGTGATTATTGTTTCATAAAAACCTTATTTCCGCGTGGTCCCTTGCATAAATACTGTTATGACCTCAAAACAAGGTCCATAGTACCAACTTTTCTTTTCTGGAGTAGTAAACTTGTTCGGTAGCTCCACTGGTATAGCATTGCACTTGCGATGCAAAGCTATTCCATGGCTTCATAAGACTTGGAATATAGTGTATGGATTACTTTAATAGGGATTTTGCAGTGTCTTTTGGTGCTCGACAGCCTGTGGTACAGCCATATGGTTTTGGAATGATATGGGTGAGTAAATTATGTCAGAATGTTATTTACTGGTGAACTGTTCCTTTAATATTTTGTTGTGGGAATGCATGTAGCTTTCCAGAGCCAATTAGCTTCCTGTTTTTACTCCTGTATTGACTGGAGAGGGAAAGTCAACCATGTGCAGGGTTGTTAAGAGCTAATGGTTACAGGCTTACCATGCGTTCATTTACACCAGAAACGTCCAATACAAACTGCTGTTTTCAGTGGTTCCTGAACTGCATTCCTGGACCGTTAGCTTAGCATCACTTTGTCTTTGTGTTTCTCTCTTGCTGATTTGCTTTGATAGTGGGTCCACCGGGGCTCAGGCTGGCCTGTCTCATCAATTCGTTTAGGCTTTCATTGTCATCACGGGAGCTTTCAAAGAGCAGCGGCCCACCAATCAGACCAGAGACATTGTGCTGAGCTTAATCAGCTTTTTTAGCATTTCTGTGTTTCATTCACAGGCCTCAGATACACAGAAAGTTTATTAGGAATATGTTATGAGGAGATATATATGCCAGGACGGTGACTCAGACACTTTAATGCGACCATGAGGATTGATTAGCTTTCCATTGCAAGCGTAGCTCTAAAAGACTATGACAAACTAATAATTTGCACTTTAGCCAATGCATTAGTCTTACAAGGCCAATTAACTATGCAATTTTCATTTTACCTTTGCTTTATACTTCTCCGAGCTACTGCTAAAAGAGGCATATTTCATAACATCTTGAGATATATATATATATATATATATATATATATATATTATGGTGAGACTGACTCTCTCTCTCTCTACAGACACACACACACACACACACACACACACATATCTAGATGAACTTGTTGACCTCACCCATCTTTACCTAATACATTTCAGACCACACTATTGTCAAACTCACGCTGACACGTGGAAAACTGTTTTCCTCGTTTGTGTAATTATAGACCGATCTCCGAGTTAAAGGAAAGAAAGTACCAGCAGAACATATGCTGTCTCTGTCAAGTACCTTACCACGAGTGGATCATTTCGGGCATTGCTCGTCCCGTACGTCTGACACGTAGTGGATGCTGCTGATGTGTGCAATGCGCGGCCCTATCTTCCTAATTACCAGAGACATCGTGCTGTCAGCAGTGTCGTGCCAGGCTAGAATATCCTCCAAGGGGTGACAGCTACCATGTCAGCCCGTTTGCCGAGACGTGAACGCCGGCGTCCCGAGATAAAGAGAATTAAAATCCCGTCAAGGCCTCATAGCGGGTCACTTGGGCCAAAACAAAAGAGTGGTGATGGGGGGCTTTAATTACCTTGTGTTGTTGTTTGCCTTAGCGTTCCATAACAAAGCAAACTTAATTAGATGTCTCAGGATGTGGTCTCCGGGAGAGCAACGCAAGTGTCAACACAAAGTTTAAATGGGAAAAAAGGGGGGCAGAATGCAGTAAGTATTAATTTAAATGTGATTATGCGTCTTCAATTTGCATTCCAGATATTGGTGCCTGAAGGGAAATTAGAAAGAGTGTGTATGAGTGTTCAAGGTGCGAGAATTACTGGCAGGTTACCCTACTCGTATCACTAATGGAAAAAAACAACTGTGCTATTGGACCACGTTTTTACCAATGCTAGCTACAGTAGATTGATAGATCCAACTGTATCAGGGGCCATTCACTTAAATAAAAAGGAAATAATGGTCTAGAGATACATTTTTTTAAAAGTTGAACTTCTTTTGACATGATAGCTGCATTGTTAGAATGCAGTGATATTCAGGATACGCTAAAAAACACTAGCGCAGAGCTTCCCAAACTTAAGAGGGGTAAGGCCACCCAAAAACACTCCAAAAGCTCCACAACCCCGCCATTAAAAATCTATACCGACATTTACCTACAAATACATTTAGTAACAAGTTTGTAAGAATTTCATGTGAATTATGAGAACTATGATGTAAACATTCTTTACAAGTATATTTAAATCCATAACACTAACCTTACATACTTTAAAAAAAAAAAAATCTAATTTTAGAACAATTGGAATATTTCAATTATTTTAATATATTGATTTGGACTAGCTACGGCAGCCCACAGTTTGGGAAGCACTGCACTAGCGGAACGGTCAGACATGTCTGTCTAGCACGTGTTTACATGGAAAAACAATGGAAAAGTAGCTCAGTGGAATGGAAAAACACGGCCACTTTGTGAACTCACTGTTCATATCCAACAAATCTCTAAAATCTCATTCTCAAGTTTGGTTTGTTTACGACATATAAGAACCAGTAGCATTTAGCATCAGTGATGTCAAAGCTGGTGGAGAATTTTTGAAATATGAATGTGGACGTAATATATTATCACTAAATAACTTGCATTTTGTTTTGTTCCTCACACAATGATATCATACAGCTGCAGAAGACTTATGAGTCACATGGACCGCTTCTATAAAGTATTTATGGTGTTTTTTTTGGTTGAACACTACTTTTAAGGTTGTCATCCTCATTTATCTCACCACCTTCTTCTTTTCTTTCATTTTTTCTTTCGGTCTTTAGGATCACAGACTATTAATTCCAGTGAGGAATGTCCTCATATTGGCTGGTGCTCAGAACAAAGCGCTACGACGCAGCATGAAAAATGACACCTCCACCTTTTCTACCTCCACATTCGCAACTGTGAATAATAGGTAAGTTTCTGTGCCAATGTATGAGAGTAACATCAACCAAAAACAATGTGTAGTTTTTAATGATATAAGTGTTCCTTACATTACCACAGATCATCAGCTGATCTGATGAGATGCCATTTGATGAGCATATGTTTGCAGATGTTCTGTATTTTGCCTGGCAACTCATTGCTCGCTATAGTGGTGCTCCATGTCAGTATGTAGGGCGAGGTGTATCTTCCCATGAGACTTAATAGAGTCCTCATTTATGTTTTGTTCCCGACTGCCAACTATATCTTGGATGTCTTGGATTTAGGAGAAATAAAAATTGTAATAGTATAGAGCTAAACAATTTAAGTGGTAAAATCGTTAAAGCACCTATATTAATGCTTCTGCACATTTGTTATTTGAGGAGAACATTTTCAAAATTTTGGGGTCTGTAATTTTTGTTTTTGTTTTAAACTTTTCTTCAGCAAGTATGTATTAAATTGATCAAAAGTGACAGTTAATACATCTCAAGCAGCTGTGCTTAAAGGGTTTGTTCACAAAAATTAAAATTCTGTCATAATTTACTCACCCTCACCCACAAGACTTTCGTCTTCGGAACATAAATCAAAATATTTTTAATAAAATCTGAGAGATTTCTGTACCTCCATTGATGGCTGAGCAACTACAACTTTGGCGCTTCAAAAATTCATAAATACAGACCGTAAAACCGGTCCAAGGTTAGTCCAAACTTTCTGAAGAGACATGATGACTTAATATGATGAACAGATTGAATTTAGGCTTTTATTCACACATAAACATTGTTCAGCAAACATAAACATAAGCTCAACCGTACATGCCTGATGTGCAAGAGGAAACCTCATTGGTTTTTGTGGGAACACAAATGTGGTTCATAGGTTCTTGCATATCAAGCAAGCATGTTTGAGCTCTGATGTGTGAGTTGAGAAATGTTTATATGTGAATAAAAGCCTAAATTAAATCTGTTCATCATATAAAGCGATTGTGTCTCTTTAGAAAATTTGGACTGAACCGTTCAATTCTTATGGATTAGTTTTACGACCTCTTTATGATCTTTTTGGAGTGTCAAAGTGGTAGTGGCGTAGTTGTCAACGGGGGGACAGAAATCTCTCAGATTTGATAAAAAATATCTGTGAACATTTAAGAACGTCTTACGGGTTTAGAACGACATGAGGACGAGTAAGTCATGACAGAATTTTCAATTTGGGCGAACTAACCCTTTAAAAGAGCACTTAAGAGTGCAGCAAACTACTATTTTGATACCTAGAATCTCATAGGCTCTCATTTGCTGCCCAAAAAACAATTTTATCAGTGTACTGTGTCCTAAACGAGTGGCACTCAAAGGTACAGGTCACACTGAGCAAAGCCCTTCGAGCTGAATTAGGGAGCGCATAATCTCTGCATATATTTATGAATTGATTTGGCCGTGTCAGGCGTTGCTGGTCTTTGCTAATGGCAATAATTCTTTGGATAGGATTCATATGTCTACTTCATATTAAGTTTCCTCACTGCCTACTGACCTTTTCATTTTCTCTGGCATATGCGATCCTTCACATCTATGGACTTGTCAGGACTCATTATGTTCTGACTGCTGTTTTGTTAGGAGAGAGAGCATCTTTTACCGAGCAGATGTGTGTGTGCTGGCTGGCGTTTATAGTCTGTAAAACAAAGGGATAAAAAATAGAAGCCTGGGGTGGCACGGGAGCACACCCTGTTTGTCACGGATCGCTGCTGCATGTGTTGAGCGACTGGGTGGAGACGGCAGTCATAATAGCCCTCAGGTTCAGCGGTTTTGCCTTCCCATCAAAGCAAACGCAGATCATTTCGCTGATAAATGGATGCATAGATGGATGGAAAGATGTCTGAAAGTAACGTTTGTGTCCAAATTCACAAGCTAAACCGTTCTAAATTGGATGTGATTGTTGGATTAGAAGCACAAATTATGGAAAATACATTTTTGGAAACAGTAAAAGTTTTGAGCGTGCACCGGTGCGTAATTATTTTGCCCCCTTGTGTGATGGAAGAGGAAATGTTTGTGATTTTTTTTTTTTTTCTAATGGATTTGAAAGAATATGAGACTGAAGCAGAAAATTTGATTCTGAGAATTCCCCCTAAAGCGTAACATGGGCTCTGAGCTGCCATCATTGCTATATTTGGTTGAGGATCCTGTTCAGCTCACAACAGCAACATGGCTCTACTATAACTACAAGTATAAATATAACAGTAATGTGTAAGTCATATTTGTTGCTATGTGCACTTGGTGTAAATAGCCTCTGCCTTTTAAAAATGGGTAAAATGGGTTTCTCAGACTTCTTTTTAGTGCCGCTTCAGACTAGTATTTGAGATAAAAAACAACAGCAACAAGAAAAAAAAATCATTTGACAGATTTTTTGGCTTTCAAAAACTCAATACAGAAACTGTGAATCTTCCTTGGATGATTCAGATGACAAGTTTCTTAAATTCTTAAAAAATCTTAAATTTTACATTTTAGTGTTTGACAAGCTTTTGGTCATTTTATTAAAATAAATTATATAAGGGTAAAATGAATGAAAATGGTAAAAACAAGTTCTAGTTCTAATTGTAGTAATGTAGTTATGAAGAAATCATTTTTTTTTTTAAATATGCCCACATTCACTCTTATTCATATGTCTAGTATCTCATAAGCACAAATGTCACATTCAGTTATTAATTACATGAATGATGTAGCCTAAATGATAACATAATTTTCATTCAAAATGGTGGAATTTGATAAAACAGTTGAGTAGTTTACATTACGGGGTAGTTTTTTTTTTTTTCATTTTTATCGTAAAACAGTTGTCAAATATACAGCGCCGTGTCGGAATTCACACTAGTCTTCTGTGAACAGTAAGGCATGCCTTGATTTGATTGGCCGTCTTAATCATTTTGACATTGACAAGCGCTGTTAGACTGCTGAGGCAGAGCAGCCTAAAAGTGCATCTTTCTGTCATCCCAAAAACAAATAATGTGCGTAATGGAGTGCAATAGAACGACGTCAAAAATATCAAATATTAGGGGGAACAGTTTGGCCATTTCTACTCATTGGGGAGATTCGTGACCAACAATGTTTATTGTGTTTACAGCCCCGACTCTCTTGCCAAATGCAACTAGTACATACTTTTGTTGAATAGCAGAATGAGAGCTCAGAGACATCAGCTATGGACATTTTCTAAATAAAGCACATAGACAGCGAGACAGGCAGACAGACATATAATGCACTTTACACTCAAGCTACAATATTTTCGAAGGGTTTGGAGATTAACCTTTTGAATGTAATGTTGGGGATACGACGCCCCTCCTCTACCCGGGCAGAGCGCGTACGACTTCTCTAATTAGCTGCCTGACATTTCACTTAATCCAATAAAAAACAACATGGCCGCTGTGCGATGATCTGATATTGGTAATTGGAACTTTTTTTGCTGGGTTGTCCATCTCTGTTCTGGTGTTGCTTCATTTTGACGCTTGTAGAGATATCATTAAAAATTTCTCCAGCAAAACAAGCCACGGCTCTTCTCAAAGGACACACGGAGGGAATTTTCCTCATCTGGTTTAATCAAGGTCTCGCCCGATCATACACAAAAAGGCCATGAATGCAGTTTCTCATTCTCTCACACTGAGGCGTATCGGCTTTCCGCCGCTTCTGTTACGGCTGTTTGATGACATGAGTGTTTCAGCTCTCGAGCAAGCGAGTGGCTACGATTACTTCCTGTGTTAGCAACTTGGTGTTGTGTCACCTTGGTGTGCAAAACAAGGTCATTCTGGTTGCCTTTTATGAAGCTAACAACATCTGTGGACGCTTCGTGACGGCATTTTCTTATAGTGCATATTAGTGGATATCAATATAAAAGTGTAGCATGAAATTAGTTTTCTGTTCAAACTGATGCAAATGTGGTTCTGTCCCAAATGTAGCACTTTTGCGGATGTCTATATGTAGTTGACGAGACCGTTTTTGCTTCTTTTATATGCCCATTTGCCAAGTCTGCACTTGTGGGAACTTCACAGTGGATTACTAATAAGACTTTATCTTATTTAAATAAATTCACAAAATCTGCTTGGTTGTTAATGACTTGTAAAGTTAAGCAGTTCTTGCGCAGTTCAGATAGTGATGCTTGTTAGTTGCCCCAGTGTTTAAGCCTTAGCTCGAGGTCTGTCTAGCTTACGGCGGACAGGCACCCAGAGAAAAAGCTCAGAGCTAAATGAGCTTGGCAAAGGAAAGCACTGTGCAAAAGGCCAGACTTTATTTCTCCCAGAATCCTCCCTCTCATTAATTAATACCTGCCCCCAAGCTACTGATACATACAAACAAGAAGGAATGCACATGAAATGCGCCTGCAAATTGAAGCAAATACAAGATAAGAGATGGAAATGAATTTTTATCCAACATTATTTAAAAAAAATAAATATTGTACCACGCATTACGCGTTTTCATGAAATTCTTAATTGGCTTAGAAGTGGGAAAGTGAGTTACTTTTGTTTTTAATTTCACAGGGCTACTGATATCAGTGTCCAATTGAATTTATTCAGCTGCAAATCTATTATATATTGTAATATATTCCCAATCTGGGTAAAATAGTCTGCTGGGTTCTAAATAAATACGATTTTATAAAATTCTGAAATAGGGTGATACACAAATGCCTTTTTAAATGGGTGACTTAAACAGTTCTTCAGTTTCATCTGATATTAATGTCAAGTCAAGTCAAGTCACCTTTATTTATATAGTGCTTTTAACAATGCAAATTGTGGCAAAGCAACTTTACATTAATAATTGGCAAATAATTTTGGCTCCACAGCAGCTCCCAAAGAAAACGGTGTCATTGTGCAGCTTATTCTATATATTATTGATTCATTCCGTTGCAAAGATCAATAGTTATTAGTCTAGTTCATTTATGTATATCAGCACTGGAGAAAACAGTGACGTAATCGTCCTGTAATGTAATGTGCTAAATAATAATATAATGTATAATGTAATATAATATAATAATATAAAACATAACACAACATAACATAATATGTTAGGACAGTATATTTTTAAAAATAAAGGTTCCAAAAGGGGCTGTTACATGTCTGTGTGTTGTTGACTGTGTTTTTCTTCTTCAGTCACGTGTTCCTTTGTTTGATTTTCCCACCACTCTGTTAGTTATCATGGTTATTGTCATTATTAGTTCCTTGTATTCAGCTGTATATGATTAATTAGTCTCGTTTACTCCTCTGTGCTCATTGTATATAAGCCCTGTGTTTCATTCTGTTCCTTGTCTTGCATTGATACTGTTTATGATGGTTTGTTTGGTTAGTTTCTGCTGGTTATTTCTCCTGTTTGGATGGTTTGTTGAATTTAACGTTGTCCTAAAGGATTTCCTTCACCGTGCGCTTTCTCAGTACCACAGAGGCAGCGATTATATAGGGATATATATGCATGTGCGTGTGCTTTGTAAAAATTAGTTGAAAATCAGTGTTATTACATTGCCATTTTATTTTTTATAAAAGCAGTAGGCTATTGAGATTGTGCTTGTTTCAGTGATTTCAATAAATATTTGAGATGTATTTAATGTAAATGATTTATTTTGATCCGAAGCATAAAATTCTGATTGTGTAAAATTCACACAGATCGGCTCTGTTTGTTCTCTTCAAATGATGCTCCAACAATCAAACTCTTTTTGCTGAGCATTATGTTCCAGAACACCTGGAACCAGAATGCTTTGTACAAGTGAGCAAAACTACTTTCTTTAATGGGCCAAAAAAAACCCATAAAAAAACACCCGGCGTTATGCAAAGAGGGATGATGTTTACGTTATAAGCCTTGTCTGTCATTTTAGTAAAGCTGCTCTTGTGTATAAACCTGCCTGTAGGTTCCTCTGGCCGTGCGCCTGGAGCAGCTGAACTGTGCAGAAGTGCCATCGCTGTGATTCAGAGCATCCTCACGCTCGACTTAAACCGCTGCCTGACTCGTGCCTGTCGGCTACCTTCGCGCTTTAATCTCTCTGAGTGGTGAGAATGTGAACTAATGAGATAAATTAAGAATCATTAGCCCGGAGCTAAACTTTAAAGATATCATCCATGTTCTGCATGAAAAAAAACCCTGATTCCGTTAACCCAAAGCAATGGAGTACAAGAGGCGGGGAAGAAATTCGATAACCAATCCTATGGAAATTCACTGCAGATTTGTGATACGTTATGTAAATATATTTCCTCGCCTCAGTGTTTGATGGTTGTAATAAAAACGCCATCTTCGTCAACACAAAACCAAGACGGAGCAGCTGTTTTTAATCTTTTGAATGTGTACCATGGCAAAACAACGACAAGAAGCACAGAGGCGCATCTATTAATAAGATCATTTTGTTTTTAATGTCATAGATCACATAGAATATAGCCGTAGACAATAGCAGCTCATCCATACAGCGTAAGCTTTGTTTTTGTGTGTGTGTGTGTGTGTGTGTATTGCGAGCGATGGGGTATGTATAAAGTCTCACTCAATTATAGATTTACGCATTAGACTTTGATGGCCAAAAATACCCCTGTTCACTAATACTGCAATCAATCTCTCTCCATGCCTACTGAGTATAATTAGACAATAATGAGGAAACTGCTTTATGCTGGATCTCAGACTATGTGTTGACCTCAGCAACTTATAGTCCATTAGACAGCAAATAGCTCACAAGACTGGCATAATAAACCATGCCTTCCACTTCAGCTGAGGACTGAAGCATTTCATATCCAGGCAGTGCTAGAGACCGTCCTGAAATGGGGTCCTTATGTGACCCCAGCAAATATGACTGTTAAGAATAGAATATAAGCTTACTAATTACCAAGTACTGCACAGTATATACTTTATACTGGCTGATATTTTAAAACAAGCATGTTACTTCAAATAATTTAACTTGAATTGTTTAAAAAATAGTATGCTGCATGACTCATATTGCATATTCAATTCAGTGAGTGACAGACAATACATAGTTCTTTTCAAAAATTAATAATCCGATTTTGTGTGAAACTGTCACATTTGGCAGTCCAACTAAACAATCTCAGTTGCCTCAGTCAACTAAAGTGCATTGCATTGTGGGAAACAGTCAAGTGTACTCTGTAGTTTTTATGCTTAGCATGAGCTGTGCATTTTGATGTTTTAGTAGGTTGTATATTTTTACATTTTGAATGTATTAGTATGCTGAATTCATGTTTATAAAAAAAAAGACGGTGACGTCAGATCATGACCGTTGCAGGATTCAACGAAATTTCACACGTTCAAAGTCTAGTGTGACCGCGGCTTTAAAACTGAAAACTTTTTATGCGTTTGGGACATTCATTTCAGTGGCCTGAAAATGTAAACCTTTAAAAACGTGTTTCAAAGCCATTATTATCTCAGTGTAAACACCTAAAATGTGATCTTGTGAAAACATTGACGTCATACACATGCGCATTTCGTGTTCAATCTATAGGCGCAAAATGACATCGCCAACTACTGGCCTGGAAGTAGAATACAGTTTCTGATCATTTTTATGGATCTGTGTGAACAGGCATTGTTTTTATCTGCCGTAAAGGAAAAACTTTTCCGCTTTTAGTACATCTTTGTCATTGAAACGTACCCATAATCAAAGATATTTTATTAGATATTATACATTATTATAGGGGTTTTAAGTATGAACTGAGCGTATTTTTCCTTCTCTGCAGCCTTTGATGTAACCTCTCTGGGAAATTGCCGATATGACATTAATGATATTTGCAGCTCAAGTGATTGGCTCACAACAACCTGGCATTATTTAAATGTTCCTACATTGGCATACATACTACTTTTCTGAAGTCATTTGGAATCTCAAGCTCAAACCTGAGGAGGGCTCTCAAAGACCTGACAGAGGAGGGCGGACAAGGGAGATATTTAGTGTGATGTTGTAAATATAGGCAATATTAACAGGCAGTCATAATAGAGAGACTGAATTTTGGCAAAAGATTTAACACACAAATATCTCTCTCATACACACATATAGACATGGAGGCATCCACCGGTGCTCGACTCGCACATTCAAGAGCAATAAAAAATTAACTTTAACCAAAGATATAAAAAGGAAACAAACTGAGACGAGCGACAAGCAGGGAAGTTATTTCTATCTGTGTGGCTTCAGGTTAAAGCGTTCTTAAGAACCTTGATGTCTTTTGAAGGCGTTGTTTGTGTAAATGAAACAGACTGAAGCATGGCAGTGCGCTGATCATGGAGAATCGGCTCAGTCGAAAAGAAAAAGTGCTTGTGTCACACACCACAGCGAGATCTGAGACGCGAGCGCTGTGCTGTGTATTGTTATTTGTTGCGGTTGTGTCAAGTGTGTCGGCATGTCAGACTCATCACTATGTTTCGAAAAAAAAACAAAAAAACAAAAAACTCATTTAGATATATGAACACAGGGCTTCACTTTCTCGGAACAAACTGTTTTTTTTGCTATCTCTTTTTTTGGGTTCTGATAAACCCACTGTGTGGAAAATAAAGAATGAAATGAGAAAAAAACAAAAACAAAGGAGAAAGTGTAGGAGAGCCTCCTTTGAAGCAGGAATGCATGCACGGAAAGAACAATGAATAAATAAATAAATGCACCAACAAATATATAAATAAATAACAGAACAGACGCGATTGTGTCTTTACGGAAGATGAGAGAAGTTTTTTTCCCCTCCCTGTGGCAGCTGTGCAGGGCGACCTGTGTTTAACGCACACCACGGGCAACGCTTTCTGATGACATAAATAGCCGATCATGAAAATGGTTTTCTTCCCCTTGAGTTTTTTTCTGCTTCTTTTGTGATTGTGGCAGCTCATTTTAGTCACAATGCAGCAAAACTTTGGAAACAACATATAACTGGAGTTCGTTTAAAAGGAGTGATTTTTCATTTAATTGCTGTTCCTGGGAATAGTTCAAATCTCAAAGTACACTGTGTAGGCAGGGTACCGCTCTAATAACGTATAGACATATATACACTGTATTCATATATTCATTGTTTATGTTCTCATATTCTGTGATATGAGGAGAGTGCACAAGGTCATTATGAGCGTTATAAGCTAAACTGGATGGAGAGCTTGAGCTACCGATTCTGCTTCAACCATTTGATGTGGCAAAAACCCTAGTGAGCAAAGGTCGTTTCAAAATCTAGGTTTAATTATCTAGGTCTTTTATGTTCCTTTTGCCATATTCAAAGGCAAAGAAAACTTTGCAGAGTACATAGCAAATGATCAAGATGGTGGATGATATGAGAGAAACTATTCTAACTATAATTGATCGAATAGTAAAATGAATGGATATGTGTTGTGTTGTCCCTCTTGCGTCGTACTTAAGTCCGCAAGAAACAGAAGTTGTCAGTCTTTTCTTCCCTATTGTGAGGTATATCCGAGTGAAACGGCTTCTCAAACAAGAAAAGATGTCGTGCGGTACTTGATTTTGGCAGGAATTGCTTGGATGGATGGATCATTGTGGATTGCTGTTGGTTGATCCTATGTGCGGGGCAAGTTGTCCCGGAGAGCATGTCATCAGAGAAGAGAAGTCGTTGCAAGAGGGAGGGGAAGTTATTTTGAACAAAGCATACCGTGCATGGATAAATCATTTAAACATACTGTCAATAAGAATGATCTTTTTTCCTTTCGTCGTGACTTTAAAATCAACAGAGAATTGAGGCAGTGTGCAAAAAGGCAGCTTACTGTGTTGTGGAACGGCACAAAAGTCACAACAAAAGTGATTTTTGTTTCAAAAGTGGCAGGTTTTATGCGTTGAGAGAAAGATAGATTAATGAATTCTGATTTGTTTCATGAATTCCTCAGAGGGAACCACTTTTTGGTCCTACAAACAGCATGTTCTTCTTCTGAATCCTTCCAAACCTCTGCAGTACAAATGACCTTAAAAAGACTAGACAGCATCACTAAACGTTCACAAAGGACTTGTTTCTGCTCATCAAATTGAAATAGAGCAAGAAGGCTGGGAAAAGAAAAACACTCAAACAATGGACATTTTTGTAAAATTAGCTGCCCGTAAAACAGTGTTGTTGGTATTGCAAAACAAAAAAACTAAGCACACTGTAGTCGTGTGTGGCTGTTTTTTTTAGTTTTGTTTCTTGTAGACAAAAACAGGTTGCTCAGCAAGTAGTGAACATGTCATGTAAGCAGTCTTTTCCAACACGTGTTTAAAACAACATAACCTGTCCAAACGCACAGCAGCGAGGCGAAGCAGAAAGCGAGAGCGGAAGAGTGAACCAAGAATGAAACCGAATGGAAATTAAACTCATAGAGTTTGACGACTACTAAGGCATCAGTTGCCAAGTACAATATAAGCCCATGTATATTACAACACAACCATATATTAATTTAATAAAATACACAATATAGCTCTTGTACACGTAACAATTTGGCTCAAATGCACAGAAACTGCAGAAAAATCAATAAAAATATGTTGTTTTGATGTAAACACATTAAATTGGATACATTTTACACATTAAAATGATATTGTGTATAAGTGACAATGTGAAGGGACATTTCCTTTTTTAAAATCTTTTTTTTCTTGTTGTTGTTGTTGTTGTTAATGTAGTTTTTCTGAAATCGAAAACAGTGTCCTTTGCAGTTTAATAAATATCTTCAACCGCATTTTCATCCTGTGCGCGCCCTCATTTTTTTTTCTGAGAGTAATGTTTTTTCCATCTTTTTTTACAAAATGTATAAATATTTTCATTGTTATCTGGACACTATACATAAGTTCATATATTTATATATATTTATCTATATGCATATATAGATATATCTTTTCACAGTTGAGGAAAAATGTCCCTAATATACAAGAGAGTGACTGTTATAACTTAACGTCGGACACGTGAAGAGTCACTTTAAAAGTAGTGAAAAGCTGAAGACAGATGATCACAGAGGACCAATAAAGTGAGAGTAACAGGTTCACCATTCTGGAATGTTCCATATGTACGTATACATGGGGGGAGGACACAAGTTTACACGTGACTAGAAATGACAGGTGAAGAATGGTTACATTTCATAATCAACCCTCCCCACCCCGCCCCAAAGATTCAAGGCCCCACACACAGAGTTTGCTGATATCATTTGCACTTCTTATGCTGATATTACAAAGCCAATAAAAGTTAAAGAGAGAGAGTCTCTGTCTTGGCGTGGTCCGACCGTTCTGGGGCGTCCGCTGCACCCCGAAACCTTTTGATTTGCGATTGTCATATCAAACCATTTTCATCCACCCGCTTCCCCTCCAAAAGTCCCTGGAGGAGAAGGGTGGGACGCTCCATCTTGCGGGTAATGTCACTGTAAGAAAGAGTTTGAAGCTGGTGGGCACTTGAAGAAGAAGAAAAAGCTTGCAAGAAACCAGAAGCAGCAACTTCTGCAACTCCAAAGGAATTCCCTTGCCCCCCAAAACACAACACAGCGTCCAGACGAACAAAAGCGAACAGTTTTTTTTGCTCCTTATGTTTGTTTTTTTTTTTTTTTTTTTTGTTTTTTTGTCAGATCTTCAAGTACGCCTGTTTTTTTGTTCTCACAAAACGTCCCCATCTGCGTCGCGCTCTCTCGGAGAGCGTTTCGACTTGGTCCATGTTACTGCCGGTGTAGTTTAAGCTTACTCACTTTCTGATGGGGGTGTTTTCGTTTCCCCGACAATCCTGCAGGAGCTTGTCGATGTCTCTGACCACCTGGTCTGCGTCCATGGTGCCACGGCCCATCTCTCCTCCGCCCTGCTCCAAGACGCAGTCCATTTCCACTGCCGTCTCCTGGCTGATCCGTGAACGTGCTTCAGCCAGGACTTTGGCCACGGGGTCAGAGGGAGGCAGCGTGGAGTAGCCCTGCTCTTTGTTCTGCTTGTTCGGGGAGATGTACTGCCCGTCTGGGGGTCCGTAGTGGCTAGTGCTGGGCTTGCCCTCTGCTCCGTCGCCCATGCCTTTGGCTGAAGAGCACGGGGAACCTGTACTGCAGCCTTTGGTGGGACTACATGAGGCAGACGGGACCTCCTGCAAGAGAGGGCTGAGGGCACGTTTGGTCTTTAGGTAGGGTTTAACATTCGCCACCAGGATGGTGTGGTCCCGACGCTCCTTTCCAAATGTGCAGAAAGTTTTTTTGCCGTTGGGGTTGCAAACTGTCTCGTAAGTCTCGGTCTCCACTGCGACCGCTTCCATGCCGGCAGGGACGAAGAGGTTGGTGCGGTAGTCTGAGCCCTCGGCTTGGGGAGTTCCTGCTCCTCCGGCCCCCACGGGAAACTGGGGCATCCAACAACGGTCAGAGTGACCCAGCACTCGACACTCCTCTGTGCAGTTCACACAATCCTCCTCTGGAAAAAAAATGAGAAAGAAAGAAAAATTAGAAAAAAAGATTGATTTTCCTGGAAAATGAACAAAACCATGTGGGAATTCTGACTCATTTTGGATAATTAAGTGAAGTAAAAACATCACAAATGAAAGGTAATTCAACGGAGAGATTATTTGTCACAAACGAACAAATCTGTCATCAGTGCAAAAACATCTTGAGATAACGTAACACTTGAGTCAGTGTTTCAGCAGAGCTAAATCACCAGAGCCACGTCAGAAGAAATCACATTTTGCCGGAGTTGTGAATCTGAGTTTGCAGTCTAAATTGAATTTGCTGAAATAAAAAGACCCTGTACCGGCACAATGAACATTCATACACACAACAACCGACTCTTATGAGCTGGTGCTTTTAATGAAGCCTTCAAAAAGACTTTTCTCCTGAATTATTATAAATAATAATGATTATTATTATCAATATATACACCCATTGGTGTCAGTGTTTCACAATATTCCTTTTTTTACAAGGTGATGCCATCGCGCCATGATGAGCATGAGTCTTCTTTAAAACATTTTTTAAAAAATCATACAGACCCCAAACTTTAATATATACACACACCACAAACAAAGTCATGAATTATATAAAAGGCTTTCAGAGGGGAGAATGGGAACTATCTGGCTAAATAAGTGAGTTTTCCATGAACATGATCAAAAAGATGGCAAAGAATCTACCCGTTCCCCATCATCATGCTCAAGTATTCTACAGTATATCCTCCCTCTCTCCTCACCCCGCCTCTCAGTAGAACAACAACAGCTCAGTTTTGGCAAAAGTGTGGTGCTGCTATCATAAATTTATGTCACTGGGCTTTGAAGCTATCCCAAGGCAGCCCTGCCATATCACAGAGCCAAGTGTCTAGTGCAGCACTGCATGTGTGCGTGTGTGTGTGTGTGTGTGTGTGTGTGTGTGTGTGTGTGGCTGTGCGTCTTCCCTCCTTTCATCTCAGCTCAGAAGAAACCACATTTTGGATTATTGTGGGCTGTTCTGATGGTGTGTCAAATGGGTCCAGGATTGTGAAGAGGATAAAAAAATAATGTATTTTAAAATGGGAAATGAAAGAAAGGGTGAAAAAAAAAATAAGGGAACAAAAGGGAAAACATGAAATATGAAAGTTAAAAAAGCAAAAAGGAAAGCGCAGCTGCTGTCCTGTGAATATAAATGCTCAGAGAGCTCAGGTAAAGCTGAGACCCGGGTCCTGAACACACACAGACCTCACAGACAGGGAGCCGTGCCATCGGTTCTATATGCGTTTGACAAGAAAAGTGCAGTGATTTGAGCAGAACAAACAAAAGTTTTCCATCCATATTTAATAGTTTGATGATGACTGTCTTTTGGGAGACAAAAACACGGAAATACAAACAACCTCATGAATTTATGAGAAGAAATGTTTTCAATAATCTAGCAGTCATCACTCACCCATATAAGACCCGTGGAATAACAAATGAGATCGGAAAATGACTAGGGCAAATGCTGGAATAATCTTCATTTGTGTTATTGATTTCCCGAATGGTGATTTCCAAAAATATTAATCTCACCTCAAACCAGTGCATGATCAGATTAGAATTTTTTTTCTTAATGGAAGTGTCATTTTTTCTCAATTTTCTCCTTTGTTTCTTGGTCTATTTCACGTCCCTTCTTTTTTTTTTTTTCTTTTTTTTTAAATGAACAATGGGACACAGTAATTCATAAAGCCAGTTTGAGAGCAGTGTGATCCAGATTTCTCCATGGAAAGAAATCACCGTTTCCTCTCTTCATTCGGGGAAAGTGCATCAATTGTCGGTGCTAAAGTATTCATAGTTAAATTGATATCTGTGTTTACTTTCGCAGAAGTGTAGTCAATTGGTTTTCTTTCTTCACACGATGAGCGTAGCTCGGCGCGTATAAATGATGACCACTTGACCTTATTATCATCATTAATCATATTTTAAATTGCTCTTTCAGATGTTTCTCTGCTAAAGGCCAAGCCATGCCATGAAAAATGATCCTCTGCAACTCGGCTCTCGAGTCCCTATTGTTCCTGATTTCACTGTGCGTGTGTCTGGGCAACAAAAGCCTATCCCTGGGGTTCCATTCAGTTTGTTTCTGGTCTGTGGGGTTTCTGCTAACCTTGAAAAAGTTTTCATACTCCCCTACCCATTCTCAATGGTAACGGTACACTGCACCTGCCTCTCCTGAGGTCAAAATATGTCTTTTTAACAAACACACACACGGACATCTGCGGTGCATCTGTGGACCGAGCAGAGAGAAAGCTACCAAAGAAAGTTGAGTTCTGTAGCGGGCCTAAGACAGAGACTAGGGGGACACCTAGGGTTTTGTGCCATGTGTGAAGTTTGTTTGTACATTTGGAGGGTCAGCAGGCTTGTACGTCCTCAGGGACGCTTTCCGTAAGAGTGTGTGAGGACGGGGCTAAGTACCACATAAGAGGGGAGAGAGAGCTTGACATTTAGCATGTGCTGCTCTTGTGTTGTGCAAGAGGAAGATGAGGGCTGGTCCTGAGTGGCACAAACTAGCATGCATGACAAGGTGAGGAAGAACATGCTGTCCACTTTAAATAATGAGATCTCCCACGCGCACACACACACAGATCTGCATAGGCTTTGAATCCGAGCTGTTTTGTTAGTTTGTTAGCAGCTGTTTATCTTCCCTAAATATAAATTAAAGTGGGTATGCATGCTAAACAGTCTAAGTGTGTGTGCATATCTTTCTGCCTCACATTTTCATATCACATTTACATGCAAGAGTAGCAAACAGGAGACTATAAAGAAAATTCAGATACCAAATATTTTGAACAGTATTTCAAGGAGAAAAGAAAACAGAAAAACGTTTGCTAGTAACAACAACACTAAGAAAGCAAATTAGACTTGCCTTCTCCAGCATGCTCAGGACCGACTGCTCGTTCAATGAGTGGAGGACAATAAAGCATAAATAATCCATGCTGACACATCTCCAAGCAGCCAGTCAGGAGGAACCAATCCTTCAATAGATTATTCATGCCTGGGCGGAACAGGTGACCTTGAGACTTGGCAGGGTCGCCATGACTAACAATAAGACATGTGACACCGGCTGAGGCCACTAATTCGTCGCCAGATACAAAGCAGGAGGCACGGTATGAATTATTGCCACCCCCAACCCCCCTCACATACAGTCGGCACGCAAGGTTACAAGCTGTTTTGGGGACACTTCATTATAACTGTATCGTGTGACATGCCTGTGTTTTCTTGACAGTCCGCGCACAGATCTATATATCGAATGGCTCTTCATGAGCTATGGGCTGCTCATTGGCCACTCTGCAGGAATGTCACATCAACTGCCCAATTATTATCACAAGCAGCACACGCTCGACTCTGTGCACCATTTACTGGGAATTGCAGACTTCAGTTTCAGAGCGCGAGGCTTCTGCAAGCACAGCGCTAGCCCCACTCATCAAGCTAATGATGTGTGTACGACAAATCTCATTTTACTTTGCACACAAAGTCCCAAAGGCAGAGCAGCAACTCGAGATGACACCATATTTATATGACAGTCCTAACAGAAGGTCACATCATAACATATTCACTACTTTCTGGTTTGTTTCCTGCTGCATCTGGAAAGAAGAGAGTTGAGTTGTCATTTTATGAATATAGTCACGTCTGAAAGAGTTGTAGGTACTGCATGGCTTGCTTAACAATGGCCTTAAGGTCTGACTGTATTCATAATATTAGCACAACCTCACACATCTTAATTATGTTTTAATTATAATCATAAAAAAATTAATTGCCTAAAATGAATGTTATTAGCAACAGTTGTTTGAGGTGACTTTGTAAAATAAAGTAACACACACACACACACACACACACATATATATATATATATATATATATATATATTTAAAATTACAAACTGAATTATGATATCATAAAATCATTATTTCCCCTTTTAAAATATATTACTTTGCAATATATTGTATGATAATTTTTTTTTTGAGTTCAAACAAAATATTCCAAAAATAAATACAATCTACAATCAACATACATATTTGTATGACAAAAATCATAATTTAGTTTGTAAAAAATGAAATGTCCTCAAATTAAATATGCCATTATTTTTTTTTAAATATATTATATAATCTCCTATATATAATTATTTCTTTTAATTTTGAAATATATATATTTTTTTGTAATATATTGTATGGTCATTAGAATTTACCAGATGGAGAACTTCCCTCTGAGCCTGGTGGGTGAAAGAAAGAGTGAAAAAGGCAGGAAAGAGAATCCAGGCCACTTAAGAGTTTGAAGCCATTTAACAAACACCTTGCACTCTTAGTTAAGGAGGAAGCTTTCAAATGCCAGGGTTTCTTTCTTTTCTCACTCCATCTCTCAGAGGAATTTGGGTGGCTGGGTGCTTTATTTGATTCTCCAGCTGGGAAACAAAATAGGGGGAGACAGAAAGAGAGACAGATAGTATATTCTGACTCAGTGCATTAAGGCCTCCTGCCAAATCTTTTATTAGCATCTCGTTTTTCAGTCCCGTCGTTCCGTTTCTCTGTGCTCGTTCGCCAGTGACCCCTCCCGATCTCAGCACCGCACTACCATGCAGCTTCCTGCTTTCCTTGGTCCACAGTGTGTCTCGCAGCCAACATCAATTTCCTCTTCTCCCTCCTTCCCTCCCTCTCTCACTCTGCTGTATGCCACCAGCGGGCGCAAACAGAGGCTGATAGTCCAAGGCAACAGTTGTAAATCTGCTCTGATCTCATCATTAAGAAACATCATTAGGCCATGAGGTAATAGGAAACAGTCCATTAAAATCAGAGAAAATAAAATAATAAATTAAGAAATAAAAAATTACTAACTGCAGACCAAGCTGTTTATGATACTTAATTGATGATAAAAAAGTGACATTCTGTTGAACGTTCCATAAAATGTGATGTTAGCAGCTAGTTTTAGATGTTAGGACTCATGTGGGCTGTGTGCATTGGCCTTACTTCTAAAAAGGTGTGACACTGGGAGTGTTGTCGAGTGAGGGTACAAGAGAGGGCACAGTCACAGTGGGGTGGGGATTGTGAACACAGGCTTTGTGTAGAAAGTGCGATACGGCCGCTCAGCGTGAGCAAGGTAGCATCAGAGCGCTCGCACCTGTGCCCTGGCAGACTGGGGCGCAGTTGGTAGGGGGATGTACGTGTGTGTGAGTGTGTGTTGTCGGCCTTGTACCTTAAAGGCTCAGAGGACAGCTGGAACAGGCCTCAAGGCCTTCATGACAGGCTGCCGCCGCACCTGTGTGCATGTTTTGCGGTTGAACATTTCACTGTAGATCTATCACGTCTTCTTGGGTCTAAATTGCAGCTAAACATGTAAATATACAGTTAAAAATGAAGGTTATTTTTTCAGGATGTGATTTCACAATATGTGAACATGAAAAAGGACAGAATGTTCAAAGACTGTGATTTTGCCAAGCAAGACATTCCAGTCCAAAAATTTTAGAATAACCATAACCATGTCCCAACCCATAACTTTTTCCTAAAATCAGAGGGAAATGATAGGTGAATAACACAGATGTAGAAGCACATAACCCTGGTTGTACGCCTGAACTTGACATAAACTGTAAGCTTATCCCTTAAATATGATTGGTTGATTGGAAAGTTGTTCATGTTCATGTTGTACTTGGTGAAATCACGTTCACCTTAGTGGTTGGGAACAGGCGTTGGAACCGCCATCTCTTCGAATTCCTGCTGCTGTTTTGACACATTTTATAAGCTCTTTTTTGAGTTCTCAATACCACAATACACTGTCAGAAAATGGGAAAACTTTTACCTTTAGGGGTACAACAGCTTGTCCCTTAAAAGGAAAACTTTGTATCTCATCAACCCCTCCGTGGTTGAATTTTATTACCTTGGAGTAGTAATATGTACACTTAAGGCACTACTACGTACTTTTATGGGTAAATAAGGTAGAATTTCCCTTTAAGTGGCAATCTGTTGTACCCCAAAGGTAGAAGTTTTGCACATTTTTTTTCTGAGAGTGTTTGTACAAACATACACAGCATTGTTTTGGGTGTTCGGTAGTTCAGTCACAAAATATACCTCATAAAAATGAAATCAATTTGAGACCTTATCCTTATAAGGTGAACGCTATGAGCCAGGGTTAAATGTATCATTTTCTTTTTTGGTCCAGAGAAAAAGAACCAAGAGAACAGAAACACAAGTGTGAACACCCCCTAAGAAAAAAGAGCCCTTTTAAGAACTGTTCACTGAAAGTTTTTTGGGGGGGGAAACAAACATGGTTCTTCAATGGCCAAATCCCCCTTTTGGAAGATTTATTTTTAAGGTGTATGTAGATGCTGTTCACCAAATTTCTTTGTAGAGACCACTTAGATCCAGGATAAGCTGGCAAGGGTGGTATGGCGGCAAATACCGTTGGACTCCGGGGAGGCTCATCGACAAACCTCCTGAAATCAGCAAGGGAACGCAGAGACGCTTTAACTAAGCCAAGGACAAATGTCTTTCGATCAAACGCTCCTTTTCATTATGCATTCTCAGCCGAGCAGCAGGCAGCTAATGCCTGGGTAAGTTGCTCTAAGCCGAGGCCTCAGGGTAGCCCGCCTCCGGAGTAGACGGCGAAGGAGATGACTCCAAACAAACACAGAAAGCCGAATCAATGGTCATTCACACGCTGGACCTCCTTGAAGACGGAAGTTGGTGGAACGAGACAAAAGTGCAAGGGAGCGAATGGGTGCTGAGAGAGGAGAGAGGTTAGCGAGAGATGTTTTTTCTCCTAGCGCAGCAGGGGCTCAACGCGGGGTTTACGGTCCTTAGCGCTCACCTGCGGGGGAAAGATCAGTTGGCCTTTCAAAGAGAATGTGCTAACCTTCACAACACACATGAAAGGTACTATGGGGGTGGAGGGCCGGGGCTACTTTTATGGATCGCTGGATGTTGCATTTCAACAAACGTACTTGCTTGTGTTAGTGCGTGTGGATTCCAATGGGGGGAAATTAGCTCAATTCTGTGCCGGATAGTTTTGTGTGCTTTGATGGCTCCCACTGAGTGTGTTTACGTGTTTGTCTGGCCACTGACTAGTTCACATATACATATAATTAATTATAAAGTAAAAATATGTAAGAAATATTAAAAAAATAAAGTAACGTGTATTTGGCGTGCTGTTCGGAGGGAGGGCTCCGAGCTCGGAATTTTGGCCCGAACCCAGAGTACCCAGGGATGCTGATGAACTGTGAAATGAACAGAGGCAAGTCTTCTGTATTTATACCTCTTGTCATTGGTTGGGTTGATTAACTGAATGCTCTCCACTTGTGCTAATTGGTTTAATTATCTGAACCTGCACCTCCCGAACTTTGTTAATAAAACATCATTTTCTAAAAGCATCATTGGGCTGCAAAAGCATCTCAGCATCGTTGATCTCAGTGATCACACTCACACTCAGATCTGTCCTCTGAGCTCTAGATGACTTTACACACACTTCAAAAGATTAAACTCACACTGCAAAATCTGCTCAAGCATATTCACCTGGCATTGTTTGTATTTAAATCCCACTTCCTACACACACACACACACACACACACATTTTACAATCAACAAAAAACAACTTTAGCATATCTGTAATACAATTTTCGAAAAAATGTCTGTGAAAATTACACTCTGTACACCAGTAGTTCTAAAAACTTTTTTCCAAGTGGGCCGCACTATGGTGTGAGTCTAACAGACTGCATATCATTTACATATGACGTCACCAATGAAAACCAATTAGATTTAGTGTTATGGTATTAGCGGATAATATCATTATTATACCTAGATGTAGCACACACAGACGAGGCGGTGGCACATATTTCTGTCACACTGCAAAAGCGAAAAGGCCTACAACTGGCAACAAATACTATAAGAAATTCGCTTTCGTTTCACAGTGTGTTGAAATGGCTGGCAGTGTGACTTCTTCATATCAAAGTGAAACTCTCCTGTTCAATAAACTTACATAACATCGAGCGCATTGTTACAATCTGAAGATATCGAGCATTCTGTCACGTCGCAATCCATCACGCAGCATCCGCGAGCTGTCGCGAGTGCACCGATGTGGATATTAGTATTTTTTTTATCGATTTAAAATACAAGTACATCAAACAAACACACCGAATCCACATATCTTTTGACATTGTAGATTTTGCTTATGCCATGTACTACAGAGCAAACAAAGGCTGCCCATCTCGCTCATTGACAGCAAACTGATTCTCCATTCTTACCTTCGCTGCTGATGCTACGAATCTTCTTGTTTGCAATGTGTTCCTTCATTGGTTCGTTCCTCATTTAGTTTTTCTCCTCTAATAACAAATTTGTCTATTTTGATCCCTAAATTGACAAAAATAATGGCTACTATTGGAATTTTCCCAAAGCGAGCGCTTGTAAGGTTTTGTTAACGGAATATGCTATTCTATAGTATGTCTGAAAATAATATATGATAGCCAAAATGATTTTACATGAACAAAAACATTATGGTTCAAACTTATATTCATTTAATATATTTTAATTTAATATTAAAACAAAAATAAACTGTAATACTGGAAGTTATTTTTTTAAATGTGGTTGGTAAATCATGGGCCGCATTTGCATTCGTGACCACTGCTGTACACATTTTATATTTTACTACTGCAGACTAATCATCAAAAAGTACACTGTTCAATGTCCCGTCTTTCTCCTCACAGCACTTCACATACTCATTAACTGATTACATCGCCGCTCTCTTTGTTGTGTGATAGAAAGAAAACTCATCCTGTCCTTTTAGTTATTTATCTGTATTGACATCCCATATACACCAGCTCATTGGGTCAATAGGCCTGTGCCTATTATGGCGAGTTCATCAAAAAAAAAAAAAAAATTCCAAAAAAATACTGCCTGCCTATTAAAATTGCTTTAAAAGCCTTGAAGAGACCTTGTGTACTCAATATTTGTGTGTAGGACTTAATGAGGTTCAATGGCTGAAAGAAAACTAGAGAGGAAGGGAGGTAAACACAAAAGAACCGTTGCACCACAGAGGCGACACAAGGGCAGAAAATTATTTCTAATGATGTGTACCTAAAAAGACCCCCCTAATGTTTTTTTAAAAAATGAAAGCGGACAGAACAGGAACAGAGTTCTATTCATTCACACACTCTCTGTGGTATGTCTTTCATGTGTGCTGTAAATATTCAAGAGCCACGGTGACTGGTGGACACACAGGTGCAGCTCTTCACCTGTGTTTGCATTCAAAAAAAATTCAGCCCATTACAAGGCGGCGTGAAAGATGAGGAAAGGGTGGAAAAGTCAAAATGAAGTCCTCTTGTGTCATTTACGCCTTTGTAATTAGGATGGAGGAAGTCGCGTTCATGCTGGGTGAAGTTTTTGTAATATCTTTCTAGTGAGCGTGCCAGTTCAAATTCAAGCCCTCCTTTGGTCTTTGTGCTGTGATTGCCTGCCGCTTCAACCAAAGTTCATTCTTGGAAAAGCTTGAAAATCCACTGCGGGATTCCACAGGTGGGAAAGAACTGGATAGCAGGTGCACACATACACACACACACACACACACACACTCCTACTGCGAATCAAGTCCCACTTGCTTCAATAATAACGACTAATTACACTAACAAACACACAAAATGGCTTTTTCATTAATTGTATTAATTTGTTTTAATTTCCCCAAATGGCATTCATACAGTATTGTTTTTTCTCTCTCTGTTTACCTTTGTATTCTATTTTCTACAATAATAAACTAATGTTAAGTCTGGAAAGCTATGACTCATCTAGTAATTACAAAAGCAACCCACCAGTTTTTCAGTGACAAAAAAACCCAGCGGGTGGAAAAAGGGGACTGTTCCTCACTTGACAATTACTAAATCATTTGGAAACATCATATTAGTGTTGACCAAGGAAGTTTAAAGTTTATAATATAAAGCTAGCCGTTAACATTTCCATTCGCTTGATCGGCTGCCACATGACACCACAGAAGTATCTGTCATATTTCCACACAGGAACCACAAATCACTTGAGATGTAAATGCTACATGACTAATTTAGTGTAAATTTAGTATCTAAACTATACTATTATATATATATATATATATATATATATATATATATATATATATATATATAGTTTTATATATTTGTAGACTTTGATACAATGCATTTATTGCATATACACCGTTTTATACCAAGACCAGCATGTAATTACAGCTATAATTACACTATTGACCTTTGCCTTAGCTTTTAACCCATTGTTAAACCAATCCATACCAGCAAACCTGACCCTAACCTCACCCGTATCCCACCTCAATAGCAGCAATGCAATACAATATGAACACAATAAGCACACTGTTCTTATTTTTTGAATTAAGTACATTGTAGATAAGAACCCCTAATGTAAAGTGTGACTGAAACAATTTTTATAGTTTTAGTTTACACTAAAGACACTGAACTAATTACAATGGAAGAGCAGGAAAATGGCCTCATGACCAAACAAAGCCAACTGACTAATGCTAACCAGGCAAAACATCTCTCAAAGCCTAACAAACGGCAAAACTTGCCCTATGTGAGTCTAAATCAAGGTGATTCGACCGGAATGGTGACTGGCAGTAAGCAACTCTCTTTCTAAATCACTTCCTGTAATGTAAATGTCACTCTCCGTCTGCGCTCCGTCCTTCTGCTGCTGTTTTCCCACAATTGAATTTAATACTTTTTCCTCGTGTCATCACTTTGTCACTGCGCCGGTTCCCCGGAGTCCCATGCGGAGGAAGAGGATTATACGTCTGTCAATTATCTCCTTTTCTCCGAGATGCAGGCGGATCGCGACGGCACGGTGAGCTAACTAAACAGGCGCGCTCGATGATGTCCAATCACTCATTACTAGACACAGCGGGTGTTATCTGTACTCGTGTGTACAACTTCACAGTAATGGAGATGGCTTTCACCCCATTAAGTGGCGGAATGGGAGGGAAGGATGCAGGGAGGAAAAAAAAAATCAGGAATCAACTTGAAGAGATAAGGTGTGACCTTTTAATGAAGACGAGTAAACAATAGACAGGAAGATGGAGAAGGGAGATGTTAAATAGGACCAATGGATTAACAGAATGAATGCATCTTTAATCCATCTCGTTTATCAGAAAGAGTGCGTGTGCGAGAGAAACATTTAATTCTGTAAGGGGATTTGAGTTTCAATCAAGTATTTGATGAACGTAATCATTGGGGTAATTGATCCATTGAAGCCGGCCCTCTCAGTGTGAACATTGAGGGTCATGGGGAGAAAGCTGTTGAATCTCATGAGTGGCTTTCAGTGGGACAGGAAGAGAACGCAGCCAGATCCCTCTCTATTCACACAGCTTGACACACAGCTGTTCCAGTCCTTTAATTTTGCGTTGGCTTCCTTGCATCCTCTCCTAATGTCCCTCTCTATATTGCACCGTCCACTCATTTCGTCCTCATTCTAATTCACAAATTGAGATATTGAGAGTGGATGAGATGATGCATTTAACTGAGGCTGTCAATTTAATTTAGTGTGATCAGTTTTAAAAAAAAAGAGCAATAAAAATTAATTATGCCTCCTGACCCTTTAAATGCCGTAATAAGGGATTTCCTACCATCTAAGCAATTCAAGCTTGAAGTGACACTTCATGTTTTGCAAATCCACAGTAAGCATTGAATTGCTTAACAAGGCGTCTTAAAAAGAGAAAGACCAATGATACAGAAATAAATCTCATATACTGACTTCTAAAGCCACTGTTTGTGATGCCAAAACAGTGTTTTTGTTATGCAATGTGGGTTTTTTTGTCCATAAAATTCAGATATATGTAAAACAAATTGCTGTTATTATGATTAATTACTGGCATGTCATATAATTAATTAATTTTGCTAATCCTTTAACTGTCCTAATTTACACATAACTGAAAAGAATAAATAAATACAGTTCATTTTAGAAAGCAGATTTTGTCATAGTCTTTGTTTCTGAGATCAAAGCAAATGTGGACAGTGTTGCAGTGCCCTCCATCTCTTTAGCACAGCTGCAGGGCCTCCGCTATAAGCAAGCGTTCCATTGACAGAAGGGCCAATCACTGCAGCTGACACCAGGGGTCCACACACACACACACACACACTTTAATATGTGGTTTACGGGGACTCTCCATAAGCGTAAGACATCTGGATTTTTTTTTTTGAAGTGTCCTCATAAACCATGTTTCATTTGTAATACCCAAATCATTATTCACATTTGTGTCCTCATTAACCATGTATATAAGAACACACACACACACTGTGCGCAGACATGCAGCTTAAAAAAAGAGTAACATACAAAATTGTGTATTACATATATTTTTATAATTTGTATTAAACAAATTAAACATTTCCAGGAACTGAGCATCCCGGAAGCCTACAGAATGCAACCGTTCAGGTTCAATAGAGGACTAGACTACTTGAAATGCTTTCAAGAAGAACTTCAAAAGAGTTACCATGGTAACCAAAAGGTCAAAATACCATAATTATTGTAATCACTGCAAATAAATAATATTTTTAATACAGTCTCAATCCTTGACTCATTTTGAAGACGGTGGTTACAAGTTTTATTTAGAGTATTTTGGTAGGAAGAATGGTTAACATGTTAAATCTTTTGAAGCAAAATGAATATATATATATATACACACACACACACACTCACTATTGTTCAAAAATTTGTGGTTAGCATTATTTTTTTATTGCTTTTAAAAAGTATTTTAACCTCTTTGATCAAGAACACAGTAAAACAGTAATACTGTGAAATATTATTACAATTTTGTTATATATTTTCATATATTTTCAGCAGCCATTACTCCAGTCATTGCTTCAGAAATCCTTCTAATATGCTGATTTGTTGAAACATCTCTTATATTATCAATACTGAAAACATTGCGCAGCTTTTTTTTTCTTTCTGGACACTAAAACACTTTTTTCAGGATTCTTTGATGAATAGAAAGTAAAAAATTTATTTGAAATTGAAATCTTTAGTAACATTACACAAGTCTTTACTATAATTTTTGATCAACTGAATGCATCCTTGCTGAAAAAACATCTTATTGACCCACTATACAGTATTTTGTACTTTGCGCAACAATTTATGCAAGAATGGTTTAAATACGAGTTGCATGGGAAAAAAAAAAAAAAAAAAATCATTAGTGAATGACAACAACCATAAAATGGAACAAACAAGAAAAGCGTAACTAAAGTGAGAGTGGTCTCTTGGTTTAAAGTATCAAGTGTCTGAATCCTAGTCCTAACCTGGTTACAAAGCAAAGGAACATGTCTGCCCAGCTCTTATCCTGTATCTCCTGCTTCCATATCCTGCTGAGCTACCAAGCTTAGCATGCTAGCAGATTTCCGTTTCACTTTATTACATTAGCATTGACCTTTCCTTCTCCGACAGGCAAAGCACTGCGCCGTCTAGAGCCCCGACGCTTCTGTAGCTTTCGTATAAATACATATTTACTCTCTGCTTCATAAATTTGATCAAATTACAAAGAGATGTTTGACTGAAATGCAATAAAAGACGCTAGCCTTTGTGTTGTTGAGGGACACCCATTTGGACGTCTCACTTCAATATCAGAATTCAGCTGTTTTTAGCTGCTAATTTATTTATTTTTCCACATTTGCAGGTTGGTAATTCATAACGCCGTTTATGAAGAATACAATTTTAAGTATTATAAACTCAAATGACTTTTTATTGACTCTTCTCCATCAAAGTAAAATGATATCAACGGATGATTTTTTTTTTTTTTCTGTCAGTGTTTAAAGGGGTGGAAGGGAAAAAAAATCCATCCCTGATTCAATGTGGCACTTTAAGATTAAGGTCAAAGATTAGCGGGTTTACATGGGATAAGAAAGGGATTATATACGCTCAACAATGTTAAAACACAGATCTGAGATTTCATCAAAACACCTGGCTTGTAAACAACCTCATAATACATGTACATCTCACACCGACAACCAAACGACACATTACTGGAGTCACTAAGCAACTAATTGTATTTAAAAACACAGTTCCTGCAGTAACAGGAGAGGAAGTGACATGCTCCTGAAAGGACGTTCACAGCTGATGACAGAATGTGGTCATAGTAAAGCCGGTTCACTGGGATTAGATATGCTCCACGGGCTTCTCTGTTCTGAATTACAGATTAGATTTATGAGTGTCCTCATGTTTTCTCTGGAATCGGAGTATAACGGAGCTGAGTTACACTGTAAAATGCACTTTTTTAGCCATGAAATCATGCATTCTCATCTGAAACTACAAAAAAAACACCCCCAAAAACAAAACAAAACAACAACAACAACAACAACAACAAAAAAACTCACTAGATTGTTATTTTTTGTAACATTAGATTTGTATGGAACCTTGTTTCTGCCAGTGAACAAAAAACCTGAGTTTAAATCTCGAGAATTCTGAATTTATAACTTGAAATTGCGAGTTTATATCTGAGAAATTAAGACAGTAAACTCGCAATTGCGAGAAAAAGTCAGAATTGTGAGAGTTTTTATTTTATTTTATGGCAGAAACAAACCTTCGTTTTCGAAATGGAATTTCCATTTTCAATGGAAAAGTCACCTGTGGGTGGTTGCTGCCAATGGTTCAATACAGTAAATATCATGCAATCACTACTCAAGTGATGGTTCTCTCAAAAATGAAAATTCGGTCATAATTTATCAAATCGTTCCAAATCTGAACACAAAGAAGAAAACTTCAAATAGTTTTTGTCCATACAATGAATGTCAGCGGGGTCCAAAATAACACTGGTCAAAAGATGCTAATATTAGATATGTATATAGATGTTATTGAGGAATACTGAAAATACTGACTATTGTAAATTACAACCAGGCAAAAAGCAGTGCGTAATTGGTCTCACTTTCTCCTATAAGCAATAAAACTCATTTTGGTCACAGTCTGAGAGAGGTCATAAATGTATTTGCACTTACTGAGCTGAAGCTAATTTAAAAGAATGTGTCCCTCTCCACCACTGGAGTGTGAGGTTTACAGTGAATTCAAATGAACGAGCAAACGCAACTGATTTCAAGCTGGCCACAAGTTCTTTCAGAGCGACGAAGCCTGAGGTGAAATCACAATGAGGCGGTGTGTTTGAGCATGACTATCTCTCTTCCCTCAGTGCAGGCCCAGGTGCTCGCTCTTGAGAGCCCAACAGCAGAAAATATCCCCCGACGGCCGCCATTGCACTTCGATTACTGGTCAGTGAACAATGAAGAATGTTCTAGAAACACTTGTCATGTTGATGTAGCAGCTGCACGCACAATGTGCCTACGAGAAGCGATGGGGTGAGGCGATTGTGAACGGCTGGTGGGAAACCCATGCTCGGAGGCAAATACTCAGATAGGCAGCTCACGAATCTGTGCAAAAACGATTTTCTGAGACAAGGCCGTAATTGGCTGCAGTGATAACGAAGCATGAACTGAATGTTTGTTCCATTCTGCATTAAGTAGTGGAAACCAGTTTATGGAACACGTGATTTCATAAACACAATAAAGCGGAATGTCACAAGAGGCCCATGTTAATGGGATTTTACCACATGCTTTAGACACAAACGTTAAAACTCGAGAGGCTCATCAGATGATCTGTGTCAATAAATACTTAAATATACAATTATTACTTTTTAAAACAATTTTTGGTATTTTTTCAACACAACAGAAAAAATCGAAAAAAAAAAATCAATTAGACCTACTTGTATTTCAAAAATCTTTCTGGGAAAAAATTTACATTTTAATACAGTTAATAATAATAATATTATTTGTTTAATATATATATATATATATATTTAGTAAATTATGAATTACACAAATTTGATTAAAACAAATCTTATATTACACAGTTTTTTTTATCTAATAATGTGTAAGATAATAAGATTGCTGCCTGGATTAAAAAGTGGACATCTGTACTTTTTACTGGTAAACAAGACAAACAAACAAAAAACCTAATGGCTTCAAATGTGGTTCATTCAATTACAATTTAAATTTGGAACTTTCCATTTATAAGTCTAAATATAATTTGTGATCATAACCTGTTGAGATATCATTTAAATGCATTAGCTGTTGCATAGTTACAACAACAACAACAACAATAACAGTTTTGTCTCGTCCCCCCCCCCCCCCCCTTTAAAAACACCCTCATCTAAAGAAGCATCATCATAATCTCCAGACAAGATTATTGGAGGGGTCACTCCTGTATCCAGCCTGGGCTCAGTGGAGAAGATCAGTGGGTCTGTGATCTCCAGATTTGCACTTTTTAATCAAGGCAGATTTTGAACACCTTCAGCCCAGATGGCCGGACAATTTTTAGAGTCTAGAGGAAAAAGCATGTATGCGACTGCGGATCTACAGCTCCAAAATAACCACATTACGAAACACATTCACACACAACCCACTGTAGCCACGTTTGTAATAAGCACCAGGGGATGTAAATTTCAGAGATAGAGAATCTCAATAATTGATCCTCCATGCAGGACTCTGATGCTAAATTGCTCTCTCTCTCTCTCTGATCAGTGTTAATTGCTGATGGTATTTACAGTGGAAGCACTGGCCAAGGCGGTTTATCACCTAACAGCATTAATGCCCTAAGCACACTCAGATAATAAGAGAATAAATAAAGCGAGGGGTTTATTTTATGAAAAAAAAGAATGCTGCTTGTTAAAGCAAAATTCTAAATTTTCTGTTGCTGAAATATGATCAATAATAGTCTCTAGGACTATATATATTTCTCCTTTCAAATGCAAGTCTATGGGATTTTTTTAACAATCTTTTTGTTTATCCACAAAAAACAAAATGTTGCATGATTTAAGCAATCATTTTTATGATGGTACACTTAAAGAAATTGGGTTTTTACTGATAATTTCAAAAACAATTACAAAGAAATGAATGAAATCTGAATTATTAAGGAGAAAGACTAAAACGGTATTTTCTTGTAAAGCACTCCAATTATCTGTTTTTCTGACATCTTCAAAAAGCAATTTTAACAGTGTACATGACGAGTTGCGTTTAGATATAAGCAGGGACACTTTCTAAATAAACAACCACATTTTGACAAGGTAACACATTTGAACACAACATATATCAGGAACAGCATCCCTTCACTTCTCGACTTCCTGTTGCCATGTGATACTTCCTCCCTGCCCTCTGATATGATAAGATGAGTGTGTGTAGTGAGACAATAGCTTCCCAATTAAAGCGGCTCTTCCACTGCGATTCCTCAAGGTGCTGCCATGTGACAGTTTAATTAACAAACCGTCTTATCTTAATTTAGCAGGAGAAAAAAATCCGCAACAAGCTGAGGTTATCGAGGAAAAACACTCCCAACATTTACACAAATGATCACACACATTCAAACACTATACTCTATATATCTTGTATCAGAAAGGCCTGTGCAGACGTGTACGCACACGTCACTCTCTGCTGAAGAAAAAAATGAATGAGAACAATGGGGAAAATGTCAAATATTGTAGTAATTATGAGCATGGGTAATTTTTGTACAAGTACAAAAGTTACTAAAACTTAAATCGGAAAAAATAAAAATTAAGTTCCCCTACTTCTCACCATCATTTTCTGTATGAATAAAAGTCATAAAAGACAAGCTTAAACTAAAAACTGTGCACATGCTCTTGTGCATTGCGTTGATGCACTTTTATGTGTGGGCGAGCAGGGTTCGAGTCTGACTCGGGTCATATCCCCATCCCACTTCATCCTCCTGTTGCTATCATTTCCTGTCTGCTCTCAGACTATTTCTAGATGGAGGATAGACAGAGATGAACGGGCTGAGCGAGGAAGGGGAGACATGCTGTCTCCCCTCAGGAGGTGAGCTTAAGTACAGTTCTGTTGTTTCCTGAGGGCTCTAAGCCACCTAAAGTTCAAATAATAATCAAAAGACAAGCGGTTGAGTTACTGAGTCTGTGTGCTTTATGATAATTCCATGGATCATTTCTGCATCGCCTACCGGTGATACTTCCTGTGATGTTAATCGTTCTACTTTATGGTACCTATTCAGTGAAAGTTACTGTAATGTAATTTTTTTTCGAAATATATATATTTATATAAAGAATATTATAATAAATAAGCAGTAAAAGAATAAACAATTAAAAAAAATTGTCCACCATTGAATATCAATTTCACTTGAAAATGTGTCATATTACGGATTTAAAATGGCTTGTCAGTGATTTAATTAAGTATTATTGACTTCTTGTCTCACCCATGATCATAAATACTACACTATTTGACATTTACGCCATTATTCTCATTAACTTTTTTTCTTTAGCAGACAGTGACAGTTAGTCAAACATGCAAACGTATAGGGTGTCTGTAGTGAGACAATAGCTTGCCAATTAAAGCCCCAATTATTTCTATTTTCATTTTTGTATATATATTCATAATACAAAGGTTTATATTATTTCCTGGTTTCACAGACACGGCTTAAGCCTAATCTCAGACTAAAATGCATTCGACTTGCACGGGCATATATTAAAATATGTCAGTGTCAATGTTTTGACTCTAGAAATGCCCAAATTTCACTAAGTAATTCAGGGGACCTGTTAGCACAACTTAAATAAACGTATTATGTAAAACATTAAATAAAAACATTATTTTGTAGAGTTCTGTAGTAATGTTGATAATGACATCAACTTAATATCATCTGTAATTTAAACTCAAATTTCTGTGTTAATAGGTTTTTAATAATAATTAAAAAAAAAATTAAGTTGTAGTAAAGCAATGAAATTGTCTTGATTACTTCGGAAATTAGGCAATGGATTTCTAGTTCCCAGCATGCTTTGTAACTGGATAAGGAGAATAAATGTTGAAATTAAGTGTGAATGAATTTGTTTTTATTGAAGGGAAAGACCTGATAGTGTTTAATGCTGGTATGTTTGAGGTGTAATGTCAAAGTTTTTGTGGTTACCATTGTGCTGAAGAGTCGACTACACGCAGGTAAACACTGCACTAATCCCAATGACGGGTAATATCTTACTTGTTCATTAAATATGCATGTTAAATAACTTATGCTAGCATGTGCTATAATAACTGTTGATTTGAACAGAAACAGACAAGATTAATTGGTTCCAGGGCTACAACTCAGGTAGTTGAAGCAACTTAATTATTTTGAGTAATCAACCTAATTTATAGAACTTTGTGTTTATGCTGGACATTAAGTTCCTCTAACTCAATGTAGCTTGTTGGTTGAACGTAATTTCAATCAAAGTTGTCATAACACAAAAAAAAATTATGCAAACTGTTGCTTTATTTATTTATTTTTGTAGAGCTAACACATTATATTTTTAGAGTGTACAACCTAGCCTTGGCTTAGTCTAAACACAGTCTGGCTCTAACCTCCTTTTTTATTTTACACTATTCTTGTTTTTTTCTTTTCTTATCTCACAAACCTGTGTTGTTTTCCTCAGAGCAGTCGGAGAGCACCATCCAAAGAAAGTGTTACCAAAATGACTAATAAATAAAAAAGGTAAAGGCAGAAAACACTATGGTTTTGAGCATTTTAAACCCACTAAACTGAGACAAAATATTTCCCACTAGGGAGAAAAACCTATACATACAAGCACACCGCGATAAGCCCAACGGGTACAAACAGCTTTCATGTGCGTCTCTCTCAAATCCCTTTGCTCGGCTCGCTTAAACACAGCTTGAGGATGAAGGACAGAAGATGTCACTTAAAGAGCAGAACCTTGAGAATCTTCCATAGCTGTCAGAACAGGAAGTCATCATTTATACAACAGAATAGGCAGACTATTCAGAGCACGAGTGTTGAGCACCACTCTTTATATAACAATAAATATGCAAGAACACAGTGTTGAATTATGCAAATCTACCTGTTTTCCGTCTAAATAAAAATTTCCATCAACGATTTTACTCATCCTTATGTCATTCCAAACCTGTGTCTGAACTATTCCACTAATGCTAATATGTTGACTAATAAAAGGATTTTTTTTTTTGGAACACAACACTTTATGTTTTCTTTTATACTTCCTCCTAAAAATGCCACTTCTACATGAGCGCACTGGAAACGCTCGCTGAAGACAGAGCACAGATGGGAAGGAGTGGCAGAGAGCCAGGAAGTGCGCATGCATCATAATCTCCTCCTGGGGCATCATTGCTATCGCGATGCCGGACAACATGTTTCCCCCACAGAGTTTGAGAGGCGAGTTTAAACTAACACAGAGGTGCAGATTCATTCAAGCACGTACACATAATATACACGCTAAAGTAGAGTAATGTGCCAAAGACGGGTCAGGAGGCCATCTGTAGGCCTGAAGGCTGCCTCGCTCCTCTGTCCGGCCTTGCTGTACGCATACAACACTCTCCATCGCAGCACGATTCATCACACTAATTGTTCACTACATGACTCCTATATGAGACCAGGGTCACGGTAAACTTCCATTAATGGCAAAACAATGGCCAACAAATGCTTTAATGGCAACAAGTTCGCCTCAAATTGGCAGAGAGCAGGATATCTTATGTCAGACTTTATTTTTACGCACAAACAGTATGTGTAACTATGCTTTTTTTAGGAATCTAGTTTGGGAGCATCATAGTTGGGCCAAAAATGTAAATTCTGTCATCATTCTGTACAGTATGTGGTTCCAAACCTCTATGAATATTTTTATACAAAAGAAAGAGAAAAAAAAAAAAATTCGCTTCAAAAAGGACATAAAAGCAACATAAAAGCATCACAGTCAATATGATTCCAAGTCGATTTTCAAAGTCATACAGCTCCGTGTGATGGTTATTATTCACTAAAAACCTTGATATCGGCCTCTCTCCTGGCGTGTTCATGAGAGTTGTCTGCTTCATGAACAAATTATTCTTTTGAGTTGGATCTTTTCAATTAATCAGTTGATCTAATTCACAAAACCTGTCTGAATTATCTGAACCAGTCCTCGAGTTCATGAGTAAATCAGTAAATCTTTCCTCACACAAAACTACTGTCCTTAGAAAAGAGCCCTTAACGGTCGGGTAAGAAGATTTTGAAAAACGTTGTTGCTATATGACATCAACCTATACAAACCCACCCCTCTCTTCATTGCCCCGCCTCCAAAACTCACTCCAATCCTGCTCCGAGTCGGTCTAGAACTGGCAGGGGAGGCCAGTGCACTAGCAATGACCCCTAAACACTACATTCTCTAGCAGTCGTCAGTGCGCAGTGGTTTATCAGCACAACTCTCACTAGCTGGCCACTGTTACACATGCAATGCGAAAGTGGATGTTTGTTTATCACAGCTGACGCGCAACAAAATGCTTCACGAAAAATAAAGCGCGGATGATGAATGAACGACAAGGAAGCACAAAAAATGAACGTACAGTACACAAGAAACAAATACAAATACAATTGTTAGTCGCCAACAGCACAGTAGCTCATGACACAAAAACCCAGTGTTACTCACATTTGAAGCGGCATCAAAGCATTCTCCGTGTCTAATGTCAGGCCTTCCCGCTTAGCTCTCTCCAGCTCTGGAAAGCTTTTCTAATATTAAAGCGGGTCCTAAAGCACTTGCCCAGTCATAAACCTTCATTCCAGTGATATTCTTTTGAGCTCTTTTGTATTGTGTCTCATCTATCTTTCTGCTGTTTTTTTTTTCAAACCTCCCTCTTACTTGTTCTGTCTCCTCGACCGTTATGGTTACGCCCCCTTACGCTGATTGGTTACACGTTTGTTGTTGGTATAACTTCCAAAGTGTTTTTCAAAATCTACCAACACCACCTTTAATAATGGCATCCAGTCCTTAATGGTATTCATTTGTAACTGCATGGAAAAAAATGTCCAGAAATGTCTCCTCCTATGTTCCTAGTGGGAAAAAAAGATATAATTTTCATTTACGGTTGAACTATTCCTTTAACTACTAAATATCTGATGCTCAGCTTTATGCCTAACAGACCTTAAAGTGGTTAAGATTGCCTTGAGGAAAGAGTTAAAATTAGTTCAAAGTCATTAGCATAAATGTTCTACAGTTCTTAATGATTCATAAAACATTCCCTGGTTCGCCGGTAAGACATTGCAATCTGAAATGGAGCCGTGCCTGAGGAAAGTGGACATGACCATGAATTATTTCTAACCTGCTCCTAACCTGACACAGACATAGAACGGAATATATATATAAATGTGAGACTGTTTCCAGATGGAGGACGTCACAGAGAACAAGGTTCTTGCGAATCACTTCGAGCATGCGGTCACATTTGGCACAAGCTGTTTATCGCAGAAGAGGCCAGCTTGGATAAAAGGGAAATAATGGATAATTCATTACCGCAGAGAGATGGATGGATAGAGAGAGAGAGAGAGAGAGAGAGAGAGAGAGAGAGAGAGAGAGAGAGAGAGAGAGAGAGAGAGAGAGATCAGAAATATTGAGATTGTGATTTTGATAGACTTGATGAGGGTGGCTGTGTAGATGATTGGACACTTGAACCAAGGTCTCCAATTTGTGTCTTTTCAAAAGCCCTCCTTAGGACAAAAACTTCAGGAAACAAACAATAAGGCCCGATTATTATTTGATAGGCCCAATCAAATTCTCCTCCTCAGAAATGGCGTGTGCAAAGGCATTGAGAGTATGCTTAAAGCTTTGCCTGTGAAAACAGATGACAAAGTCCAAATACTAGCTAGTCGTTTGGCCATTTAATACTATTCAGGAGACTTAAGTTGTTTGTACGAACTGTGTGGCAGTTCAAGTTTCAACACAACCTTTCAGACAGTTTTTTTTTTTTTTAACAAGTCCATTAGATCCTGTCATATCTCATCACAGGTCTTAATAACTCACTAATTAAGCCAAGCATAATTATACACCCAACAATGCCTTAAACTAAAAGGTTAGAACTAAAATGTTAGCCTTGTCGCCCGGGGCCTAGACTCAACGCATTAATTAATCCAGCATATGTGTGCTTATCAAAATTTGGAATCGGTTTAAGTGACATCGACCGAGAGAAGGAAAGAGAGGGATGGAGAAAATGTGAAGAAAATGATCTACAGCTCCTCTGAATCCCCAAAATAGATCAGGCAAATAGGCTAAACTGCTTATATGTAACATTTACTTCCCTAAAATGACATAATTCAGACTGAAAGATTTTATCCATCAGCAATTGACCCTTCGCAAAGACCCGCCCCATTTAGTTACTGTTGCTATGTCCAACAAGCCATGCGCTCTCACGCCACACATCATGTTCTCGCGAGGTGAAAAACAGCAAAGAGGACACTGACAACGCGTATTTAAAATATTGTAATATTTAAAAGAAGTTTAAATAATAAATACCGTATAGTGGCTCTGACAGATCCTTGAATCGGCTCGTACTAGTTCATTTATAGCATCTCATTAACGTGAATGAACATCAGAAGGAATATTGTTTCAAGCGCGGAAAGACGCGAGTACACACAATTTTTCAAGTTCAAGTTCACCAACGTTAATCTACTAACTCCCCTGACTGCTTTGTTGGACAAAATGGTAGATTTGGGATTATGATTGGTCAGATCGCCTGTCTGGCGAAGGGTCAATTGATCGAATAGTGAACACAAAAAAAACTTACACTGATAAATTGTGCACTAATGTGTATTAAAGAGATCATTCATCATCACCCTAAACCAAACCAAACCCTATAGTGAGTATAGTATACTTAATATTACTCAGAACTTACATGTATAATTACACTGTGAAAAAGAAAAATTAAAATGTCTGTGTTACAGTGTAATTACTCCTTTAAGTACTGTGTAACAATAATTAACTGTAATAGGGCTAGGGTTAGGATTGGTTTAGGGTTAGTTGCATGTAATTATGCATAATTTATAGTTAATACAACAGTAACTACATGTTACATGTGTAACAATGTCACTGCAAAGTAAAATGTTACCCAGAATTGTTATTTTTAGGTGAGCTATCCCTTTAAGAACATAAATGGGGTTAGTTTTAATTCCTTCAAGTTGAAAGTGCTGTACTTGATACTTGGCTGGTGACACCCTTATAAATCGCACCTAGTATGTCTAATCTTCCTCTGAATTCTGTTTGCAACAGGAAATTACATTTGTTTTTGACCTACACACAAAAAGGCCACATGAAAGCGCAATAAATGTAAACCAGTCAGTGACCCTGAGCAAATATTTGTCAGAAATTGCGGTGACATAAACAGAAAATGACAGATTCTACATACTGTGCTACCTGACTGTTTGGTGAGAAAGATCCCAAAAAATAAATAAATAAATAAAAACAGCACGGCCCTGACAATGGGGCTTCATACATCATAAGACACGGTTTGGGCATTTCCATCTGTCCGTAACTGTGTAAACTACAAAAAAGTACCACGGGTCACGTATGACAGGAAACAAAGAGGCTGATTTTTGCATTAATACTGCAGCCTACATCTGCTGCTGTCAGGCTTGTTTTATGAACTCATATGTGAAAATCTCTCATGCACTGTTAAAGTATATTAATCTACTGCTGATGTTCTTGTGATATTGGATGTAATGCTTCACAGCCATTGTGCCCAGTTTAAACAGTGTCTGTGCTCAAATTTGATAGCTTTCATAAAGCATTTTTCTATTCTTAGACATTAAAATGAGATTGTACTATAAGAAAATTAAAGAAACCGCATTGTTGCCCAGGCTTAGCCCTTAGGGGGGAAAAAAATAAAACCACTTTTCTAAAGGCTGCCTTTTTTGCCCAAAACATTTTTTCCAACCTTTATGTCAGAGCGTTTGAACAAATGATAAGGTCAGATGCAAAAGATCATAAAGAACAAGCGTGCGAGTCGCACTTGAGCTGCTCCGCACTGCGACTAGCCTCCAATTACCACCTAAAATTCCTCTGAAACGAGTCCTTGTCCACTTCGCTGGTGAGGTATAAATTAGCTCCTTATGGATTAATACCTCCTAATTTCTTCATTCCGGTACGGGCTAGCGGGAGAAACACCCCGAATAGCATTTAGCACACGTCAAATAATGAGTTTTCATTTAAGGGGAGAGGGAGATGATGAGCGAGCGGCCAATGCGAGCGAAGGAAAATGAGTCTACGGCTCCGGCGGGTCCCTTCTTAATCATGATCATGCTGTACTGTGTGAAGAATAAGCCATTACTTATACAAACAGAGCGTAATTAGTCACCACGGCGACAGGGGCGGCGGGCTAATGTCACAGATTTATGGTTTGCTCCCTCAGAAGGCAGAGGACACAGTGTCGTTATGACTCTCAAATATCATAACCGCGATACCCGGGGCTAACGAGGTTCCAGCTTAATTACATGAAACAGAGGTATGTGGGTATATGCATAACGGCTGGGCATCGAAATAGAGAACTAAATGTAAGGACTAAAATCTAGTTAAAAGTAATCAATGCTTTCAATCAATTTTTGTTTTTTTTGTTTTTTTTGACTAAATGAACAAGGAAAAATAAAAGGTGTATTGATTACTGATTAGGTTTTTTTTATTAAAACATATTAATATTGGAAAAGAAATATGTGATGGCTACCTGGAGTATTCAACTGACACAAATTCACAGCTTGAACTTGAATTTTAGCAATACTTTAGCAAGAATTTTAGTCAAACTTTAGTAATACTAACACTGTTTGTGCTACTAAAGTTTGTGCTACTAAACTAGAGATGCTATTAGCCCTGTGAACCCTCCCATATATATATATATATATATATATATATATAATAAAACTTTATTTTACTGTCCCATTCCACATATACGTATTATTAACTACCTGGTTATTACCTAGTTATTATAATTTATTTAACCCTGAACCTAACCTTAACCCTTGTAGTTACCTTATATTACTCAGTATTTTAATAGGCAAGTACACTGTAAGTACATGTAAGTGCACGCACTGTAAAATAAAGTCTTTTTATAACATGCGGCATTTTTAGAATGATACTAAAACGCCTGTTACTTACTCAAAAAGTATACAATCAGGTGTCAGAAGGCGTGTAAAACACCTTTTAAGAAAAGTTTTGTTCATGGAGGTTTTAAGTAATTTGCATATTGAATATTATATTAATAATTGTCGCTGTTAAGAGGAAATCTCTTACCTCCAAATCCGCTACTTTTCAGGAAAAGGAATGAACTGTTTTTTTCATATAATAAAACACTATGAACTTCAGACATAAGTTTTGTTCGTCATTAGAATGGTCACATCTGAGGCAATAAGTGCATTGCATTACGTTTTAATCAACTTACACCTTGTACAGCTTACTGTAACTATAACGTTTCTTGAGTAAAGAAAACGCTGTACAGTTTGAGGAGCCAACGGAATTACATGGCTTAGTCACAAGCTCTTTTTAAAACTTTTTATTTGTTAAATATTTTCAAAACCCGCAGACAGACATAAAAGGTGACCAATAGTAATGATTAATGACAAAAACAAACAAACAAAAAGACAGAATATGGAGATATGAGGTTTCCGCCCGACAGCGACAATGCGATACAGTAGGCTTAAAAGATCTTGACTCTCTCATGAGACAAAAGTAGTCATCAGTCAATATAGGATGGTGGTCCACGATGCTTTTATTATCACACAAATACACTCACACAGTGGAACAAAATGAAACTTTGTGCAAGCTAATCCCTTAAATCTCCTATAATAAAGGAAACAAAATCCTAAGCTCTTGATATTGCCCTTAAAAAGATTTGCAGCCTTTCTGTGGGATTGCGCTAGCTTAGTGGACTAAATTGCTTTAAGTGTGCATGTTTGAGAGTGTGAACGAGTGAGGTGAGGACACAAAACAACAACAACAACAAGAGTGATACATGAATGATAAGACTCACGCTCCTCCAGATTGCTCAGGCTTCTAATTTCCCTCTCCAAATGTTTCTTCTGACATTCACATGCATCAATTGGGTCGTGCTTATTCAGTTAGAGAACAAAGGCTGTTGCGGGAGAGAGACTATTAATGAGGGCGAAAAAACCCCAACGATTTCAGGGTGATGAAATAATTATCTGAAACATCAACAAAAGGCTGCCATCTGACAGCAAGAGTTTTACACTCCCAGTGCAAAAGAGCGGGTTTTTTACGGAAATTATACTTCTTTCGTGAATCGGTATAAGAACAGTTCCCTTCCTCACTCGATTCTATTGACGCCACTGAATTGAAACATCTTTTTGGATCAATAGAATTGAGTTGCAAGCCATTAAACATCAATTAATCACATTTACCAGACAGATGTGATATAGAGATATGAACCAACAATCTCCCATATGGTACCTGTTTAGGTCCTATGCGTACAAACACGTTAATTAGAGTTCTCCGCCGAGGCTAGCCATACCAGCTGTTGTTCTTAACAGAAATACAACGTTAATCTGAGTTTTACAAACAAACAGGATGTCACTTGAGAGCAGTCAAACAAACCAAGAAAAGTCTGTATATTCTGAAAAACACTTAATTTTCAGTAATATTATCAAAATGACAATAACAAAATGTGAACATAACTGAGCTGTGTTCTGAGTAGCTGTATTATAGCTTAATCAAATTGGTTTCGTAATTGACAAATTTTGCAGTTTTTGAACCAAAGTGAATCAACTTTGAAAAGACTTGAACTGAATAATGTCTTTTTAGGGCTCCTTTACAGCTTGTTTTTTCTTACATTCGATCAAGTTTGCTTCATTGATTCTGTTTATTACTTTGAAGCTGTTTGAAACTAAAAAACCCATTGGGAAATGACCCACAATGGGTTTTGAATTACGCATTGCGTTGTGTTGTGTTTTAGAGTTAAAGGGTTCATCTAAGCATAAAATTTCTGTCATCATTTACTCACCCTCAAGTTGTTCCAAACCAATAAAACCAATAGATATTCAAGATATTCTGAATGAATTCCGATCAAATCGCTGCTCTCCCATTGACAGCTACACAACTATAACTTTGAAGCTTCAAATGGTCAATAAACAGATTGTAAAACTAATCCATATGAATTGAGGGGTTTAGGTAAAATGTTCTGAAGAGACTCAATCGCTTTATGTAATGAGCAGATTTAATTTAAGCTTTTATTCACATATAAACATTGATCAGCAATCATAAACAAAAGCTCAACCCAACTTGCTTGAAGCCCGATGGTTCTTGCGGGAGCTCAAACGTGCCGCGTAACACACAAAAATGAACCTCATTGGTTCTCGTAAATCAAGTGGACATGCTTGAGCTTCTGTTTAATATATCTGGTGTGTGCGCTGATGAATGTTTATGTGTGAATAAAGGCCTACAGTAAATTGAATCCGTTATCAGTTAAAAGACTGAAATTAAATTGATTCGCTTTACAATCTCTTTATGAACTTTCTTAAGCGTCAAAGTGGTAGTTGAGTGGACTGTCAATGGGGGGACAGAAATCTCTGGACATTAAAGTGAGTAAATGATGACAATTTTCATTTTGGCATAAAATTACCAGTACCTTTTCCATCTTCCAACGGATTTCTTTTCTTTTCTTCTAGTGTAATGCAGACATATATCTCCATTAGAAAGCCTGAGGTAGCATTCAGTAAGCTAAATGTTTAGATAATATCTTAATAGCATGAATATTACTTTGATGGCCCTTGAAAACAGCCTTCAGTGGTCTCAGAAGATCTGTAGAAGTAAACGAACGTGGTGTCTCATTGCGTTTGAGAGAGAGCAACAAATCTCCAGCTTTATTCTGCTATTGAACAATGCTGTCCGAGACCTGCTACCATTGTTTAAGTCACGAGAGTCATTGCTTAGCCTCTGGTAATTGCATTGCTGGCGATTTGTAATCGTTATGAGGGAAAAGCCGCTCTTCCCCACGGGACTCGGCAGGTCAGCCGCTTTCATGCTCGCGCAGTCACAGGCTATATATCTGCTATGGCCGAGCTCACGTGCCTCCGACGTTTTTCTTTTTTTAAGCCATATCTCTCGCCCCCACACATCTTTAGAAACATGATTCATGAAAACAGATGATCAGTTTTGATGTATGTTCTGATCAAAATCTCATTTGCACAAAGTTCATTTACATGTGTGAAAAAATACAGAAAAGAAAGTGATTAACTATTCAGTGATTTTGACTGATGAATCACTGCACCGCTGCTGAGAGGTATCAAAACAAATGAACAAAATAAATCAGAGGAGATTTGCTGACCCTTCAGTTTGTCTATGTTGTTAGTTGCGTTTTTTCTCTCGACTACGAATCAATTACTTTATTGCGACATGTCTGTTATTGTCAGAATTGATAGAGAACAGATTCCAGACCTTATATGGCTAAATCAGATGAGCGGTGACAGCTCTACCTCAAAATAAAAAAAGAGAGACGAAACTTGTCAAACATGAAAAATACACTGACGTCTAAAACTGTGAGATTTATGTGATATTAATGCATATTTGAGTCACTTTAGAGTGAGACAATGACAGTGATTACTCTTACTGACAGTCGACTCATGAAAGCATTGATGACAGAGCTGAGTCTATTCCTGTGAAACTCAAAAAAAGCCCTGCTTCCAGAGTTTCTGCAATATAAACTTCAGTAAGATAAATTTCGGAGATTACGGAGTTGTGCAAGAGTGAAATTCATACAGAACTGCTTTACAGAAATGAAAGGATCCACGCACATTTTCCATGACTTCACAAAGTAGGATGTGGATCAATTGTAAGGTAAGAGTTGAAGCTTGAGCAACATTAATCCAGCCAAAATATTATCTGATATCAATATATTGTTTCCCTCTGATTTGAAGGGAACTAAAGGTCAATGTTGTTTTTGTTCACTAAAACTATTAAAAATTGTTTTGGCTTATTGATATAGAGCTAATATACTGTAGTGGCAGAAAGTGATGTCCAGAGGAGATATATAAGTTCGATTGAACCATCAAAATATGTATAAATAGATTTCACAATATGGCATGTTTCATTACTTTTTTACAAATAAAAGGAAAATACACTAAGGAATATGGTTACAAAGTCTTTAACAAATGTTTAATAATATTTTAATAAAGTGTAAAGATGTTCATTTTCTTTGCCGCTGGGCATCACTTTTGGCCACAACTGTAAAGAAATAGCAAATAATACAGGATAAAAAAATTGAACTTAAATGAAATTGAGAAGTGTTGCCTTGGAGTCTAACCAAAATAAAAGTTGAACTATTAAGAGAAATATATATATATATATTTCTCTTAATATATAAAAAAACTAATGAAAATGACAAAAGCACATAACAAAATGGCTAAAACTTAATCTAAAATTACAATGAAAACTGAAAATATATATAAAAATTTCAAAATACGTAAAAAAAACTTCAAAAATTAAATACTATTAATAATGTAATAAGTTTACTTTACTTATTATTAATATTTACAATATAAATAATACTAAAACAACACTGCTTACAGTATGGGTTTGTCAATATCTAGTGTCCAGTCTGGCAAAATTAAGGATTAAAGGATTTTGGATATTTCCGTCTTTGGATATTGCCATCTTTTGTGCCCACAATGAATGATGTGTTTGTAAATTAATGCTAAAGGTTTTCTGTGATGGGTAAGTTTAGGATTAGGGGATCGTTTGTACACCCTCTGTACATGCCTATAGTTTATCTCTATAGAAAGTCCCCATAAAACATGGAAACCCAACAACGTGTGTGTGTGTGTGTGTGGACTGCAGCTTTCCCATCTCAGAAAACAGCCTGATGTCTTGTAGCAGTCATTTACACACATCATTCTTTATCTGTATTACACAGACCCGCTTTTCTTAGCAGAAAAGAAAGAATAAAACAGATGTGGAACTTAAAGAAAAGAGGTGAATGAAGCGTTCTGAAAAGAACTGACAAGAAGAAAGCAAAGAGTGCTTATGTGTTCTATTGAGAGTGTGTATGAATAACCCTGGAGAAGTGTGAAGCCATTTCAAACGGTGCATCACACGTCTGCATTATATGGGCATAAAATATGAATGACAGGAAATGACCTTTTTTGGTGGAAACAGGAGCAAAAAACATTCAAATCTGTCAATATGGGTTCTGCTAATGCCTGAGTGCCAGGAAGAGGAGGTTACCTAGGCAACAAGTGGGAAAAGGGCATCAGTTAGGATGTCATTAATTAACTGATTTTGCTCTTTTGAAGTGGATGTGTTTAAGGATCACAAAGAGGGACATGCACACAAAAATATATCAATCCCTTTAGGTATATTTTCAGAGTGCTATTCGTTTCTTGATTTATTTCCTAACTGAAGAAATGTCATCTCAGCCCCTTTAACGCACACCAGACGAATGGTGTACCCATTTTCATCGAAGCGTTTGATGCCATGCACAAAACCGGTGCCATTGGTCTTAAAGACAACGTGTCATTAAATTCGAAATAAACATCCTTGATCTAAATGTGCACAAATTATCGATGCATATTCTGAAGGAAAATGTAATAACCTTCTCCGCTTTGGAAAATGCCTTTTCTGCTGATGCAAACACAACCTGCGTAGGCAGGGAAAAATAATGTAAATTAATAATATCATAGCTTAATGAGTCTGATTCAGTCACATCCCGATGGATAACATTATGCCCACTGAATATTTTCACTCACATTAAACATTAGATACACCAGGTTTGATGTCAATGACACATGTGAGATGCATCAAATTTCACAGGATGCATCTTGCATTTGAGATTTAAGAGCTAAGATGGAGGATGAAATAACATCTTTAAATGGTTTACGATGATGCGATATTTGAATGAAGTCACAATCAAAATCTTTATCAATCCTTATACACATGCGGGTTCCTGCACCAGTTCTGTTAACGAAGGCCCTGCTGAACGAACCATGTATTGATGAATGAATCACGTTGCTGGCAGAGAAGTTAAACAAGGCTTGTAGAATCAGGATCTTAATCAATATGTCTGATCAGACCTTTGCCTGTGCGGTGTTCTGATGCATTTTGGTGTCTTGCTGGAGCGTCTGTTGTTTCCCAGAGCTCTGCCTCAACCTGACTATTTGATTCAAAGCATCGCAGTGGCCACAGAGAATCAATCAGACGTCACTCTCAGGTAGTCTCAAAACTATAATGTGTGTGTGACCAAGCATCACATCGCTTTGTTCCAATAGATAAAGTGGGTAAAAGAGACTTGATTACTATGCCAAAAAAAAAAAAAAAAAAAAAAAAGAGTGGAAAATGGGTGACTGGGTTTGTGTCTGGAGAAATCTATCCGTTAGCATTCTCATTCATCTTGTTGGCAGTTGCTTGGCTTGCTAACGTTTTTATTTCGAACTAATCACCTGAGTAAATGTCATGTGACTAATCACTCTGAAGCCTCGTGAAAATAGGTGTGTTCGACTTGAAGCGGCGCTGCGCAGAACAATCTGTCTGTGACAGCGAAGTTCAGAGCGATCCGAAAGCATGAGGAGCCGTCTGCTCTCTAATCGTTCTCACATACTTTGATGTCACACACTGATCGGTCCGAGCAAGTCGAACACACTTAGATGCTGATTGATCCTTAATAATTGATTTTTCTGCACTGTCTCGTGAAATGCAGAAGAAAGGGTAAAAACAGAAACCCATTTTTAGCTTTTAACTCCAGCCAGTGCCAACACTTTTGATCATTTTCACAAAAGTTTCATGGCCCCCAGAATATTTTCTTGTATGAATATCTGAACATGCAATATATCAAAAGAAAGGACAGACATTTTATTCTAGTTTCATGCATTCTTTTTTATCAATGTCTGAATGTGAGTGAGTGTTTGCATTTCGTAAAAGACTATGTCTAGAACGAATTCATAGAGATTATCAAAACATAGACGGGTCCGGGCAGCAGGAAAATTCTGTCGATTGACCCTTCGCAAAGATCCGCACCCTTTAGTTACTGTTGCTTTGTCCGACAAGCCATGCGCTCTCACGCCACACATCATGTTCTCACACAGTGAAAAATACATCCCGGAGCAAAGAGGGCACTGACAACACGTCGGATTCGGGTGTTATGATTGGTCAGATCGCCTGTCAATCAAACTGCTGGCGAAGAATCAATTGCGGGGAAACGTTGTGCAGGGAAAGAGCCATTACTAATGAAATATTAGCAATATATGTTCGTTTTATAACCATAATGGTGTAGTCATATCAGGGGTTAACTGGACCAGGGTTATAATAGTTAACTAAAACTAAACAAAAATCTCAAAAAAGCATTACTTTTATAAAAAAAAATATAACACATAAAAAACTGTACACTTATTTTATTTTAGCTGGTTGCTAACATTTTTCATTTCTGTTTAGGTTACTTTTAAGTAAAAAAATAAAAATAAACCTGAAATAAAAATTAATAATAAAAATAAATAAATAAAAACACAAAGCACACAAAAATACTAAAACGAATATATAAAATATAAAACTAAAAACTAATATAAAAAATATAAAAATATAAAACATTAAACTTAAAATATTCATAGAAACTATATCGCTGACACCAAAATAACCCTGAACCCTTATCCAGCTAAATCTTGGTAGACACTGGTCCGATTCTTTCACTCTAATTTCTTTTTCTATTTCAGTTTCTCCATTCTTCTCTTCCGTTTTGTTCCTTCAGATGAATAATCTGAAGCATTACAGTGGAAAAGAGGTGAGACAATTTGATCATCGCGCTCCAATCAAACACAATTAAGGGAGGTCATCTAGAACACTTACACAGCAATCTAATGGGACCTTTTCACGCACGCACATGCACACATTATCGCAGGTACACATCTCAGTGCTTGCGTATAATGGCCCCGTGTTCGTAACTCGTATACGTGCGTATCAGACCGTGTGATGGCCGCTGATGAACACATTCCAGGATTAGCCCTTGCTGCAGGCAAAACTTTACATCAATTAATCACCAATTAATACAAAAAAATACTTTTCTGCTTAATTAATACACAGCTCCCAATTTAGAGGGCCTAATTAATCAATTTCACGATTGCACACGCGCCGGGCGACAAAAAGAATGGAGGGAGGAAAAGAAAGAAAACAGAGAGAGAAAAAAAGAATGTGCATTAAATAATTAACACAAAAAAAAAAAAAAACAGCACACACCAATATTGAGTAAAAAAGTTTATAAATCACATAAAAAATTAACTCGTCGTCATTCATTCTAGGATTGCCTTGTCTGCAAAGGATACTTAAATTTGGGACAAAGCACCATCTCAAATTGCTACCCTGCTTTTAGAACAACATTCCTATTGGGAACATGACGCCTTAAAACACCGTCTAAGTAGGCAGCTCACTAGGTTCTGGAACAGAGCTTGTGTTTGTTTTAAGAACAACTTGGTTCTGATCCAATTAAGAGCAGAGAGAGCGAGAGGAACATGGCAGATAAAACTAACTCTTCTCTACAGGGATCAAAACATGACACTAGATCCATGCGGGACTGCAGTTCTATTCACAATGCGTATGTCTTTCCAGTTATGATTCCTATGAATGTGTTTGCGCTAGAGGGTGAGCATAATTAGAGTAGATGGCAAAAGAGAGAGAGAGAAAGAGAGAAAGAGAGGAAAATGAGTATTGTCTTCTACTACCCTCTGTTGTTTATGTCTGTGTGAACAGGGTCTGGTCTCTCTCTGCTCGACTGAATTACGACTTAATACACAGCCCAAGGGGAAAAAAAATAAAAAAATCGCAAACACACACACATACACACTCTTATACGGGCATTAAATTCTCACAACCTGGAAAAGTTGCAAGGGTTCATGTCCAAAAGGAAGTAAAAACATGCATGCGATAATAAGAAAGACTCTCTACAGCGATTAAGATCTTGTTCTGTTTTTCTTTTCATTCGTATCTCTGTATTTAATTTTGCCCTTATGAATACACAATTTGCTATCAGCAATAACAGCTATTGGTACAACAGCTAGTTAATATTCTAAGCATGGATGCGTATCTAGAAACACTTCTAGAGATTGAACTCACAACATACCTTAGGGGGTACTTAAAGTCAACATGAAATAGCATTTTATTTCCGTAATGTGACATATTTCATGTTTAATGAGAAAAAAAACTTGTGGGATGGGACTTTTTTCAGTCAGGAATTGACTGAAAAGTGGGCATTCCATACCAGAATGAAGGCGGCCTGAATGTCTGGTTATTGGTTAACATAATACTCTCCTCTCTTGATGATATGATCCAAGAAAGAACGTTGTTTCAGAGGCAGATCTACAAAAGCAAGCGTAAACTTCACCCCCAGCCAATTCTAAATATTTCATTTTTCATCAATCACAGTGCTGATTGCCTACACAATGCTGAAACAAATACTAACCCTTTCGTAGCACATTCTGATAGATACCATTACAGTTTTTGGTGATTGGGTAAGTGAGACGACCAATGAAATCGACTGGGGGGGGATAATGCACAGAGCAAAGAAGTAATAATGATTTTGATTAAAAATTATGAAGCCAAACAATAGATGGATGAATGGATCCTTTAAAAGATAGGAAGCTAAATAATATTCATTTTTATTAAAGGATTATGACCATTTTAACATTAGTTATGTGTAATGTAGCTAATTGAGCATCTTCAAAGTTATGATGCTCAAAGTTCAATGCAAAGGGAGATATTTTCCTTTTTAAGGACTACAAGAAGTGGCTGGTAGGGACTGCAACGAGTTTCTTCTCGGGTTAGTGACATCACAGACATTTACTCATTTGGCAGACTTTTATCCAAAGTGACTTACAAGTGAGAAGTTGGTGGGAATTTAACCAGGGTCTCTGGTGCGTTAGAAGTGAGTGGTTACTCACTGTGCTAACTCCCCACAAACCCCAAAATTTAACCTATCCACTCGAACATGCGCAACAAAGGGGATGAGGCCATGTTGGGCTGCTTTAGAGAAGAGGAAGAGCTGTTATAGTAGAGCTTTGTTACCATTTTACGCCGGACTGTTTCACAAACAAGGGTGAAATCAACGTTGGATTTACACAAAAGATTGACGGTACATGCTAGTTGATGAGTTGAATCAACTCAACACCAACTACATAAATTCATCCACAAACCATTCAGAAACGTCCAGTTGCCTGCTAAAAGTTGTAACTTCTTCTTGAGACTCTTCATCAGTGTCGACTCCGGTTTGAACAATGTAAGGCTGAACACCATTTCTGACAATCGTCATTTTGGCTGCGTGAGATTCTCCAGCTTTGCTGTTCATAGGCAACTGAAGCACAAGCTGTTAAAGTGCCACCCTTTTCTGGAAAGGGGGCCAGGAGCAGCAGCTCATTTGTATTTAAAGCGACACACACAAAAATGGCATGTCTGGCATGGCGAATTTGACAAGATATGACTTGTACAAATGATATGTGTGATATTTTTAGCTGCAACTTCACAGACACATCCTAGGGACACCAGAGACTTATATTACATCCCATAAAAGGGGCATTATATATCCCCTTTAATAGTAACAAACATATCCAATATAAAAAGACATTGGACAGAAGATGATTTGTGCAGCAGTGTCTCACCCACACTTCTATCTATTCTTCACAATGTCAAATGCATCTGCACTATGAACTGTCAAAACTTGTGAAAGACAAACAAGCTCAGTTGTCTCATTTAACGAAAAGGAAGCTACTTGGTAAGTCTGTTTTTTCACCCACAGTGTTGATTGTTTGTTTTTAAGTTTAAGAGCAAATGACTGTAATAATGGACACTTTAATAACTTCTAAACAATATATATCGTAATAGTGAGTCACTATCCAGTTAGTCAAAACCAAGGAATGAGAGATTAGAGAGGATGAAAAAGTAGGGAAAAGCAGACAGAAAAAGAGAAGTTCCTATTTCCTAAATAATGCATCAAATCCAAGCAGCTGCTTGTGTGCACATGCACACACACACACACACACACACACAGAGACTGATATCCACTGACCATAACCTGCTGCCATAAAAAGCTCTAATACTCCACTGTTAAAGACACCACTATAACACGCTGCATATGCAGTGAAACGTTACGTTCACTCTACAGTAAAATATCCATTTCAAAGGCTTTTAACACAGATTTAGAAGCTGGTGGTAGTGGAGACAGTCTAATGTTGAATGTGATAATGCTTACAAGAGGACACAGGGGATCTCTAGGCTAGCCTGGGCTTTCTCTAGACTGTCATGTGTCATCTATGTGTGAAAGAGAGTTTAAAGTGTGCCTGTCTGAGAGAAGATACACACAGCCCTCTGGAGTGATATTGGCAAAATTGACCGCTCTTCCCAGTTAAATGTCTTGTAGCTTAATTATTGATTTCAATACTCAATGAAACAGAAAAGAATGAGGAAAGGGAGTGAGTTTGGCCATCAAAAGTGACAGGTTTCAGAGGATAACTACAGTAAATATACTATAAACTAAACAGAGCAGACGTATTTAACTTAACACAAACACAAACAAAGCGGTGAGTTACAGTTTGTTTACGGTCATACTAACACTGCTCTATGTTTCATTGATTACAGCCTGCATCTTTCCACGCAGAAAAAACGTGACATCACTTTTATAGAGTTCAATGAACACAAAGAAAATATTGAGGAACATGCATTTTAGACACAATCTTTCCAGGTAATGTGTGTATTGGTCAATGTGTCAATGGAAATAGTTCTAATCTAAGTCAAAACAGAAACTGCTTGGTGCCTCTGAGCAAATCACTAAGGTTTTGTTCCTGAGTGAATCACAGTTTTTGAACGAATCAATTTTGTTTGAGTAAATGATTCACTAAACAGTTAGCCACTTTGTTCCTGAGTGAAAAAATTCGCTCAGAAAATGATTCACTAGACAAGTCAGCCGCTTCATTTCTGAATGAATCAGTGTTTCTGAGTGAAATGATTCAAATGATTCACTAGACAGACAAAACGATTCACTAAACAGTCAGTCATTTCATTTCTGAATTAATCAGAGTTTTTAAGCAAATTGTTTCAGTTGAGTAAATAATTCAATGATTTACTCATAGTCAGTTGTTTTGTGCCTGAATGAATCAGTGTTTTTTTTTTTTTAACAAATTGGTTGAGTGAATGATTGACTCATTTAGACTTTGGTTTGTCACCACCCATAACACTGAAACATGAGTCGACAACTACAAATAAGGATAAAACACATGCAGAAATAACTATTATAGGTTTCATTGTCTCGTGGCTTAGGTTATTATAAAGCTTGTTGGATGTGCGACTTTTGTAGCTGCAGCTCTTGTCTTTGTGTGTGTAAGTGAGTCACACTGTTAAACTAGCTAATTTCAGCCATTCTCCAACCATTCCCATGCACCATTAAATGACAACATTCTCAAAATATGAAACATATGGGCCTCTTTAATTGGCCAATTTCTCTTGCCAGTGCATTCAGTCTATTCCTGAATCCAAATGAAAACACACACACACATACACACACAAGCCAAATCAAGGCAGACAGGCTTGGCGTACTCGTCCACTGCCTCGGCTCAGATAGCGGTAGATTCCCCTCTGTTCTATTGATTAATTGTGCCATTATATTTGATGTATTGCTTTCTGTGGCCCATTTATTCTCTTTCTTTCTCTCATGTTTTGTTTTTTTCCCCCCTCAGATTGTCGTTTGAGGGATACGGCCCCAGTGTAATATTCTTCGACATGGCCCAGCAGACCTGGGTATAGATGAATAAAACCATCTTTACATGCTTCCTTTGTGAACGAGTGCAGTGGAAAGGGAGTATGGGACTGCTTTCTTATCTGAAGTTATTGTTCTAACATGTCACGAGTAATTTGTCCTACCAAGAGAGACCCGGAATAATTATTCATATTTAATCAGGTTGAGAATGTGACATGGCCTGCTGGATGATAAGTCATTTTCCATGTTCCATTATCAAAATTTTAAGGAAGCGCCTACCAGCGCCTAACCAGCACTCACTAAATGGAACGGCTAGAGTGGTTTGGCTTATAAAATCATAATGGGCCTGCCTGCTTTGATAAACTGAGAACGTGGCTGGAATACAAGAGAGAGAGAGAGCGAGAAAGAAAGAGAGAGAGAGAGGGAGGAAGAAAATGAAATATGGAGGAAAGAGGACAAGGAAAATAGGGAGTCTAAAGGATGGAAGATAGTTTGAAAAGCAAAAGAGAGCGAAAGAGTGGGAGCGAGAGATGAGCTGTTCCGAAAATGAGAGCGAGACAGCATGAAGATTCAACTGCAGTGAGGTCAGCAAATGAATAACCGATTGCGACCTCTGACTGAAAGCTTTCGTTTCCTTTGAGAAAGGGACATGCAGAGAAAAACAGCAAAGAGAAAGATGACACTTGCCACATATATGAATATTGTTATTTGCAAGGTATATTACATTTAAATAATTCTAAATATATATGCATTATTAGTAATGAATTAATTTTAGTTAAGAATTAAAATTGTTAAAATTGGTTGTAGCCTGCTTGGCTAGTGGTTTTCCAAAGTTACTAGCCGCTCAGCATTTTCACAGGCCACAATTTTGACATCGATACCATGGGGGAAAACTGCTATATCGATATTTTTAATATGATTCTTTAATTTGGCAGCACATATATTAGGCTGCTGTCACTTTAAGACCAGAGGCACAGATCCATTATACTGGTACACATGCGTTTTCTTTCTCAACTGTTTACGTTCACTTAAAACATAACTGAATATGTTCATGTGAATACTCGCCAACACTGGAATTTTGACATTATTTTGTGTGTATTTGACTATTTAAGTAGCGAAAAAGAACTCAGTTTAGTACTGAGAGGCGGTGCACTTTGAGTATGAGCACAAAATCTGGGGGAATGAGTAAAATTCATTCACGCCAAAATTCAAGCCCTGTAACACCAACAATATTCATCCAGAGCAAGTGAAACAAGTTCATGAGAGACTATCGTGTTTCTATTCTGCGGAAAATGAGTATTTTAGATATTTCACTATCGACATGTATCGAAAAAATGCATTATAACATTGCACTTATTTTTTCAGATGCCTTTTTAAAAGACTACAACTGAAAAATGTAGATATTATATAAAATTCAACCCGTCAAAGTGACTAATAGGAGTGATTGCGTTACATGCCACCACTGAAATCCACCTGCATTTTGCGGGTGTTAATGTCATACCCTGGTTATGACTAATATCAATTCAACAGATGTCATTTTAACAGAAAGTTAAAATTATGATTTACTGTTTATGCTATATGATATTAATTGTTAAGGCTACCAAAGTGGAACATTCACCATTTTATTTCAAATCTAATAGTGCCTATGGGACAAAAGTGTACTACATTTGTGGAACATGCCAGATGAAGACAGCTGAATATGAGAGTTAAACAACAAACACGCAAGGAAACGGCTCATTACAATGAGCGAATTGCAAAAAGAAAGACTATAAGAAAGTGCACAAGAAGAGAGACAGACTCTAAACAACTCAGTCTTTGGTTCTAAATAAAGTTCCTGATGTTGAAGGACTCACCCTGCTCAAGTGGTTGAGGCTTAAGGCCAGTGGCCTTCATCTTGAGCGCTTCTTTAGCGGACATGTCACAGCAGGAGCCTTTATTAGTGTCCTGATCGCTGTCCGCTTGGTCGCTGTCCCCGTGCCCACTGTCTCTGAGACTGGCTCGCTCTGGATCTTTGAACGTGGAGCTGCTACAAGTCGAATAAAAAGGAAGTTACTGATCAAACAGGCATGGGTTTTTAGTTCTAATCCGATGAACATTCCTGTGCAAAGGAGTTTAAAACAAATAAAGCTGAGAAAACTGTTAAATAGGTCTTACCTTTGAACAAACTGCTGCCTGTTACCCATGTAATTGGGCTCAGCAGGAAAATTGTCTGTCTGTGAAGGAAAAGGAAAAGAGTTTACGTCTTGCACGACACTGAAATGTGTCCTGGTGCGCAACAGAATCTCCTGGTGAAAGAGATTGATTAATTATTCATAAAAAGGGGGTGGGAGAGAGGGAGAAAAGGAGGGGGGCTTTAATCCTTAGATTTGTGCATTTTAATTAGTCAAAGAAACATGCTAATTAAACATCCAAAACACTCAATTGCACATTTGTGAACTTAATGACCTGTTAGATACAAATAAGAGTGGAAGAGCAGAGCAGAAAATGGAATGAAGAGGAGGGAGTGTGTTGGTATATGAGAGTAAATGAGAGGATGAGTTGGTAAAGGCTTTGCACAGTCACCCACACACGCACAGCCTTCTTTATCCATCTGGGAACCTCCATTCACAACTACTGCTCTTAATTGAAGCTAATTGTGTTTGGTTTTTAGACTGAGTCTAAGAATAAAATAAAGAAATAAACAGTATTACAGTGAAGTGATCTGCCAGGATCTTAATGCTCATTAATGTCTTGCTGAGAGTTTATTGCATTATGTTTTTGTTTTTGTTTTTTTTAGATCTTCTATGTGTATTAATGTTTTGCTAATACTTCATGGAAAACAATCATGTCAGTAATTTTCTTCTTTACATGCGAATCTCACAAAAACATGTCTGGGTTATATTTCATCCAAAAATTCATCCATATAAATATATATATATATATGCAGTTAAGACTGTAAAGTGTTTGATAACTTTATTCAATTTCTCCATATTTCCTACCCATTAGACAGGTAGGAAGGCCACAGGTAAACATGACATTTATTAAAATGGGTTTAAGTGAAGGTTCACTTAAATTAAAAGTCATTTAAAGCCTAATAAATGTTGAAATTGAAAGACATTCAGCGTTACACTTTAAAAACACTTTAAAAATTAGTTAATGTATTAACTAACATGAACTAAGCATGAGCAACACATTTGTTACCGTATTTACTAATCTTTGTAAACATTAGTTAATGAAAATACAGTTGTTCATTGTTTGTTCATGTTAGTTCACAGTGCATTAAGTAATGTTAACAAGATTTTAATAATGTATTAGTAAATGTTGAAATTAACATGAACAAACAATAATTAATGCTGTATCAGTGTATAAGTTTTAACTAATGAACCTTATTGCAAAGTTTTACCAATAATTTTCATAGAGACATCAGTGCCAGTATTAGTATCAGTGATACTGGCCTTCATTAATTAAAAGATGCAATTAAACAAATATTGCTCCCTTTAACTTGGTTCTACATTAATCTGGAGAGTAAATATGAAATTAGTACAATATAAAAATGTTAAAAACACCAATGTTTTTAATTGTAATGAATAACAGAAAAAATGTACGATTAATTAGTTATTTTTTAATCGACTGACAGCACTGACATATACAGTGTATATATATATATATATATTTAGTTTACTTCAGCTCAGAAGACTTTGCATATCATCATTATGCGAAAAAAAGATCAGTCAGTTGAGTAAATCTCACCAGTTTGTCTTTCTTTACAGTTATATCCATTCCCGTCTCTATCTCTCTCAGTCTTTCTCTCTCTTCAATGGCTGACGATGACCGAAAAACCAATAGTCTCTCACTGATCTCTCTCCTATAGGTTTCAATTACTCAACTCAATGCTACATCAATGTTGCCACAATTTGTTTGCACACTAACTCAGAGTCAATACGGAGTGGAACGGAAGAGAATCTGGACTCAGCTGTGGTCCAGACAATATTGACACGGCTAAATACGAGACTGAGAGAGACTAATGCACTGGTTTATTTCTCCTCTCCCTCCCATCAACATCCTCTCTCTCTCTCTCTCTCTCTTCACCACCATAAAACCTCTCAGACATCTTGATGGTACAGTAATGCAGTGCAGAAACATTCTTTATTACTAACATACGCTTTTATGCCTGGCATTACCACATGTACTCGGTGTATAAAAGTGTTATCGCACCTGTTGTTTCAAAGACATTTGAAAGATGCGACCAGGAAAAGATCGTGGCAAACCGATCTCAGTCTTTTAGATAAAAAAGAACTGCTATATAATCAAAGTGCGATAGGAATGTTTATCTTTTCAATTTTCTTTTTCGCTTCTGAAACCTTACACCATAAAGCAATGTCTATTTGCTGGAGAGAGATATAATATTTTTCTTCAACGCACTGTTGGACTTCAATAGGAGATATTTGAATGGTACGCGATGTCACTGACGGCTGAAATGATGAAACGAGACGGTAAGGCCACAGCAGGAGGGGATTGTGGGATTGTGTGAAAGGTCACGTAGGCCTCCCTGTATACCCTCGTGACCTTTATGGAGCTTTGTTGAGACTTTCTATCGCAGTACGGAGTACGTCTTTCAACTCCAGCCGCAGATGAAAAGCGCAGATGCAGAAGCCGAATCAAAGGCTAAATCAGCGATTGGAACGCTTTACAGCTAAAGTTGTAATTGCCAAAAGTCTTTTAAAAATTCAATGCGAACTCTGCTTCATTTTGACTTCTGTAACTTTATTTGCTGAGAAAAAAAAGGGTATTTTTAAGCACCTTTTCTGGGGTCAGGGGACAAAGCAAGCTTTTGCACAGCATTGATGCATGTGACTGTGCTATTTTGAGCTAAAAAAAGAGCAAGACAGTACATTCAAATAGCTCTACATTCAATTTTCCAGAATGCAAAAATCAGCCATTACAAAAGATGAGATAAAAAAGTCACCATCTATTAATGAAATAATCACAGGGGTGCCAGAATGGAGGATGATGGTTCATTTTGATAGCAGAAGCAGTGTGCCCTTGGCAGCGACAGGAATCACAGCACACATGTCAGTGTTTTAAAAGGTTGATAAGAGCACTTTCCAAGGAAGTGTTTTACAACATCCTGCCTGTATGCAAACTGCCCCTGGAGAGAACGTCAGTGCGAGAGAACGAGGAGGATAGCGCCGTTCTCAATCGAGATTCATGAGGCTTTTCTGAGATTACACAAGCTGAGTCCGCTGGCCATGGCAGCACCGGGTCATGCACGGCTCCACACAGCCTGCTTATTTATCTTTTTTTTTGCATAGCATGTGTCTTTCAAAATAACTACATCAGAAGCATCCAACTTGCGAATATCCACAATCATGAAAAACACAACACAATCTTGCATGTTGGCAGCCAACGTCGCCTGTTCGTTCCAAAGGTTTCGCTGTGAGCCGCTATAAATAAACGCTTTGTGTCAACAACTAAAAGCTAATAAAAAGTACATTACAGTAGTAGTCTACAGATCACACATTTATCTGTTGCCAATTAGCACATAGCCATCTTTTACAACTCTGGGTCCTGGCTTTAATGAGACGCGGAGGTGTGTGGCATCAGGTAGCCATCAGGTGACTTTAATAAATAATGTTGCTCGGCGTTTCCGCTATTTTCATTTCCAGCTGTTACATGCTAGCAGAAGGCTAATGACCAACACTACTTATCACTGTTACTAAACTTACGCTTGTTTTAATTGAGTATGTATCTCCTAATTGAGGGCATTGGACCATCATTTGTGGTAATGCATCAAATCGCAAATGAAATGCTTCCAACTGCATGTTTTTGACTGGAGCCATTACCAAACATACAGTGGGTACAGAAAGTGTTCAGACCCCCTTAAATATTTCACTCTTTGTTATATTCCAGCCATTTGCTAAAATCATTTAAGTTCTTTTTTTTTTTTTTACACTCAGCACCCCATATTGACAGACAAACACAAAATTGTTGACATTTTTGCAGATTTATTAAAAAACTGAAATATCACATGGTCCTAAGTATTCAGACCCTTTACTCAGTATTTAGTAGAAGCACTTTTTGATCTAAAACAGCCATGAGACTTTTTGGGAAAGATGCAACAAGTTTTTCACACCTGGATTTGGGGATCCTCTCCCATTCCTCCTTGCAGATCCTCTCCAGTTCTGTCAGGTTGGATAGTAAACGTTGGTGGACAGCCATGTTTAGGTCTCTCCAGAGATTCTCAATTGGGTTTAAGTCAGAGCTCTGGCTGGGCCATTCAAGAACAGTCCCAGAGTTGTTGTGAAGCCACTCCTTTGTTATTTTAGCTGTGTGCTTAGGATAATTGTCTTGTTGGAAGGTAAACCATTTAAAATTAAGGCCAAAAAGTTCTATCTTGGTCTCATTAGACCAAAGAATCTTATTTCTCAAACTCCATACGGGCTTTCATGTGTCATGCACTGAAGAGAGGCTTCCGTCGGGCCTCTCTGCCACAAAGCCCCGACTGGTGGAGGGCTGCAGTGATGGTTGACTTTCTACAACTTTCTCCCATCTCCCGACTGCATCACCACAGTGATCTTTGGGTTCTTCTTTACCTCTCTCACCAAGGCTCTTCTCCCCTGATAGTTCAGTTCGGCCGGACGGCCAGTTCTAGGAAGGGTTCTGGTCGTCCCAAACGTGCTCTAAGGAGCTTTAAGTGCAGCAGAATTTTTTTGTAACCTTGGCCAGATCTGTGCCTTGCCACAATTGTGTCACTGAGCTCTTAAGGCAGTTCCTTTGACCTCATGATTCTCATTTGCTCTGACATGCACTGTGAGCTGTAATGTCTTATATAGACAGGTGTGTGGCTTTCCTAATCAAGTCCAATCAGTATAATCAAACACAGCTGGACTCAAATGAAGGTGTAGAACCATCTCAAGGATGATCAGAAGAAATGGACAGCACCTGAGTTAAATATATGAGTGGCATAGCAAAGGGTCTGAATACTTAGGACCATGTGATTTTTCAGTTTTTATTTTTTAATAAATCTGCAAAAATGTCAAAAATTCTGTGTTTTTCATCATTTAGCAGACACTTTTATCCAAAGCAACTTACAAGGGGAGCAGTCAGGGGTTAGCTGTCTTGCTCAAGGGCACTTTAGTCATGGTATCGAAGGTGGAGAGAGTACTGTTTATTCACAATCCCCACTTTCAATTCCTGCCAGCGTGGGAATCGAACCAGCAACCTTCTGATTACTCCCTCACCACTAGGCCACGACTACCCCTACCCACTTTTTCTGTTAATATGGGGTGCTGTGTATACATTAATGAGGAAAAATGAACTTAGCAAATGGCTGCAATATAACAAAAAGTGAAAAATTTAAGGAGGTCTGAATACTCTCTGTACCCACTGTACTTTAGACTTTCAATGACTGATTTCTAGATATTTCTTTGAAAGTCACTCAGCTGTTTTCTAACTTCTACCATTCTTTTATCTTTAACATAGTCTTTTCAAAGTTACCAGATGCTTCTTCATTAATAAAGACAAATGATAATTGCTAACGGCTAACTCCTAAATGTAACATTTCAATGAAAACTTTACTGCTTGTTCATTTACCTAATATTTATACAAACTCTCACCATAATCTGTGTACAGGTAAATCCAGTCATTTAATAAAATAATTATAATAAAAAAGATAAACACACATACACGTTCATTTATCCAAACAAGGACATACCCCTAAAAGAATTGTATTCATCATTATTTTTTGTAATAATATAACAACTTAGAAATACTAATAAAAATGTAAATGAATGTATGAACCTCAAATCTCCCCAAAGGAGGTTTTGTGATACTTTTAAACGTTAAACTCCCCAAACAGCAGGTAAGCAAACTCATGCTCACAATCACAAAGTGCTCATCACAAACTGTAACGTTTCCTTAAGCTCCCAGTCTGAAGCGAAGCAACAAAACGAGAAGGACTTTGTCTGTCTAAAGGAGTGTGTGGGAGAAAACAAACTCTCTCAAGAGAGAGGCAAAAAATGGCTCATCTATTTCAAGGAATCCTCACTACCCTCTCTTGAGTGTTTTCATGGTGACCAGCCAGATGCCTGCTTTCAATAGAGACAAATGAACAAAAGACAGTGTGTTTACAGGACAAACAGTGAGAGAAATATAGAGGCACAGTAAGCAAGAGGTATGGAGGTGGGGGGAATATGTCATGAGGGAAAGGAAGGGATGCTTATGCAGCATAGATGCCCATCTGCCTTTCGAACGTCATTGGAGCTCTCCAGCTTGTGAAATACATCTGGGTATTTCGTCGTGCCAGATATGTGCCCTCTGCTGTCTGACAATACAAACAGGACTTGGAGAGAGCATGTGTGTGCATTACATTCAATTCCACCTTGTAAGTCTGCCAAGTGGACAAATACACATATTTTCTGACAAACTCTTCACTTTTGGTGGCTATATTTAGCATAGGTATACATATCATCTACAGACAAACATTCAGTAGTGTACGATTACAATTTGATATAGAAGTAAAAGTTTACACTAGACAGGAAGTATTAGTGGCAACTGTTTACTAGCGTTTTTGTGCAACGCTGAAAAAATGAATATATAGAATAATAAAATAAAATAAAAAATCTGACTTATATTTTCATCATTTTAACTTTATTCTCAAAGTAGTACTATTTTTACTTCATAATGTTATGACTTTATTCTTAAAATATTAGATTTTTTAAAAATTTTATTTTAATGTGGCTTACCACCATAAATACACTTTAAAAATAAGAATTGTTGGATTAACTTAAAAAAAGTAAGTTACCTGGTTGCCTTAAAAGTTTGAGTTCACTGAAATTAAAAGTTTGAGTTCCTACAATGAAGGCGATTGATTTAATCAACAGAAACTCAAAATATTATGTTATCTGAAACACATTAATTATCTAAGTTGATTTGACAAAAGAAAAAATGTTTATAAAAATATTTTCATGATTTGTCCATCACATATAGGTATTAAACAGATAACAGCTTTAATGATTTATTCATATTTTATTGCATTCGATTTACCATGAAAACTTCAGCCAATCAGCTATGAAAAATGGATTATATGATAAATGTGACCAAAAATTAACCTCAATAGCTCACTTCCTTCATCATGAAACCGACCCCAGAAGAAAACTTTCACAGCAACTAAACAAACCAAACTCTGACTGCAAACAGACTGGGGTCCAATAGCTCCCTAATTGAGTGTAAAATAGCCATCTGACATGACGGGCTATCGAGAATCAAAGGTTTCAAGGGCAAACAAGCCGTTTTTTGCGTCTGTTTGTTTGGCTGTTTGAACACCAGGCCCCTGGGTGGAATCGCATTTGTGAAATGTACACAATAAAGCTTCATAAACAAAGAGCGATCGATGTTTACAACTACATAACAAACAAGACCAGGACAAGTTACCCCTGTGCGTGCCGTGCCGACTCAAATGAATAAGAGAATACTCAAACTCTCAAGCTATGTATTCATTATAGGGGCAGAGACAAAGAATGGCCAACTCAATGGCACAAGCATTGATTAGGTCATTTCTCTGGTGCATTACCAAGTGATCAAATTCAATTAGCCGGTCATGTTTTCCTGTGGTTACTGAGCCTATCAATCGTCTAGCCTTAACGAACCAAATGCCATAGCCACTCATTTCCTGCTCCCAACCCCCCAGTTAAAAGTTTTGAAAAATTAATTGCATCCTTTGAAATTAACGCCACATGACTCTAGACGCTTGTGGTCAGAGTTATATTCATCGAGATTAATTACAGGGAGCTCAACAGACACCGCAGGTCATCCATTTTTATCTAAGCCTGGATTTGACAGGAACCTTTTAAATATAATAGCCACGACACATCGCTTTCTGTTGTTTGAGGGTTTAAGTCTAATCTGTGTATGTCCCAAATGTCCACTTATGAGTGGATATGATTGTCCTAAAACGATTTGGTGCATAACAACCATTGTGACTACCCAACTTTCTTTTAAAAATCTCGAAACTTAAAGGATTAGTTCACTTCAGAATTAAAATTCCCTTATAATTTACTCACCCCCATGTCATTTAAGATGTTTATGTCTTTCTTTCTTCAGTCAAAAAGAAATTAAGGTTTTTGAGGAAAACCTTCCTGGATTTTTCTCCATGTAGTGGATTTCAATAGAGTTCAACAGGTTCAAGGTGTCAAACTTCAGTTTCATTGTAGCTTCAAAGGGTTCAACATGATACAGTGTAATAAGGGTATAGGGAAATGATTGGTTTAAAAAAAAATGGATATACTTTTAAACCACAAATGCATGGGATGTTGGAAAGGTCATGCGTGACCTAGGCGGAAGTACCGATCCAGTGCTTACAAAGTGACCGAGCAAAGACTAAGTCAAACTGCCTTTTTAAGACTCGTATTCCTCGTCTGGCATCGTGTAGAACTCTTTGAAGCTGCACTGAAACGGCAATTTGGACCTTCAACCCTTTGTACCCTATTGAAGAAAAATCTAAGAATGTTTTCCTCAAAAACCTTAATTTCTTTCGACTGAAGAAAGAAAGATGTACACATTTCGGAGAAAATTATAAGGACATTTTAATTCTGAAGTGAACTAATCCTTTAATAGTTTCCCCATAATTGGTTTGGTCACAATACAAAGACAGAAAATGCAGCCGGACACGTAAAACAAAATTCTGTCATCATTTACTCACCCTCATGCCAAACCTGTGTGACTTTCATTCTTCTGTGGAACACAAAAGAAGATATTTTGGAGATGGGGTCGAAAATGACACTTGACCGTACTGACATTCACATGGACAAGAGAAATACATATTCCAAATTATCCCCTTTTGAATTCCACAAAAGAAAGTAACTCATACATATTTGGAACATCAAAGGTCATACTTAATATTCATAAGAAAGGCTAATAATAATTATATTATGTCTCCCCTCACATGGTTTTCTGATCCTTATAGGCTCTGTAAAAATGTGGAATAAAAGCTATTTTAATGCATGAGCAAGAACACTGGGCAAATTAGGCTAAAATCTGCATTACATTTTATACATGTCTGTTCTTTTGTGTTTTGAGTACATGAAATCCTTTCTGAGAGCAATTACAGTGATTTTCATTTCCAGCGCTCGTCATAACTACAGATCAAGTGATCTGAGCCATAAAAGAAGCCCTTATGCATATTTAAGCCACACAGTGTATCTCAGTGGCAATAACCGCATCTAGTCACCATTTCTTTTCACAAATCCCGATTTCAAAAATGAAGAGAGGGAGATTACAGTAATCCCGAGTGGGATTATAAGTGCTTCAGGGCAGACCTGCTCCTATCTCCCAACCGCCTGTGTCCGGCTGACACAGATGCAGACAGTGGCAACTGTCATATAGACCAGATAAGACCCAATTTTCTCTTGGGAAAAAAGCAGAACATAATCCCATAACTAAGTATGTTAACAGAAAAGATGGCCGGCTGTCCTTTTCTAGCAAGAGTACATTTGTAAAAAAAAAAAAAAAAAAAAAAAAAAAAAAAAAAAAAAAAAAAACATTTCAAACCTTGCATTTTATTGAAGTCTCTCAGGTTGGTTGAGTGAGAAACAAAAGGCGTCCTTACATTCAATACGTCCTTACAGCTCTGGTCGTTGTTCTTAAAACAAGCGAAGTGGAAAATACATTTCTTAAGCTCATTATGACATATAAAAAAGACTCTTTGCAGTGTAATTTTTCATGCTCAGACTCTCTAGGAAACTTACAACGCTGAGACCTGAGGCAGATGTCAAGGATAGAGGGACAGAGTAAGAACCAGAGCGAGAGAGAGAGAGACAGACAGAGAGAGAGAGAGAGACAGACAGACAGAGAGAGAGAGAGAGAGAGAGAGAGAGAGAGAGGGGTGGCTTGGCTTAGTTAGTTAAGCACATTAGAGGTGTGATTCAAGGAATAACCTCTCTGAATTGAAACATGGCCATTCTGAGGCTTTAGGGAGCAAGGCTTGTGAAAGAGAGAGTTATTTTAGGAAAGTGTGGCATTTCCAGTTTGTAAGAATATTTATAAGATAATATATCATTTTAAAATAATTTTAAAATAAAGATTTTCAAACTGAAATGAAAAACATTTCTGCACAAAATAACCACATTTTCTTTTATATTTTTATTATAAAAATGTGCACACACACTTATAGAACACATATAGAATACGCTGATATTATACACATATATATTCTAGAATGGACCTTGGACGAGTACTGAGGAAACTGAGGGAAAGAGAGGTATCTGAATCTGATTCTCTCTTGTCAAAGATATGAAAATGTCTGAGGAGGGGGTCTTGCTCAAATCTAATTTGTTCAAAGAAATGCACCTCTTGTTCCTGTACTATTCCCTTTCAAGTAGTGAGCCCTGCGGTTCGGCCGAAATGTGCCCAGCGATTCTACCGACAGCTTAACAACCTCACTTCCCACGTTGCACTGCATGTTTTACTTGTGCAGAAATCTCCCACATAATTTAATTTCGTTTGGATGAAGTGTGTGAGACTAATTAGAATTTCAAAAAGGTGTTACATGGAAGAGAACCCCGGATGAGACGGTTAGCATCAAACAGCGTGACAGTTAATCCTTATCTGAACTCTGTAGCTCGGAAAAAAAGCTCAAACCCAAACATGATACTTGAGATAATGGAAGTATATCATAAAAACAACCATCCGCAGTAATTGTGGACCACGCACTAATTAAGAGTGTATGACTCCAATTCTTGAACGCGTTTCTTAAGCGGAAGGGTGTTAAAGTTTCCGCTGGTGGCTTTGAGAGTCGAGGTACAGCTTTGGAAATGTCAAGCACTTCTGCTTCAGTGGATGTGAAGACAAACAAACACATGAGCAATCTGCTCTCTCTATTATTGGATAAGGTCACCCGTTGGGTTCACGGCTGGAGCAGTGCCGTCAGGGGTCGGTCAGAGTGCAGGGTGTCTCGAATCGGCAAGGCTTCATGCTGAGGTTACAGAGCTGTGGCACATGTTCCTCTGTTACGAAATGCAGCGGCGTGTAATTGATTAGTTAATCGTCCGAGGTCGCTCCTGAAAGCCCAGAGCCTCACACAACAGACTGTGGATTCCTCCTGATTCTCCACCACTGGTGGTCCAGACCTCCCCGAGGACACCTCGCAGAAGAGCGCAAAGCTTTTAGAGCACTTCAAAAACAAACATTCCCAGACACACGCCAAAGATCTGGTCCACTGCGGCCTCTCATATTCATAAACATCGACACACTTTTTAAAAAAAAACAACAAAATGCTGTGCTCCGCTGCCTCTGTATGGCTTTTCAAATGAATGATTGTCTTTTCTTTGAAGTGTATGACCTCTCTAGCCTATATGGATAAAATATTAATTTATATGATATATATGATATGGGGTATATTGTCTGTATTGATAAAAAAAGTATATATATATATAAAACAGCAACAGCAAAGAGAAACAAAGAATATTTGGGTTTTGAGCTATGTAAAAAAATTAAATAATAATATGTATATACATTTAAATCATTGCATGTATACATCTATTAATTGTATTAAATCTGTATATATAATTATTTATAATTCATTTACATAGCTCCAAAACCCAAATATTTTGTGCTGTTTGGGAATCCAAACAATCCAACTGAACCTCGCAGTCCAGTTCTTTGTTGCTTTTTGCTATCAGAATAAAATGTTGTATAAATGAGGAGATGTTACTGCAAGCAGTATTTTAAAATGAGGATCTCTGCAGAATCAGAAGACATCTTGGGGCATATGAGTCTAATAATGAATCAAGACAGCGGTCCATAACATCTCACACATAAAACCCAAAGATAATCATTAACATTTGAGTTTGAGTTGTACATTTATGCGTTCAAACTCAAATCATCCTAAAATGAATGCCCTGAACGCAACGTATCACTTTCCCAGGCAATCAAACTCACGACTTTGCAGACTTTGCAGTAGAGCATCATGCTCTACTGTTGGAGCAGCTAGCTTTCTAAGAGAAGAAATGGACTCCATGTGTCATTTAATTGAAAGGGAACAACAAATATAATGCATACGGAGAAGGCACAACTTATAAACAGAAAAATTTGAACATTCAGGAGTGTAAGACGGAGTCAACAGAGTTTGAACTGGAGAAATCAATACACTCAAATCTGCCCAAGCTCAGCTATATCAACCTGCTTCTTCCCAAACACATCTTCTCATTAAAGACAATGAGGCATGACACGAAAACGAGATTGAGAGACAAACTGTAACCTAAGCCCTACAAATGCTCAACTTGTACATCAAACTTTTACAGCCCATGTCGGTGAGAAGTGCACGAAGCAATTCTCCGTGTTGCTGGAGCCTCCGTTATTAGTTTTTCCATTTTACGTAACGGAGGCCTTTTGAAAACTTCAAGCCAAACCACAAAACCCATCCAGCGAGACGTCGGTCCTCGATATCGGCCCTATCTGCTCGCTGTTAAAAGGCTGGAGCTGGGAACTTAAATGGAGCTGCGGTCGGGATTCTCCGGCCTCGACGCAGGAGATCAAATTATCGCTGGATAAGTATCTAAGAGGTTGCGTGTGGGAGTGCGCTGGAACCTGGATCCGGAGTTGAGCTGAGGTAACGACACTTGGTCGTCTTTCAAATGGAAAACAGATAACGGGCACACCAAGCTAAACCTATTTAAGCATGATAACCCCTCTGCCAATAGCCTTACAGCTCTCACCAATAGGGTTAACTCTGCTAAAGAAGGTGTTAAAACTAGTGTGCACCAGGTCAAAGACCTCTTAATCTTTCCTTAGAAAAGACATCCACTGAAAAACACCCCATGCAGTTTGCAGACGATGAGCACAGCCCAGTCTTTGACCACCTGTTAGTGATTTGGGAGCTGAGGCCATCATCAGCTTTGCCTAAGCCACCCCCAGGTGTCATGCGAGGCATGCTGCGTTTGGCCTTTGCGACGTGGGTGTGTGTGAAAGAAACTAGCTAAATTAGCATCAGGTTCAAATTTTTGCACTGGATTGATAAACTCCACATGTCATTTAATTGAAAGGGAACAACAAATATAATGCATACGGAGAAGGCACAACATATAAACAAAAAAACACACATTGTAATATAAAAAATGTAATGTTTTCAAATGTATCCCTATATTCACGTTGAACTGCATTTGCATTATTGTATTTAGTAAATAATTCAAAATACGTATTATGTATTTCATAAATTACATAATTAAAATATATAAAAAATAATAAAAATATATTAGAGGTGCACAATTAATTGTTAACTGTATGGGATCTCGATTCAAACACCCACGCAATCTTTATTTCTAAAAAATGACAATGATTTGCCTGAACTAAATGAAATGATATTAATAATAATAATGATAATAATTCATATCTAATTAATATTTTATATAATTAAGTGTTGCCTCTTTGTCGCCATCTGTTTGAATTATTATCTTTACGTGGGTTCCTCAGCGTGAATCAGTCACGACATCAGTGTGGATACTGTACTTTGGAATCACAGAATCTACGTCTTGGAAGTATGACCAAAATAAGAATTTTTACCGGAAAAGATCATCTGAACAAGTAAATAACATGTCTGCTACTTTTGTTCTGAAAAACTGAGAAAAAAATCTTTACAAAAAAATCACACAAGCAATGGTGATTAAATCTAACGATCGCTAAGATCGGATCACGTCAAACCGTGCAAATTATTATTATTGTTATACTTTGTTCTCAAATTGTTAATGTTAACAACATTAGCATTGCGTGACTATGTGTATTTAGTGTGTGTTAGCGTTATGTGTTGATTTCAATTTCTGTTGCCTCGGTCCGAAGTTTTTTCCTTTTGACTACGGGTGAATCTCCAATCGTCTCTGATGATTGTCATTTGGACCTTTCTGGATTACAATCTGCCATCAAAATGATAAATTCAATTATTTTAGCTGTGATTATGCCAGATATGATTTAGCTTGAATTTCCCGCGAAAACCCACCAGTACTGATTTTATTAGAAAACATTATTAAAGGTTACCATTGTGAATCAGCTATGGTAAGGAGCAAGTTTTGAACACTCGCTGGTTATGTCCTTGCTCAAAAATCGATTTTGAACCATTTTTAACCAAAAAAAGTTACAGACGGCAGTTTTAAGATTTTCATTTCATATACAAAAGAAGTGTTTTCAACTAATTTATATATATATACGCTTAAAAACTTCCTGTGCACGTATATACACACACAGGAAGTGTTTTAAGCGTATTTATTTCGCTATCCTAGTAAATATGCATGATTATCAAAGCATATCAGAATGTGAAGGACCCGTTTAGAACCACTGACCTTAAAAGTGTGTGTATTAAAAAACCTTATGCATTTATCGGGAAGTCTGATGTGAATGAATGAACGAACCTGATCTCTGCAGGAGAAATGATGGATTATTTATGTGCAACCCTCTCAGAGGTCTGAATGCTGAAAATACTAATGCATCAACGCGCAGTGATGAGTATATGAGCTGGCCTCTCATCTCTCATACGAGCATGCTTTTATGAGCACAGCTATTGTTAATGGAAGTGTTTTTTTTTTCCTTCTTCAAAGAAGAAGATGAGAAGTTTAAAACGGGACGCTGGCTATGTCACTGGACCGTTTGTGTTGGTATCACCAAACCGCATCTGTGACATGTTCAGCCTCGGGGAATGAAATATCGCTTTTCTCCTCCCCTTCTCCCTGAAAACCCTAACACAGCAGTTCACACGCTCTCTCAAAATAGACGCTGTTTCACGCCAAACCGCTTCCCGCCGTCACGCAGGAACAATCTCCACAGACCGTCAGGCCGCCGTGTGAAACCCGGTTTAAAAATGTATTAAATAACTAGGTAGCTTGAAAACAAAGTAATGGAGGAGAAAACTCGATTCAGTGTTTGTTAAATCCAACACAATGCTTAAATGAGTGCAGGAGATGAGAAGCAAGGTGTTAATCTCCGATTGGCTCTACCCAGTAATCCAAGTGAACAGCAAAAGATTAATTAGTAGCAGTTTATGAGATAAGAATGAGAGACTGCGTGTAGCTGTTGACCTCGGAAACATTCAAGTTCCCACTTTTTTTTTTAAAAACTTCACACTTTGTGATAAATTTACAAATGACGTACTGCCACAAAGACTATATATGGAACCAGATTTTTACTTCTATTTTTCAAAAATGTGTCGCTTAAGCGTGCAAAAGCTGCTGTCATGTTTCAAACTGGTTGCTTGTGTGCTTTTTGGTCATTCTGAGGGGGTTGATAAGGTGTTTTCCTATGCCGATATGCAGTTATCATGGTCTGTTTATATATCTAAGCATGAGTGATAGCATGAGCCTTAGAGCAAGCACCACTAATTACAAAACGTCAAACTAGCAACAGCTTTTTATGATGCATAATGAAAGGAGGGTGGTTAAACATCTCCACTCCCAGAGCATTCTGGAAACAAGCTAAGCAAATGAGTTTCAGATCTCTTCCCAAATTCGTTTACAGCATACCACTTCAACACTTTTTTTTTTTTTTTTTTTACAAACACACGATATAATCTATACCAGACCAAAGATCACATAAAGTGATTCCCATGAGCCAGGCATAGAATCTACTGTGAAACTCTGAGCCCAAACTCCATTAGACTCCATTCATTAGCGCAGCAGCCTTCCTCTGCAATCCAACATGCTTTGATAAAGATTAAAATGTTGCCAAATGACTCAACAGAGAAACAGAGCCTTGAATTTAGGTCATGGGGAGATGATAAACAATTCATAAGCAAAGCAGAAAATTAAATATATAATATGATTCAATATAGTAATGAAAGAAAGCATTGTTAAGCTGCTCTCCAACAACTCCAGAAAGAGATGCCTCACGCACAAAAACACGCTCGCACATAAAAGCCTGCACGCATTACTGTTGTGGCAGCGCTCAGAACAATTGTCTTTCACTCCAAGGTGACTCTCTCTCTTTCCATTTCCATTTCTCTCAGGGTCAGCAATGTGCATCTCTATTTATGTGTGCGTATAAATTGAGAAAAGCATGGTTTGCTTAATGCAATGCTGTCAGAACGTCCCGCTGCAGCCCTGTCCGCTGTGTATTAAGAAGCTGTCAGCCAGAGTATGGAATTAATCAGCAAACCCCTGAAGAAACAATTGTATAATCTAAAGCTATAAACTCGGCCGACCTTGCCTTCAAACGCGCTTAAATTTCCACCTTCAAACGGGAGATTGAGGGAGCTAAAGGGTCTGAGTCAATAGATTTCTCTCTCCTTTCTGCCCTCCAATCTTTTCTTCCTATAAAGAGGAATGATTGACTGCTCCTCTCGCCTTCCCAACAGTTCTGAATAAAATTCCATATGATTGTTTTATTTATTTATTTTTTTGAATGTGACCTCCGCTTTGGCTTTGCTATACCTTTTGTTTGTTATGAAAACACTGTCTTGGATTCCTCATAATGGCGGCACTAAAGGCCTGAATCTTTTTTTCTTCTTTTTTCTCAACTTGTCTTTACTGGTTTTCATGTCTGATCATTTTTATCACTATTAAATCCATTTAGGGTTGTAATTATGTTCTATAATTAAGACAGAACTTTGACTATCGGCATAAATTACAATATCATTATTGAAGCTTGTATAAATTATCGTGCGGCGTTATGTTCTGCAGACAACACCAAATTAAACCTGCTTTTTAATGCCTTTCAGACATAAAAATATAGTTAGTGGTTCGACAGATCGTTTCGGATCATATTACGGTTTTTGAGTCACGGATTTTTCTGAAAAAATAAGAACAAATAGGCTACACTAATTTGAAGCATGAATAAATAGGCCTATAATATAAGTTGCACAGTGTGGTCTAATATTAGTATTCATTTCAGGTACAGAAATGTAAATAATTAAATGTAAAATAACACTATTGACTGTATAAATTTAATATAGATTAATCTTTGTTAAAGCTGTTTTGTTGTTTGATTAATATTAATGACACATTTAAAGGCTGCTGTCACTTAAGATCAGGTTTACATTCACAGACATAACCGACCGCGTTCACGAGAATACTTGCCGTGATGGATATTTCAACCTCATTTTGTGTGCATGTGTCCCTACAAGTGCAAGGAGACGCGAAAAAGGAATCGTCGAGTCATCTGAAACGCCTCTTTCTGTGTGCGCGAGCTTCGTGTGAATACCGAATTAAATTTCCGTTTGCCTTTTCTAGTGCTGGAATGGTTTAACATCTATTTAAAATGTAAACTAGCAATACAAAACATGTAAAGTATAAGCTTTCACTCTATGGCGGCAACTCCATTTTAGCCTTCTAACTTTCTTTAAAGAGATCGTTCCACAAAAATGAAAATTCTCTCATATACTCACCCGAAAGTTGTTTCAAACCTGTTTTTATTTTTTGAAGAATGTATCAACTGTGTTTGCCTACACAAAGAGGTCAAAGAGGTTGACTTTTACTGTATTGACAAAAATACACCGGGGCATTTTCCAAAGTATCTTGAGTTTACAAATGCATGTCCCTTTAAAAATGACCTGTCGGAAAGGCATTCACAGCTCTAAGCCCTGAATATTCACTGACCTTAGATCCGGCTTAGAATGAAGGCAACAGATTGTGAGAGAACCACTTCATTTATTAATAAATCAATTCACTGAAAGGTGTGAAGTTTGCTATGGTGACAAGATAATCTAATCGTCAGAAATTTGGATTTAGTTGTCAGCGACATGAGCCATTGCACCTCTGATGTGAAATGACAAGAGCAGAGAGAGCATGTAAGAGAAAGCGAGGCTGTAATTATCAGCTCCAAGTGTGTTAGTGGTCTCTTAGAAAACAACTCTCAGACTGGACAGGGCCTTTATGAACCTCTCACTCTTTGGATCAATCAATCGTGCCAAGACTATGGATTGATCTAACTTTAAAAGGGCGCCAATGATGACTCGCTTAAAGACGGAAGATGGGGCGGCCTTCAAGACATTCATTTCGATATTTGCTTGTAACGTGAGCATGTTTTGATCTACTGTTTTTGTAAATAGAAGTGGATGGCTATATGGATGGCTCTTTAGTCTGGTGTTTAAGTGCTGTGATACAATACAGATACTTGAGTGTGGCATTGATTTACAATCTTCTTTCGGAAACCTTGCATTTGTCTATACTAAACAGTCTTTAAAAAGTTCAACATCATCTGCCAGATTTCTGAGTTCTCTCTAAAAGTCAATGTTTCATAATATACCAGCATCTTCCTATTTCTACACTAATTAAATAAAAGTATGAAGGCTCGAATCTACTGTTCAAGGGATTTTGGTATGAATACAATAGGGCACATTTTTTGACAAATCAAGAAAAAAAAGAGGAGGAAAGAAAATGAATGAGAGTAGATGATGGAAAATGACAAACAAGCCTGTCATCCCAAAAACTAGCTAACTATCATAAACTAAATCATAAATCACTCAGTTGTGGTACTTTTTAGCGAGCTTAATTATTGTATGAACAGTACGTAAAATGCAAAATAAAATAAAATAAAATAAAATAAAAAACCTTGTTAGGGGCCCCATGCACTTCTTTTCTGTTCAAGTACAATTTTTTACTTGAATGAGGAACGACTAAAATCTCCAAAATAGTTTTTAAGATTACATCGTCAATCCAATACTTAAAATTAGCAAATAGAATCTGACAAATCACACTAATATCTGCCTAAAGTGAACTGGTGTTCTATAGCAAATAGACTCAACTAAAATAAAATAGTGGAAAGGCAGAACTTCCATTCCAACTGCCACATAATGAGCCTTACAGTTTCTCCCATTCTCTTTCCTATGAGTAGCCTGTCACCTGTCACCTTATAAATATATCTTACTGTATGTCTCCGCTTGAAGGCTGCATTATTGAACCCAAGCATACAGGTAAGGACTTCACCCTCACAGACAGAGAAAAAAAAATAAACAGACAGATGAAAATAACCATAAACAGATGGAAGGTTTTTTGTCAGTCATGCATTTTCACATGGTATTTACTAGGATTAAGAAAAACAAACAGAAATAAGAGCCTCATAAAAACCGCCAGCCATTTTCTTTAGGTGCTGACAGCCCTCAGCCCATCAGTGCAGGGCTGCAGGTGAAAAGATGTAACTGTAGACAGATAAGACTGTGTACAAAACATGAGTGCTGACAAGCTCACTCATTAAACTTGACCGGGCCACATGCAGGGTTTATGTTACCAGCCGGTCCTGTCACATGGCAATCCGATATCTCGAAAGAGAGCCATCTCTCTGTGCCCAACACTTCACTGGAAAGACAGGCCAAGAGCCAGGAGCTATCTTTAGGTATTTCACTAAAGCTAGTGGAAAGCATGAGGAATAAGAGATGAGAGGAGTACGAAGAACTTGTTCAAACATCACCCTGAGGCGGACGAGACCTGTGCAAATTTATTGTTTACGCTACCGGGAATTCTTTAATTACCTATTTTCTCTGACAACATTTATGGCACCAAAACATGTATGTTGGCAACCAGCAACATGTCCGTTGGAAATTTGCAAAGAGTTCCTCAAATTGTAAAACGACATGGTGCGAGTAATAGCAGAAATTTAAAAGGTGGAAAATGGATCTCTCTTTAGTTCCCAGAAAAAAAAAAAGAAAAAAAATCCGAAATTCCCAGTGTGGTATGGTACCTGAGAAAACATCTGTTGAAAGAAAAGAAGATCTGTAGATTGGACAACTGCCAACACTTAATAAAACATGTTCCACATCGTTTGACTTTGAAACAGAATGCCGTTTTTATCATTACCTTCTACAATATCTACACCTAAATTCCCAGATGTGTGCGCTGTGAGTCTTAATGCTAATGTAGGAAGTTTGTCTTTTGATAAATAAGCGAGGGGAAAAGAAGAGAATGAAAGAAGTAAATAAAAAAGAAGCAAACAAACATCCTTAAGTGGATACCGCCATTTAAACAGTTTAGCAGAAGTAGCCCCGTGGGAGGTATCCCAAGAACCCTTCGGGGTCTAGAGTGGCCCTGCAGGGGAACTGACGCAATCTGCAAATAATAAAAGGAGAGATGGTGCTTGAAAGCACAGCTTGTGATTGAACAATGCTCCACGATTTCTAACACACACAGAAAGGACGAGGCAGAGAGCTGTGAGGACTCGCTTCCCCGTGGCCAAACGCGCCGCAACAGACAGCTGTGTGTGTTTTTGCCATGAAGATGTAAAGAAAACGGTCTGTTCGCATTGATTGAGAGAATTTAGAGGCAAATTGCTGCTGTTTTCCTAGTCTACAAATTTTCATTTGAGAACCACATTTACTAACAGGTGTGACTCGTGGTTTACCTGTTCATAAAACATTTTACAGTAGTGGTTAGAATATTACATCTCAATCACCTTTGTATTAAAATTTATTCTAAATTGACAAATAAAAAGAATATAGGAACAACTGAACTAAAATTTTTAGAGAGCATCATATGTTTGCTGAGAGTAACGAAACTCTGTAAAGGAGAGCTTGTGCAAATTACTAACCTCGCTCATTTAGAATACTCTACATTCATTAACATTAATGAGACCCATTTTCTGTATGAACACCTGTATCCACTATCTCAAGGATCAGTACCGGGGCTGATAAAGCATGTTTTAACTGATCGATATGGGTTATTCTAAGCCTGATCCTTTATTACCTTCAAGTAGGTTTACCAACTGCCATTAAAAGGAAAAGAAGCTCAATTCGCATGCGTTGTGCGTCAGAACCAATGAGGTATGTTCTAGCATGTCACATGCATGTTCGAGCTTTCGCATATTTGATGCGCACTTTTGTAAGGAATCACTCGAAAGTCTTTTTTTTTTAAATTATCTGCCGTTAGAATATCTGCGGCGTCGTTGCTATAATGCATTGCCATGTGTTGCTTCGGACTTGACTGACAGACTGCCATTCTGACACCGCGAGGTGCGAGCTTCATGCTTTCTAACCTTAAATCCACTTTTTTTTTCCCTTTCTGTTGCAATTATTATCGTGCATATGAAACAAAACATTTATTGGTGGTCCCATATTCATAATTGCGGACCTCACAGTCTGTATACAACGTCTATCTTTGTAACATGTTTATATCTACCAATGTCTTTAAACAGTTTACCATGTCTATGAAAATAATTACCGTAATAATTGTAAAACTAACTCTAACCCTAACTAACCCAAACCCTTTTTACATTTTGAGCCTCTCTGCACATCTCTGTATATATTGGATTGAATAACTTGAATAACTTTCAATAACTAATGCGCTTGGAATGTGCACCTTGCACATGGAAAATAAGTATCAGATCAGGACACAGTATTCAATGACTCGACAGGATCAGGGACACAAAAAAAAACTGATCGGAACATCCGTGGGAACCACAGCAACTAGTAACCAAGCAAGTAAAAAAACAGCACAATTTAAAGCAAAAACCATCTAAAACATTTAATCTGTTCTTTTACATTATGTTGTAAATGTAGCCTTTCACTATCCACTGATGTGTGGAATTTCTTTTCATTCATTAAATCCAGCACAAACTTAGTCCTTGTGTTCAATTATTTGGTCCCCTGTCAGTGTTTCTTTTATTCAGGACATGTAATTTGATTTGACTTTGTGTTTAGTCGCCACACTGTTCACACGGCTAGCATCAACTATTTACAAGTTGCTACATCATTCAGACTGATGGAACAAGGGCAAAGGTCAGCCATTTGACACGTGTAACCTAGCAGATTGCTAGCTTAGCATCCGCATCATTTAAACATGCAGATGATGTTTTCGTTTCTAATTAAAGAGCACTTGTCTGATTGAGTGTCTCATCTCAAAAACTAAGCGCCACATGGCTAAAAAGGCTAGCTGGAAAATGGTGCCAGAAAGAGAGAGAGAGAAGTGTTCGCACAACCATAAGCCATCTGAAATGTGGGCGTCACTCTGCCCGACATCACTGACACAGTCTAAACCATGTACATCAGGGTTAGATTATCCCACCATCCAAAACAAACAAGCATATAAGCAACCAAACCTTTGACAGTAACTCCAACGCCAAAGCGTTAGCAAGGCTAGCTTTAGCCATTACTGCTCGCGTGGAGGTGCCAGAACCAATATTGACAGTGAGTAACTGGGACTTGTTTCCCAAACACCCCACAACGTGCAACGTCCTTGTGGGCGAGGAAAGAGGAACATGGTGTTTACTGTGAAATCAATAGAGAGAGAGATCATTTTAATGCAGGTATTTCATTTACTCCAAAAGATTCCTGACTATGCAATGCTCAACTTTAAAAACTTGAACATAAAACAGTTTTGGCCGTTCGATTCCTCAAAAAAGTTCCACACCAGTATGTCCTTCGATGAGCTCCTTTCCATTTCCAGAGTAAATTAGTTTAAGTGCATCAATGTTTTCTACCTCGAGGGTCAAATCTTGTGGTCTTATAACTCTTGCCGGAATATTTCTCCTTTTCACGTTCAACACTAATAGGTTTTGGTGCTTGCTTAAGTAATTAAATAACCTCTGCACTATGGGAGGTTACTGCATTACTTGCTACCCTTCGCAAAAAAACGAACTTTCCAAACTATAATCAACACGGCTCTTGTACCAGACTCAGACTTTCAATCTTAAAATATGAAAATCCATCATAAAAATATGAATTATTAAAAGCTTAAAATTATCATTATCAAAAAAATTGAAATAATCATAAACCACTTCAATATTTATGAGAAAACTCTTTCTAAATGTTTCATATATATATATATATATATATATATATATATATATATATATATATATATATATATATATATATATATATATATATATATATATACATATATAATATATAATTATTTTATCTAAAATTATACATTATTTATTTTCGATAATATAATTACATTTTATGTAGGATCTAAAATCTAAAAATCTAAAATGCTTTTAGGTAGCCTAAACATAAAGTACAAAAGTGTTTTAAGAAGTAATATTAACTACATGTACTTACTATAGAGTTAAGGTTAGGGTTTGGTTTAGGGTTAGTTACTTGTAACTATGCATAATTCCCCGTTGTTGTTATTATAGTAAGTACATGTTGTAACATGTAACTACGTCACCTTAAAATAAAGTGTCACCTTTATTTGATATTTAATATATTTAACTCGTTTTCTGAATGTTCTCAGGGACTACAGTAAAAGAAAATGTGAAATATCAGCACACTTGAAACAATGTAAACTATAGCAGTGTCTCTGGCTCCAAATTCACTGAGATAAGATGTATTTAGTCACGGAGAAGAATAGGAAGAAATCCGACAGCTTCTCATATCCGTTCATTTCTCCAGACCATACGTATCATTCATTCATCCATCCATTCATTCGTCTGTGCATTTAGAGCCACGTCGTCAATCTAGCGCAACGACTACGGCACAATGACTTTCTCGAGATTAATTCCATCGTTCAAGCGGAACTGTACAAGGGCGGGGTAAAATTACGAATGCGTTTATGAGTTATTAATGTCCTCGGCCCTCTGGTTCCCAAGCGGGTCTGAGGTTCCAAACCACGCAGGGCGGACGGAGCTGGGTTATAGAGCTATACAACTCAATAAATAATTCAATGGCATTACTTGGATTTCCAGAATTGCCATACATTATACATGCAGTTCAACAAATGTCTCTGCTATTATACACATATCTGTACACTTCAGCTGTGCAGTAATTAATCGCCTAAATGTGTGCCAAAAAACTACAGAGATCTTTTCACCCTCCCCGCTACATTTTTCATGCCGAGGTTTTGACACACTCCAGCGCACCCAAAGAAATCAGCGGCCACGTGAAGGAGGAAGGGAGGGGAGGACAGACGGATGGATTTTTTTGTTGTTTCTGGCTTCGCAGGATTGATTTTCATCTCCCGAAGAACTGGGCTAATCTCAATCCTTCTTCTAATCTGTATCTAAAGCACTTGAAACCTAAGGCTTCTTCGCAGATGAATTAAAAAAAGTGTCTGCTTGTGCAACATAGGCGGCTGTGACTCTATCTATTTCAGAACAGCATTTTATCCAAAATATGAACACATTCTATGAAGATTATTCTAAAAAAAAAAGTGAGGTTTTAGTGGTCACACTCTCTGCTGTTAACATGAAGCGGTGAGAGAAATTTCAGACGTTTATCGTGACAGTCTGGCCTTGTCTTGTTCTGTTAAATCTGATGATTTATTAATGAGCGAGTAAATATAGCAAAGGATCGCATGAGAGCGGAATACGCACACACACACGCAATAAACAGCCACACAAATCACAAGGTAAAGAAATAAAACCCCTGCAACTCTAGAAGGACTAAAGCCTGGAGAAATCAAACAAACAAAGGCAGGATTTACTGTAGGGTCTCATGTGCACCGTTTAAGCCTAGCAGACAAGTGCTGTTTAGATTTCCCTCATATACTGCAGAACACATCGATCACGTGCGTATATCAAAACCGGCTATCAATAATTCAGTGCAAACACACCATCTGAAGATATGAACAAGACATCAAGGGCAGAAGAAAGAACAAATTTAATACACGATAGCTAAAGAAGGACAAGCTGGGACAGAAAGAGGAGAAAAACTCTTCTCAAAACTGTCATGAATCATGATTATCTTTCCTCCATTCCTCTCTCTCTTTCAGTCTTTTGTCCTTAAAGGGGTCCTCGATTATGATTTCACCATTTTAACTCATTTTAGTAATGTGTAATGTTGCTAATTGAGCATGAACAACATCTGTAAAGTTATGACGCTCAAAGTTCAATGCAAAGGGAGATATTTTCCTTTACAGAAATCGCTTTTTAAGGACTACAACAAATGGCTGGTAGGGAGCTTCTTCCTGGGTTGGTGACATCACAAAGCCCCAAATTTACATAAACCCTGTCCACGGGAACACACAATAAAGGGGCGAGACCATGTTGGGCTTCTTTAGAGAAGAGCAGGAGTTGTTGTAGTCGAGTGTTGTTAATGCTGTCATGTTACGTCGGACTGTTTCACAAAGTTCAACGCTGGGTTTACAGAAAAGATTAACATGACGGTACATGCTAGTTGATGAGTTTAATCAACTCAACACCAACTACATAAATGTATCTATTAGATTGTATCTTCAGAAATGTCCAGTTTCATTCTAAATGTTGTAACTTCTTCCTGAGTCTCTCCATCAGTGTCCGACTCGGGTTTGAACAATGTAAGGCTGAACACCAATACTGACAATCGTCATTTTGGCTGCGTGAGATTCTCCGGCTTTGTTGTTGTTGAGCAACCGCAGTGCAAGCTGTTAAAGCTCCGCCCTCTTCTGGAAAGGGTGGGCGGGAGCAACAGTTAATTTGTATTTAAAGGGACACACACAAAAACAAGGTGTTTTTGCTCACACCCAAATCGGGGGAAATTTGACAAGCTTTAATAAACTATCTGTGGGGTATTTTGAGCTGAAACTTCACAGACACATTCTGGGGATACCAGAGACTTATATTACATTTTATAAAAATTAGCAATTTAATGTTGTCAACCAAAAAATGTCTAAGCCTCAGTCCAAACTACATCTGAGAAGAGAAGAGAAGAGAAGAGAAGAGAAGAGAAGAGAAGAGAAGAGAAGAGAAAGAGAAGAGAAGAGAAGAAGAGAAGAGAAGAGAAGAGAAGAGAACTTGAAGGACAAACAATGGGCTGTTACACCCATCAAGGGGAATTGTTATGACTCAATTTGCCAGCACACACACAAACACACACACACACTAATACCCCCTCCCACACTGCACACACACAACGTACCGTATAATGCAGCATGCAAGGACAGAACCATTAGCATGCATGACTGTGCTCACACTCCTGCTGTCCCACTGCAAAACACACACACAGCAAGAGAGAGATAGAGAGAAAGAGGGCACTAAACAGATTGTCAGACATTGACTCTCTCATGCCTTGCCATTTGACAGCATTTCGCTTCAGTTCCCAAAGCAATACATTTAGAGCTCGTGCAGCAATCTGATTACCTGACAGCCGCTTTTATCGCACAATTTTGCAAAAACAACTTGACAGAAACCCAATCTCTATGAAACGCTGCGACTCCACTGCACGACACAACAACATTATGCCACTAGCACAACTACAGCCCTCATATCAAGGCAGTTACTCAACGGCGTGATCTGTTGTCATCTACTTTCCACTCCTCTCTTTCTGTTCTTGGTACATTTAATGGATAGCAACAGCTCAGACGGACAATCCCTAGAGAAGCATCACTAATGTCCAGCTGCAAAACTCCCTCCAACCGCTGACCTTTACAACGGGAGTGCGTGTCCTCCCCCAGCGCTACATGAATTGCTACTCCTGCCTTACCAGTTTGACCTTAAGTGGCTCATTTGACCTCTCTATTTAGGATAAACAGAAGCGTCAAAAGATGTTCAGTTACATGCAGTTTTCACTTAATAAACATCAGTTTCATAGTCAAGCATAGAGAAATACATAACATACAAACATAACATGTGCAGTCAAATCAAGCCTTGTTCACTTTGCTATGTGCTTGCAGTACTCTGAAGGCAGACTGTCGCCACCTAGGGGACACTTTTATAGCCTGAATCACCAACGCTGATGCTCTCAGCAGCCGTATCAGCCTCTGGCTCATCCTCACACACATTTCCACGCTCTCAAACTGAGGTAAGTAACAGTAAAAATTTGATCTTTACCTTAACAGCAAATTAAGCCCAAATAAAGCAATGAAATTAATTTTCCTGTGTGTGTGTGTGTGTGTTTTTAAGAGACAATAAAAAGTCTGCAAACATATCCATGACCTTCTGTTTTTCTGGCCTTAGGTTTGCTGTTAAGTATGTTTAAGACACAAGGACGAATATTAAATGCTCTCTAGATAAAAAAAATAAAATAAAATAAGAAAATTCCCTGATATAGGGTTAGAAGGATCGCACTGAAGATTTTCTTAAACCAAGCTTCGCCATTAAGTAATAGATCCGGACGCCTGTGGTGCAATTAAGCATTATTACATCCCTTTATCCAGGAAACTTTTCTCGGCCAATCGAATTACAACCCTCATTCTGTTGTGTTCTCTGAGAGCAGACAGCCCTGGCGCTGTAATTGACCCTAAACCTCTTTTCATTTCAGACATATTACTTCAACGGCCAGCTGTTCGCAACCTCTGGATCAGCTATTATAAAACACCATTAAGGAGCCCCGGGTCTTACCCTCTTGTTGCCGCTGTTGTCGCCGGGTCTGATGGAAACCATTTGAAATGCCCTTGCACAGCTGTGTGGCAAGCAATGGGGACTGTGTGGGTTTTTATTTATATATTTGTTTATATATCCATTTATTTTCACCTTTCAGGCAACCTCTAGCTCCGATGACTGATGCAGATGACAGCCCCCGAACACATCGATCGACAGAGACTGGAAAGGGAGCGATTTCTAACATTTTTTATAACCTCTCAACTGGGATTCACATTTCTGTGGCTCTCTTTTAATCCCACTCTCTCTCTCTGTTCCAGGCCAGGGGAGAGGAGAGCCAGATTGTTTTACGGGCTCAGTAACAGGATAGCAGATCTGCCTCCTGCCACACTTCTGCTGTAAATAATGGAGAGTATATCATGTACTGTATGGATGTGTGTAAACACAGCATGCACTCTATGTGTGTGTTTTGGGGCTTGTTTGTTTTCAGGGACAGAGTGAAGGTAGTTAGAGAGAAGAGCATGCATCTATGTTGTAGTGCCTGCGTCTGCGATTTGATGAGGCCTCTGCAGTTATTCTGTTCATTATTAAAGAGCCCGGAATAATGGGCCTCACTCTGACCTCTGACCTGCAGCTGGGATGCGATGAATAGCAACGCACTCACTCACAAAATCATGGACAGACGCGTGCAGCAGCGAACACACAGATCTAAAGAATGTTAATCACACAAGACATCCATGAACAACATGCAAAATAGCAACAAAATCTTTACTATCAATACTCACTCCAAAAAATTTATGCAAATTCACAAAAACACCAGTTTCAAATCCCTGAAATCACTGACACATGCAGTGTGTGCTTTAATTAGCCACAATGCTAATGTGCTCTTGTTTACTTGTAACATTTCTGTAGCAACATTGCGGGATGAGTTTTGCGCCAACGTTCGCCTAAATACTTAATGTTGGAGGTTTGTTCAAAGCACTAACCCTAAATATGAGCAATAGCAACATTAGCGTGTGATAATATTATACACATTCAGCAGTTAACGACAAAAGACGCTTAAAAAGGCGAAAAGGGAGAGAGCTAAATTAATTTTTTAGCCAGCTGTAATCTCAAACGCTGCACATACATGCGCACCTGATGTACAGAGTTTAAAGAGGTGACTTTAGCCTCATCTGACACGACAGATTTCAAATGACTTTAAACTGGCTTAGCAGCACAGACACACATAAGTTGTCACTGGCTTAGCCAAATCGCTCCACACAAAGACGCATTAGCAAGGAATGAGGAAATCTAGGAAAGCTCTTTTTTTTTTTCCTTTTGGGGAAATGCGGTCTTTAATAGAGAGAGGATTGTGACACGTTCTTGCATATGAAGGTGACAAACCTGCTGAGTAAGTAACACTTTAAGGGTGTTACAATGCCAAGGCTGAAAATTGAAATGTTTGAGGTCAAGAAAAATTACATTATGTTGCATGAAAACACATTATTATGTATTTATTTGACCTTGCCTGTAAGCAATAGCAGAAATGAAAAAAAGAAGAACAATAATTCTGTCATTGTAAGAGGCAAACAGTAGGAACCTTACATTCAAAGTGCCACAGGAAACTACATATTGATTGAAGCCCTATTCATTTGCAATATAGTAGCTGGAAAGATTTTCTAGGCAAGAGCAGCAAATCATAACGGTATGGCCGTTATGAAATAACAAACCTTTAGGGCTAAACCTGTCAGTGCATCAAATCTCTCCACACCAGGGGTAACATCAAAACAATATCCCCAGAACAGAATTATGTTCCATACTCAATTTCCTCTTAACGCATTACCTGAAACAATATGAGCAAAGCTAGATTTCAAAAAACGATAGCAAGGTGCTCTTCGGCATATGGCGTGGAGTGGAAAGCGACTTGTGTTTCATATTATCACCAGTTGTGATCTCTTTCCTTTCCCCCCATATTATGATTCGCTGACTGCTTTGTATACACACACATCTACTCATCCATTCATGTATTGACCTAGTGAGACGGAGCAGGATGAGAGGGGGGTGGAGGGTAAGAAGGAAGAAGAATACAAGTTGTCGTTCCTACCTGTATTATTGACATCCTGTTCACTGGCGTCTCGGTGGTGTTCGTAACAGGTCCGGTGAAGCTGGTGTGACAGCCAACGTGTCCTTGAGGAACGCTGAGGTTGTTGGCAGTGGGTTTGAGGTACATGACCTCTGATCTTGGAGAGCTGAGGGGCAGACGAGTTTGATAGTCAAAGTACATGGGCGAGGTGGCCAGAGAGGGACTGCTGACAACGTTCATTACATTCATGGTGTCCCGTTCCTCCACTTCGCTCTGCACCAGCATGATGTCGTTCTTGTTGATCTTCTTCTTCTTGCCCTTGCCGAGTTGGGGGTGAGTGTACTCAGCGATGCGACAGTTGTATGTGCGGATCTCCTTGTTCTCGCGTTTGCACTTTACTGCGATGGTGATCATGGCTGCAAGGAGCATGATCGAAATGATACTCAGAGTTACTATTAGCGGGAGCGACATGTCCCAGTTGTGGTGTTCCGCGTTGATGCGTGGTTCACCCTCCGGTAAGGGACCTGAGTAGGCTTTGACGATAAGCTTCGCCATGGCGGAAAGTGACGGCTTGCCATGGTCAGTGACCTTGATGATGAGTTCCACAACAGGTGCCACCTCCTCCCACAGTGGCTGGGCTGTCCGTACCTCGCCTGTCACCGAGTCTATTTCGAACAGGTGTTCCTCATTCCCATCCGAGATCTCGTAGGTGAGCCGACCGCTCTCACCAAAGTCGTTATCCACCGCTCTCACGGTGGTGATGATGTGTCCGACTCCCACATTCCGAGGTACATGGATCTCAGCAGTGTCATTCTGAAGTAACGGAAGGACAATGACAGGAATGTTATCATTAACATCCAGCACACTCACACGGACAGTGGTGTTGCTCTCCAGGTGAGGGTTTCCTGAATCCTTCGCCTGGACCTTAAAGTCGAAATACTTGGTTTGTTCATAGTTAAAACTCCTCAGGGCATAAATTGCACCATCAGTTGGTTTGATGTTAACATATGTAGTGATAGATTCCTCGCTTACATTAGAGGGAAGGAGGGAATAGGACACAGTACCGTTTTGGCCTAAATCTGGGTCATGGGCTAGAACGGAACCCAGGTATTCCCCTGGGATGTTGTTTTCAGGCACCTGGAGAAGATAGACCATTTTTGTGAAGCGGGGTGCGTTGTCATTTTCATCTAAAATCTTAACAGTGAAAGACTTTGTTGAGTTCAGGGGAGGGTTACCATTGTCTTTGGCCACAATAGTAATGTTATACTCATCTTTTACCTCCCTGTCCAGAGGTCTGTCAGTCACTACTGTGTAGAAGTTATCATAGTTCTCCTCTAGCTTGAAAGGAACGTTCCCCAAAATCCTACACTGGAGCTGCCCATTGCGGCCTGAGTCTTTGTCTGTGACTCTCACAAGCGCAATCACTGTCCCTGGAGTTGCTGCTTCACTAACCGCCCCCTGACGCACCGCTACGAAGCCTATTGACGGCCAGTTGTCATTCCTGTCAAGTATTTTAACAGTGACTTTACAATGGCCAGGAATTGGGTTGGGGCCTTGATCCTTTGCCTGAACATCAATCTCTATAATTGGGTTCTCCTCAAAGTCGATTTTACCCTGAATCTTTATGATGCCCGTTCGGGGGTCTATTGAGAACAACTCTTTGATCCTGTCTGGGACATAACAGCTAAAGGAATAAGTAACCTGCCCATTAATGCCTTCATCAGGATCTGTAGCATTTAAATCTATCAATACCGTGCCTGGGGGTGAATTCTCAGGGATCTCCACTACATATGAGGGCTGTTCAAACACAGGGCTGTTGTCATTAGAATCAGTGACTTTAACATTGATTTGCATTGTGCCTGATTTGGGATATTCTCCTCCATCTGTGGCAGTTATGATTAAAGTGTGATGGCTACGTTCCTCTCGATCTAAGGACCTCTGAACGACCAATTCAGGGAATTTAGTTCCGTCCCCTCTGGATTTGACATCCAAAGAGAATATACTGTAATCATCCCGTGTGATCTGATATGTTTTCAGGCCATTTTCCCTAGTGTCAGGGTCGTAGGCAGCAGCCAAGGGGAAACGTGTGCCTGGGGCTGCATTTTCGGATATGTCAATATCGATCTGCTCAGAAGGAAAGCTCGGTGCGTTGTCATTTATGTCCTGTATCTCAACTTTAATCATGCAGATCTCCTTGTCATTGGCAAACACTTCCATGGAGAGCTGGCACTTGGAGTTTTGTCTGCACAGTGTTTCCCTGTCGATCCGCTGTTTAGTGTATAATAGCCCACTTTCGGGATCCACATCAATAAGGTGTGGGGCGGAGTTCTCCAACACCCTGAAGTTGGATTTTTTCCCCTGCTCTCCCAGTTCCAGCTCCGCATCCTTGGCAATGTTCCCAATGACGCCCTGAATTTTCTCCTCAGGTATTGAGTAGTTCAAGTTTTTCAACGTCAGGGCTTGCGCCCACAAAAGTAGGAAAAGGAAAACAGAAAGATGCATCCCTTTCAGTGAGAGTGTCTTAGGTTTCTGATGCGTTTTACGCCTCCAACCTGTTGATCTTCCCAGCAATATCACAATTTATACTTTCAATTACTGAGCACACATGCTGATTCATGATAAAAAACGTATAAAGTCATTATGTGGGCTTTTCCTTTAAATGCTCTTTTCTGAGCAGAGCTCCCTTTATCCTGAGTTTTTACAACAAACGGTGAGGCAGTACAGCTAATTTATATTCTGCTGAACGCCCAGGCGCATTGGAGGCATAATCACAATCCAGTTTCCACAAAGAAATAGCCTTTCCCAGCCTCTTCGCCTGTAATGAAAAGAGAAAAAAACAGTTCTATTTCAGATTATTGCATGTATGCTACACTTAATCATTCAAATTCTGACATATTGATTTATACAAACACCTCGTGTCGCGCTTTTTTTCTCGGTACTGTGACCGCGTAATTCTAATGCGTAATTCCTCATTCCCTAGCGAACGACGTGGATGGCATGTCAATCTAACCTTGAGATGCGTCGAGCGCTTTACCACTGAACACAGGTGGATGTTTGTGTTATTCTACTCTGAACATGAAGGCTAAGCAATGCGTCGAGGATGCGCCATGTGGCACGAAGAGCGGTACGCGCATCAAACGCGCAATTATGGATAAAGGTGGTGAGCAAATAATAACGGACAAATCTCTTTCTGTGTCCCTGCGTCCTGAAACAGCTGCTTAACTGATGCCATGTCTATAGCATACCTTGCTGTCTTAAGGCAATCCCTTGAATGCAAATGCGTTGAAATAAGCCTCTTAACCGGCATAATCCTGCTGTTAAATACAATTTCTACATAGTCGCATAAAGCAGAGCAAATGAAGCACAATCCTAGATGGTTATTTACACTGCGCTTCTAGAATAAATACGAGAAGAAGCTGTTGCATCCTCACTGACACCACTGACACTGTGCGCATCCAGCAGCTCCAGGAGCATATATGACATGTCGCCTCATCTTTTTTCTTTTTTTTTTTCCAGGATGTCACTTTTGAACAGAATGATGATGAGCAACATCGCACAGACTTACCTGTAGCCTGCTATCCAGTCTAAACACAACCATCACCAAAGACGAGTTACATCCTTCATGCACCTTTCCAATGAGTGGAAAACAAAAAACAAAAAACAAAAAAACTCCAACTAGACTGTATGGAAAAAGAAAGTGCTCCCCAAAAGTGCGCTTGTAATGTCAATGAGGCTGATTAGGATGCAGTGACTCTCCTGCGCTCATGGACTCTTGGCTGCAGACGCTTCAAGACGGATATCTTGACCCAGGCGTAAAATGTACATCCACAACCGTTGATATCACCAGCGCGAACAGCCTCTTATACTGCAATGATGCGGGGTGAGACATCCCCGTGATAGATGCGTTCTGGCCCCTCTGGAGGCTATCCGTCCAGTCCCTAGTGAAAAATAACCAACAAGAGGAAAAACAAGAGAGTCCAAAGTTTAAATGTGGCAATCAACCGAAAGTGTTCTGTCCAATCCGAGTGTCACTAAAGCCAGCTGTCAATAACGGAACGGGAATAAATGCGCTGTGGTGTGCCGGTGTCCCGTCTGCCTCCTCTGTGCGTTTCTCTCTCTGACTGTCTCACTCCGTCTCATAGTGCATTAAACATTGTTACTGATCCACCGCCAACCAATGGATGAAGGAGGAGGGGGTAACGCAGCCAATCAGATTCTCGGAATTCAAATTGTAGGCGGGGCTTTCCAAGAGGTCCTTTATGTGAGTGATGTGGACGCGTATCTAAGCGCAGACGGGAGTTTATAAAAGACTCTTGTACTTTGAGAGCTACATGCGGGGTTGGGAATTTTTTACGTTAAAGAAACTGTGTGACTCTTTTGGCAGAATATAATCGCAGCTTGGTCAATCTGTTTCAACCCACAGCATGGGGTGGTTTTTTGTTTTGTTTTACTTTGATAATACTACGTTTATCCAGTAATAATGTAAACTATATATATATATATATATATATATATATATATATATATATATAGTTTGAAGTTGATAAATAAGTACAAAAAATGTTCACACAGACACACACACTCTCACACACGTTGTCTTTTCATGTTTTACGTGTAATGGTTTTTATACTGTACAAACTGTATATTCTGTCCCCCTACACTACCCCTACCCCTAAAGCTACCCATCACAGAAAATGTTCTGCTGTTTTAGATTTTCAAAAAAGATAATTCTGTATGATTTATAAGCTTGTTTCCTCATGGGGACCAAAAAAAATGTCTCCACAAGATCAAAATTTACTAGTATTACTATACCTGTGGGGACATTTGGTCCCCATAATGAAGGGAATACCCACCCACACACACACACACACACACAGCTAGATGAATGAACAAGTTTTTTTTAACACATTTGTTTTTGCCTATAGGCTATACAAGATCATAGTTTGGTCTTATTCACTGAGCTTTCTAGAATTCACTAGGCAGTCTCATAGGTTGAAGCTGCATGCCTGTCTTGTTTCTCATTTTTCTCAGCATTTTGGTTCTGGTCTTGTAACTTTAAATTTGGCCTTCAGCTCTAAAGAGGTAAAGGATATTTTTAGAACTGACCAAAAAAATTCAGGAGTCACTAAATGAGTTGTCCATTTGCTAGTTCGTGTGTAAAGTAAATCTCAATAAATGTATCTGCAATGATTAGGTAGGGGGAAATTGTGATATGAGAGGTAGCATCTTTGTTTTTTGTTTTTATATATAAATATTTTAATTATGTCTGGTAGAAAGAAACACTATAAAACAGTTTATAGAATGTCCTTTTAGACAGACACCCATATTTTAAATTATTTAGAATACTTTACATAGGTTTGCATACTTCAACACAGTTAAAATGTTCAAGGTTCTCAGACTAGTACAGTTAGGAACACAAAATATAAAAAGCAAAGATATAAATGCTTTTAAATGCTATATAAATGCTTTATGAGATGAGCCAAGCAGTTGAAGGATGAAAATGGAAGAGAAAAAACAGAAGACGCTTCCATCAGCTCATTAGGCCCTCTAGTGGACATCTTTGAACCCTCAACCAGAGTTCCCCTCGTTTTTCACTGTGAAGTTGATGAAGGCACATTAGGTACATTGTGTGTGTGTGAGTGTGTGTGTAAATTTACTGTATATAAAATATTTATAGTATATTTAATGTTATATATTGTTATTATTATGTATGTACTTTATTATATATTGTATTATATATTAAATATGTATTTGTGTAAATATTTTAAATATTTTGTTAAACATGAAATATTTGTCATTATCCTATGAAACATAAATGAATATTTAATATTTGTATTGCATATTTATGAAATATATTTTATTTAATTATACATTTATATATATTTTATTATGTATATATATATATGCATATATATGTATATATATATACACGTGTTCGTGTATAATTATAAAATATATTAAAATTAAAATGTATATAAGTAAAGTTTAATATTTAATAATTAAAGAAATAATATATATATATATATATATATATATAACAAAATATTCATTAAAATAATCAAAATATATAGAACAGTTTAATATCATTTAATAATAATTATATATTTAATAATGAATAAATATAGATTTCCAAGTATCATTAACCCCCATCCACTGATCTGGTGTCAGTCATGTTCTGTAATCCTCTTTGATATGGCTTGCAATAAAAACAGTTTCCAGTTCCGCGGTCCTTTTCTGACGCAAGTTTTCATTTACTGATCGCATGGGCCTGACTCATCATCAGGCAACATGGGGATTGGAGCCGCTGTCTGAATTCATAGTGAATACCGGCACAAGGTCCCTTAATATTCTAGAGATGCTTCTCCATTGTCATATCATTACAGGGCTGCCTCTGTAACACAGGCCGTTTGAAGCTTCTCTGTCTCTAATGCCCTTTGATTATGCGCAGATAGAGGAGCGTTTGATAGTCCTTCAGCTGTAAATCTTCCCGTTCAGGCTCAATATGGGCTGCCGTATCCTTGACCTTGGATGTGACCTTTCCTCTTGACGTTGATGATGAGGTTTTGCCATTCTCTGGAAAGTGGCGCACAGATGTCCTGATCACAAGGTGTTATAGTGTGGGGGTGTATATCCGTCTTTTTGCATCTTTCTTTCTTCTTATGCCTCTTCTTGACTTCATAGAAGATGCATATGGCATTACTGGAAATCCGAAGCTCACATGTGAATTACTTCAGTGGATTTTGAGGGACTTCATGAGAGAAGCCATGTGTTTGCGTGTGTGTTGAGTCAAATCTCTCTCCTTGTTGCTTGCAGAAGCCGAAAGCTCCCTTCTGGATTCCAACTGAATCTACTTCAAACTCTATCAGTGTGTCCTGAGGGTCCAGCCTTGATGGAAACCACCAAAGCCACACAATACAAGCCCTGTTATTAACATTAGCCCAATTAAACTGCCTTAAGAAAAGCCCGAGACAGAAGCCACATTTCGATGAATGGAAGCAAATAGCTACATTAAAACACAATTTTGCAAATTAAATGTCAATTTAATGGACACAGTTTTTCATCGGGTAATGAGACTTTGCGAGGGCCTGTTTTTTTTTTTTTTTTTTGGACTGGCCACCTGAAAAGCAGCATCTCTGTCTCCTTCTCTCTTCCTTCTACGGAGATGAGGCTTTTATGTGCTACAAAATGCAATTTTTTTTAATGTCTGCCGAGGACAATTCTCAGAGGAGGCAGATTTTCAGAGTAGCTGCCCTTTCCAGTAACATTTTCATCTGTGTTTGCTCTGTTCTCCTCTCGCTCTGTTTTGCAATAAAGGAACAAAGTGGTGTGTGTTAGAATCAGAGAATCTATCTGTCTGTCTGTCTGTCTGTCTGTCTGTCTGTCTATCTATCTATCTATCTATCTATCTATCTATCTATCTATCTATCTATCTATCTATCTATCTATCTATCTATCTATCTATCTATCTATCTATCTATCTATCTATCTATCTATCTATCTATCTATCTATGTCCATCCATCCATCCATCATGACTTTCTTCACAGGCCACCCACTCACTGAAAGGTCAATAAACTTGTGAAACAAGTACACAGCGGTACGTATCACCCACCCACCCCTGCTGGACATTCAGTACTGAGAACAGTTAAGCAGGCTTTCAGCTCAGACACCACAACAACTCAAGCAAAAGCCCCAGTGTGTGGCTCCATCTCACTGAGCCAAGCAAGAAATGTCTGGGTCAGACCTGGGGCGGTTTGAGAGAAGAAGGTTTCCACTTTACCCTGCTAGCCACCCTCAATCCGCTTTACAGCAGGGGTCCTTGGCTGAGCGGAGGAGGAGAGAGCGACAGGTCTGTTGGCTTCATTCTCTATGTCTGTGTGGAGTCCCTGCCATGCTGTATTCAGAGGACTGGTAATGGTGCTGAGGTGATGTCTGTCAGTCAGAACCTTGCCAAGCTGGATTCAGAGACATGGCGCTGAGGTGGATTCTAAGTAAAAGCGGAAGAATCTGAACGGATGTATGTTTTTTGTACCAGACCATGAAGCTTTGGTAAGTGAGTTTCTGGATGTATAGAGAGATCTCACTCATTTACATCATTGAACAAACAGAATAAAATTTGAATGAATTTGCATGGACTTTTCGTTCAGGCCAGGCATAATATTTGAATCATGAATGTGTTAGAATTAGGGCTGTCGATTTAAAGCATTCATTCGATTAATTAGCAATGGGGGAAGAAATGACACGTTAAAATTATTAACACATTTAGTGCACTTACCCCGCCCCAGACCTATGTGCTTGATCAGTGATAAACATGAAGCAGGTAAACTGCGTGATGGAGCCATATAGAACGCAGTTAGATGCCTCTAAAACTCATGAAATTGGGGAAAAAATGTCCCTTTATGAGTTTTTGTCTCATATTTATATCATGATATAGCTAAGTAATCACATGAGTAACAAGTAGAATATCACCGGGCTGGGCATGTTTTTGTCCTGAATTGCACATCCATCCTTACATATGCTCTTGCTTATGAAACAGCATGGCTAGCAAATTAGATTTTAGATTTAGGTTTACATTTATTAATTTAGCAGGTGATGTCATACTAAGACACATTATCTAGCTAAATGCTAACTCATTTATTTTAACTGATTCGTTCAATACACTGATTCATTCACGTATGAAACAAGTGTCCTTATAAATGAGTCACTGAATCATTCACTTAACCCATTTGTTTAAAAGACTGATTAATTCAATAACTATCTATCTATCTATCTATCTATCTATCTATCTATCTATCTATCTATCTATCTATCTATCTATCTATCTATCTATCTATCTATCTATCTATCTATCTATCTATCTATCTATGCTATGCTAAGCTAAGGATTAGGTTGAACGCACTTTTGCATTCTACTGTGCTGCTTTTTGTTGATTTTCTATTTAAACATGCGTGACAGTAGATGGATGTGTTTAACTGTTGTCAAACCCTGATCTAAAAACGCAGCGCTCAAGTTAAAGTAGGTCACATTGCGATTTTTTCATTCCAATACCCTGCATCCCGCATTTTTAAATGCAAATAATGCTTTCTGCATAATTGGATCTTGTCGATAATACAAAAATCACACTTTACCTTTATTTCTAATTTGCATGTAATGATTCAATCTTATTTAAACTCGTCCTGCCACTAGATCGGGAGCGCATTGATGAACTTGAGGGTTCACTCTCTCTCTTCCTCTTTTTCTTCTTTCACCTGCTCCCAGTGGAGCCAAACTTCTCTTTCTTTTCTTGTGCTTCGGTCCTGCAGGTGTGAGATAAGCTGACAAAGGCGAAATTCTAATTAATGTTTTGTCAGTCTGAAACACCCTGAAAAACATGAGATCAGTGGACGACAGTGATTTGCACTGCGCGCATATACAAATATACCATTTTAATTAATGTGTAGAAGACTAAATTAAGAAATAAACAGCTGAAAGTTTCTTGAGCTAATGTTACAAGCACCCATTGTAGCCATATAAAAACACGTTCAATCCCTTGCTTTCTTCCACAAAGATAATTGACTCATTTTTTTCTTCTGCCTTATAAAAATAACACAGACAAACCACTTAACCATAATTGCCACTGTGTTATGAGACTAACAACTCTCATAATGCAGATGACAGGAAGTTACACATGACATCAATCATTAGTGACACCATTCCGCTAACCTTAAACCCTTAAACCAAGCACAGCAAATAATGAATATAACCTGCAGAACTTATTTACAGTCAGCAAACTTCCACTATGCATCGTATTTATAAATGATAAATGAAGTATAAATTAGAAAATTTAAAACGAATAAACAAATAAGTGCAACATTTGCATAAAACAAGCTTTTACAGTGTGGTAGTATCCATCAAAGATCTACCCATAAACAAACCCGAATAAAATATCGATTAACGGTATCAACTGTCGACAGCATCTGTTGCAGTGATGCACTTACTGAAAGTCTATGGGACAAGACATTTCAGATGTTTTAAAAAGCCAAAAAAGAAGCTTGCGTTTTTTGTCAAAGCACTTATTAATTATTTGGTACAGATGAATTATTTGGTACCAAATACTGTGTGTGCTATACTGTTTTCTAATTAGTCTTAAATCATGCCTTGCCCCACAAACTTTTTATTTCACGTTCATTACTGTATACAATTTTTTTGCTTGATTTTTTGAACTCTACACAAGTTTTATGCCTCAGATACTGTATTTAACCCAGAACATTCTTTTAAAAGCTCTTTTCAGCCAAACTCAAATCATTTCCCACACGTAGACTGTACATCTATCCATCAGAATATTGCTTTTGCTCATTTAAACTAACACCCACTTGAACACAAACACCCACATTTGCCATTCACTGTAATTGGTGTGTAATGCTGTTGTTCTGCATTCATCATATTGAGTTGCCCGTTGTTTTAGCCCTCTACAGGGTTGGTGTATATATCTAAACAGGACACAGACTTGGCAGGAGAAACTAATTCTCTACATGCGATTATTGATCAGCCCTGAAGCACAGCCAACTTTGAAGTGTCAACACGGCAAGCAAGCCACAACGAGAAACACACGCTATACGCTTCTCAGGTTTTTTTGTTTTGCGCTTGCGATGTAGACGGGCTGTTACAGTACGAACCCATTGAGTGCGTTCATTGTAGACGTGGGATAGTTAACCCGTCTCCACAGTCCAACATCTCAGCACTTTTACATCCCTTTTCTCTACCCTTCTCTATATTTCTCTCATTTTCTAGCCCTACGGGCATGATCATTGTCTATATGAAAACAGCCCACAATCACTATACTCAAATCTATTTCTGTCCTAGTGGGAATTGCAATAAATTGGTTTGTGTGAGACAATGCTCTTTATAGACGGCGGGGATGGCCTCCGCGCTCTCATTTGTTCATCTCAGCCGTAAGGACGGAATAGAAACTTGCACTACTTCACACTAAAATGGGTCAGAGGCATTTTTTTTCTTTGTTCTGGGGAGTTGGGTCAGTACATGATATCAGGCAAGGCACATGAGCCCTAAAGATGTAAAGAAATTGTTTTAAGTTGGTAAAGTTTTTAATGAAGGTGCCTTAATAGTTCACTGGGAAACGTCTGAGATTTATTGAATCGCATGTAACAAAAAGCCACGATGCCACCATCCTCGAAAACTATCAATGAAGCTACACAAAGTAAAATAAAATACATCCCAGTCTGGAGTAAATATAGGTTTGCTTGCCAGGAGGATGAACATGATTTGAGCCACAGTGTGTTTTGGGCAGTGAATTAGTGGCTGCTGAGAATATTCATCAAAATTCAAGTGAAATTTAAAAACCAAACCTAAAACTATAAAGACAACGTAAAACTAGTCACGTTTCCTTTTTAGGTCATGACAAGCAAAATACAACAGGCCTATGCAATTCAAGGTAATTGTTCAATATATTGTATAGTAATTTAATACATGGCAATTGACCCTTTGCAAAGACTCGCCCCCTTTAGTTACTATTGCTACGTCCGACAAGCCATGCGCTCTCATGCCTCACATCATGTTCTCATGCAGTGAAAAACACATCACGGAGCAAAGAGGACACTGACAACGCGTCGACAGACAAGACAGAGCAGGTTACTTTTGATATGAAACAGTTTCATATTTAAAGTATTGTAATTTTTAAAGAAGTTTAAACAACAAATACCATGTAGTGTCTCTTTAATGTGTCGTGACAGATCGCTGCAGCTCCTTCAAGCAGCTCGTGAACCGATCATCTCTTCAAACTAGTTCCTTTATAGCATCAAATGTGCAGAAAGACGTGAGTACACACAATTTTTCTAGTTCACGTTCCCCAACGTTAATCTACGAACTCCCCTGACTGCTTTGTCAGACAAAATGGCGGATACGGGGTTCTGATTGGTTAGATCACCTGTCAATCAAACTGCCGGAGAAGGGTCAATTGTTCAATATATTATATTTATCATTAAAATAGTCAACGAGACTACAGTGGTTCAACCTTAATGTTATGAAGTGACGAAAATACATTTTGTGCTCAAAAACAAAACCAAAATAACAACTTTATTCAGCAATTTCTTCTCTACCTGGTCATTCACGTTGAACATTTTAACAATGTTTTTGCTTCTATTCTGAACATTGAATGTGGTAATTACGTTGCTTTTGGAGGATAAAATCCTTTTGGATTTCATCAAACATGTCTTTATTATATATCTATGTTTGTGTTCTGAAGATGAACAAAGGACTTGGAACAACTTGAGGGTGAATAATTAATGACAGAAATTTCATTTCTGGGTGAACTAACCCTTTCAATCTCTGATACCACAAGTATATCGAGCAAGAAAGAGATTTCACATCAGAAAAGCAAGGGGAAAAGATCAGGTCAAAAAGCCCGTTTCACAAACAGGTAGTGAAAAATGCATGTAAGCACATCACATGTGCAGTGTCAATGCATGAGATTGAGTGCATCCCAACAGCCTACTCGCCTGTCAATCAAACACTGAGCTAAAACAAGAGATTTAAACGTTGCCAAGTGGCTTTAATGTTGGCATGAAATGGAGTTGTGAGTCTATTCTTCCCTATTGTGACGTATATCTGAATGAAATGGCTTCTCGAACAAGACAAAGTTGTATCAACTCGGTGATGATAGTTTCCTATTCTACCATTTGAGCTGCAAAAAAAAAAAAAAAATCAGGGAGAGCGTTTAAAAAAGTCGCTCTTTTATTCATATTTTCATCCCTTTTATGCTCTTGGTTGCATATTTGTAGATGAAGCATCCTATCCACAGTAAATAAATCCCCTGCTCTCACATCTACTGTATGACAAGTGTGTGTGTGTGTGTCAGTGACTGCTGAGAGCTCACAGCAGTGTTTTCACATGACTGACAGCCTGACTCATGAATTAATAATGTGAATCAGAGTCAACACGAAATCTATAATAAATCCATCGTTTAATCAGAAAAAAAAAATTCTCTTTCAATATACTTCACTCCCAGAGAATGCTATGATTTCTCAATGTAACGTTGCAATTAGTGGTGTCAAGAATCAAACTGAATGAGGTTAAAATGATTTCGTTCCATATTCCGTCAGGCCCACAGGTTACTTTAAAGAACCAAACATTCACATCTTTCTTCATTCCAACCAACAAAGTAATTATAACAAGGTCAAAGACTCTATCAAGGATGAAATTCTTTTCTTAGCTCTTAATTTAGTTTGTCCTTGACTAATTCACACAAGCTAGTTCACTTTTTTGTCCTCTCAATTACACTTTATTTGAGGTTTCTTTTTTTTCTGCTTGGAGTCTTTACAATACATCTATCTATCAAATGAGAGAACCAGTTATGGCTGATAGAGTCATTCATTTACAAAAAAGTATCAAAACGCTGAACAATGAAAGGTATATGTGTATACGTGTTTTATATGGCTATTTGGAGACCGTGTCACAGGGCCAGGATGAAGCTGAATCGTGCACAAGGAAGCTACTGTCAGGCGACTCTGTTTCAAGCTGCAATTTAGCCCCCAATTATTGTTATTATTCACCCAATGAAAGAGACGAGGACAAGGGGTCATTTTGGAGGAAAGAGACTGAGCAGGAAGTAAAGAGGAGAACAATCCATTGGGTTTCTCCTCTTATTTATCTTCGGTTACTTTGGAAGATTGCAAATAATATAACGGCATATCATCTTGGTTCAAATGGGTTTTTGTTTATAGCCCATTACAGACCTTTTCATATAAAAGACTTAATGATTTTATTATATTTAAAAAAACAAAAAAAAAACAAATTTATCATTAAAGTGCTAAATAGCATTTCATTCCATTATGTATGACTTTATTAGATTAAGATTCCGTTTGTTTACTACAGTATTTTTTGAAAATACATTTTTATAATAACACTACACTTATATTTTATAAACATATTTCATAAACAATGTTGGAGGAAATGCATTACAAGTCACGCAAGTAATTGGATTACTTTTTTCAAGTAACTAAAGTACCGCATTACATTTCTGTCAGGACCACTATCAAATATGATTGATAAAAGCATTGACATCAATCTAAACATAAGAGTTTGTATTGGCGGTATGGTTCTGTTCTGGGCTAGAGCTCCCAGCGCATCCATGCAGCCTAGCATGGATAAGAGCAGGGAGAGTGGCAATAAGGAGAACAGGACCAACATAAATGTGCAGATATCCATAATTTAACATGTACATATTTTTCAAGAATTAGTCTGATTTAAGGGGAATCAGAAGGCCAAATCCTGAATTATGAGGGTAATTAGCTCTTGAGAAATGCGATAGCTACTGATAATACTGAAGAGCTTATATATTGATGCTGAAAGGCGATGAAATCCTATAGGTAGACGTGAGTCACCTGGAATACAGCTGATGCGTGCTTGACTGACGTGGCCTGCCAGAACTGACATTGCTTTTTCATATAAGTAATACAAGTTACTTTTTATAGTTTGCTTTCCTATTTATTGACTGACACCTCTCCTGTCCACATGATGACAGAGATGGGGAGTGAGTGCAGAGGCGTTGTGTGCGCTGGGTAAACATGATGGTTATTGTAGTTCTAGACTAAATGTGAGCATGCATTGTCTCACTTGCTCAAAAAGAGATTCCGTATTATTACGCACAATATTACGCAACTCAGAATATTACACAAATCAGCGATAAGTAATACTTTATGTATTTAATCTCACTTTATTTATTTACTTTTTTACTTTATTTATTTGTTCTTCTCTCACTTTACTTTATTAACCAAAGTCCTTGCTGCTGATAAATGCTTTAATTCGACTATACCAATAAGCAAAAATGACTTTGGATAAAACTCACATTTGTTTTCATTTTTTTGCTTGTATTGCTGAAGTAAGAGTGTTGAACTGTCTTCTTATTCTTCTGCAATTCCAGAATGTCAGCACAGCTGAAAGGTTTGTTTGAGCTGCATCCTCTACTGTACAGGTGCGAATGTGCATTTCCTTATTCATTTCACTTTTGTTGAGAAAGGACCTTTAGATTAGCCAATAATAGAACTTTTTTTAGTGTTGTCAATCAATTAAAAAAAAAAAAAACTAGATTAATCACACATTTTTTCTAATAATCACGATTAATTGCAATTTAAAAAAACTTTACATGTATATGTTTTAATAAAAAATAAAAAATGTAATCATTTCACGAAATACATAAATACAGTATTTTTTAAATACTTGTTTAATGGCATCTTTTTATGAATAAACGTCAGTATCACTGATACTAATACAGCTACCGATGTCTTCATGAAATTGATTTTTTCCCCCAATTCTAAACATGAATTATAGCCATTCAACATTTCAGTGGAACAGAAAGCTATCATTCTTTACATTTAAAACATTTATTTTAAGTGAACTTAAAACAATCCTCACATAAACCCATAATAAATATCAGATTTACCTGTGCCCTTCCTACCTGACTAACCAACTAACAGAAGTAGTCGTGGCCTAGTGGTGAGGGAGTCGGGCTTGTAATCAGAAGGTTGCTGGTTTGATTCCCACGCCGGCAGGAATTGAAGGTGGGGATTGTGAATAAACAACACTCTCTCCACCTTCGATACTACGACTAAAGTGACCTTGAGCAAGACAGCTAACCCCTAATTGCTCCCCTTGTAAGTCGCTTTGAAAGAAAAAAGCGTCTGCAAAAGCGATAAAAAAAAATGAAAAAAAATGAACAGACATGACAGGGCTCTACTTGGGCGCGGTAAAACACCCACAGGAGGGGTATTACAGAATTGATTATTATACAGATGGTTTATTATACAGATGATGGGTAATGACACACACAACAACAAAACACAAAACTTAAACACAACATGAAAGACAACAACTTAAAAACTAAATGCAAACACATAATGACAACAGAAACAGGTGAACTAATGTAAGACAATTAGGTAAAGACAAAGACAGAACAATGACAAGACACACAAGAGACAACTAGATGACATACTAAAATATAAATAATAATCTTATCAATCAAATCAAGTCAATATTATATCGAACAATCTGCACTAGTTTTAGCTTTATTTATTTATTTATTACTATATTAATAAAAAAAAACAAAAGTCTAGAGTCAAGAGCAGAGAGTAAAATTGTTCTGTGATTTTTTTGTTTGATGAGACATCTTGACAGACAGTTGGCTTTGGCTGCACACACTTTTCTTACTTTTTTTTAAGTTTTTTATGTAAACTCTTCAATGCTGCTCTTTATTATGATGGAAAACAAAACAGACATTTTTTTGGCATACTTGTGTGTGTTTATTTGTTTCAAGTGTGGAAAGGGAACTATTCTGGGAGGGTCTTTCTGTGTGTATGGACATTACACAGACAGCACGTTATCTTTGGCACGCTCGAAATGGTTTAAAAGCATTTTCATGAAAATTGGGTCATCATCTATTGTAACGCTAGCCCAACTTTTTTTTACGCATCAATATGAAAAGAATATTATACTAATAATCGCATTAACATTTAATGTTGAGAGCACTTCTTTTTTTTTTTTTTATTAAAAACAAAACAAACAAAAATAAGCAAGCCCAGCCTTGCCCAGGAGAGAAAAAGCCACCATCCTTTGGATGAGACATTGAACCAAAGTCCTGACTCTAAAAAATCCCAGGATGTCCTTCAAAAAAGAGTAGGGGTGTAACCCCGGGATCTTGGCCAAATTTTCCCATTGTCCTCCTATCATCCCCTTATATATACCATATATACTTACTGCTTCATCACTCAGTCTTCTCTCCACCAATATGCTGGTGTGTGGTGGGTTTTCTAGTGCAATATGGCTGCCGTCGTATAATCCAGGTGGATGCTGCACATTGGTGGTGGATATTCCATATGTAAAGCGCTTTGAGTGCTAAAAAAAAGAGCTACATAAAAGTAACAAATTAGTATTATTGTTAATAAAGTAAGGCAAAAGTACTATAACATTATTTTCCATAAAAAATATAAGCAACACATTTAGTTCCTTTTTAGGGAGTAACGCAATATTGTACTTTTAAAAGTAACTTTGATACCAACATTGTTTACAAATATCAATTTTTCACATTCAAGAAATGAGAATTTGAAGAGCAACATAAGAAAATACAATGTTCTAAAATAGGTTTCATTTTCTTTAAGAAAGCTAAAATGTATAATTTACATCTTTTGATTTTGAGAAGAAATTTGTTTTTTTTTTTTTCCGGTAACACTTTACTTAGAGCCTTTATGTAACATGCATTATAAAATTATTCATAATGTACGTTTTTTGTACATCTTTTTATAAATAATTGCAACTAAAGTTAAAATTCAGTATATTAAAAAGTTAATATATATTGGTTGTAAGGTGTTTTAAAGCATTATGCTTTCTAAAGGTGTAACAATGAATAGATAAGCATTATAATGATTACAACTGTGGTTACAATTATTTAAAACAAATTTTATTATTAGGAGCATTACAAAGCATAATTAATGCATTACAAATACCTTTATAATGCATTATATCTAAAGGCTTTAAGTGAAGTGTTAGTGTACTTTTTTGTGAATTTAGAAAAAAAAAAAACATTGAAAAGCATGAATTCATATTATGAAGGGACAAACTGAGCATCGGCACACTGCTTTTCTGACTGAAGCGGCAGAAACCCATGAAAACCAGGCCATAATTCCATTGAGGCACTGCTGGATCACGTTATAAACCTGTCCAAAATACTTCTGAGGAAAGGGAGCTTTGAGAATAAGACACTCAGTCACATCTAACTCATCTTGACTTGTATTTTTGCCAGTGCGCTTCCGTTAAGAGCAGCCTCTTACGATCTCACAATGCCTTCTCGCACACTTTGATGTGGAAATAAGGGTTGACAATGTTAGTTAACAGGGTGGGGTTTACACATCACTCAGCCCAGCATACTCGATGGCTTTCAATGGGAAGATACATCAGGATTCCCTGCAGAAATTTCACATCTGAGGTCTTAAAAAAGACCTATTTGATAAATAAAACATCCTGCCATGCCTCATGTCATTCCAAACCTGTATGACTTCCTTTTTTCCCCCTGCGGAACGTAAAAGATATTTTGAAGAAATGAGATTCTCCATGCAATGAAAGTCAATGGGGTCAAAAGGGGGTTGTTTAATCTGTCTACCAACAATTTTGGAACTAATACAAGAAGAATCGAGTCAATGCCCCAAATCTTTCAAATAGACACTTTTTGAATTATATCAGTCAATCGCTAACTATAAACCAGATAATTCCGGTTCTGGATGCTGATTGGTCAAAATGTTATGCCATAGGAACATTTGGTTGAGGATTTTACCTGCGTCCAAACATATTGATCAATCTTTCTTGATGTATTTCCGCCCCTTAAAATAGCACCTATTTAAATAGCTGTCAGACAGATCTATGTCCCACTGATGCACCTGCGAAGAGACAATGATTAGAGATTGATGCATCTCACCACTGAGATAAAACAAATCACTCTTACTCTCTCTGACTTACTCTGCCCCCTCCTTCCTCTCTCCTCTTCTCATCATCTCCCTAAATAGCTGTTAAGTGTTTGTTCTTTCTCGCTCTCCTTCTCCCTCGTTCTACGCGCCGGCTTGTGTTTCTGCGGTGTATAAATGGAAGCGTGCTTGTGCAGGTATCGAACCAGCAATTCACAGCTGGTTCCTGCTATTATCTTCAGCTACGAAGCCAAGTCAGGCATGTAACCCATTTCAAGTGTCGTGTCCCCTCATGCATGAGCCACGTTCACTCTTTCTGCCTGCTCACATGTGCTCTCTCTCTCTCTCTTCCCATCGCTCTGCACTCTTTCATGCCAAGCCGAATCAAGGTGGAGTAAAATAAACAGTATTCCTTACTGACGTACCGTTCCTCCACCCGATGCGCTGTCTATAAAGAGCAAAACACTACCGTCTCTATTATTTATGACTGTTGAGTGTCAGCTGTGTTATGTGGTTAAAGATGTTTAGCAGTGTTTTAATTCCCTCGGGAAATACAGGGACGACTTAAATTTACCCATTACCTCACAGCGTGTTGTGTCTCACTGTGGTAGCAACGTGTCAGATTGCTTGCGGTGAGTTTGTATATACGAGCGGTGTGAACTAGTATAGATTTTAATACAGAGGCAATTAGGCACAGGTTTAGTATTAAAGAAGATTCTTTTTTTTTACATCTTCAACTTTCTTTAGTGTGTAATGTTGCTGTTTGAGCATGAAAAAGGTCTGCAAAGTAAAATAGCACAAATTCCTCTGCAAAGGGAGTTATTCTCTATATCAGTAAGCAGTGTTTCTGAACTCCCTCAAACTCCTCAACTGTAGTCTTAAAGGGATAGTTCTCCCAAAAATGAAAATGCTGTCATTATTTACTCACCCTCAGGTTGTTCCAAACCTGTGTACATTTCTTTGTTCTGCTGAACACAAAGGACATTTGGATATTTGGAAGAATGTTTGTAACCAAGCAGATTTCGCCCACATTGACTTCCATAGTTTCTAACTAATATGGTAGTTAATGGGGGGAAAGATCTGCTTGTTTACACGAAGAATGTTTGTAACCAAGCAGATCTTGCCGTAATATAGTAGTCAATGAGGGGCGAGAATGGCTTGGTTACAAACATTCTTCCAAATATCGCCCTTAGTGTCTTCCAGGAAGGTCATTCCTCATTTAAATAATTCCCAGCCATGACATATATACGAAAAAAATATGGACGAGGCCGTGTGACAGTTCTCCTGCCCTGGAGCCCATAAACATTTCATTGGTCATGTCAGTCACAGTAACGATTGCCTACACCCAACCCTGATCCCTAAACCTTCCTGTCACTCCAGCCTCAGCCAATGAAATTGGTTCAGGGCGTGGATTTCCGCTGAACCGCTTGGGGGGAAAAATCACGTGACTGGGAAGAGAGGTGGCGCAATAATGTAAAATGTGTAAAAATGTAGTATGTTTTTTGAACATTAAATCATGAAAATCTATTATAGATTTAGCAAAACTTTATTAAAGAGTATAACAGGTCCTTAACGTGCCACTTCCCAATGAAACGGGATGTAGGGAAACAATGTAGGGACTTTACAGAGTAAATAAACTTAATTTCAAGCCCATCTTGCCTATACTGGACCCAGTCCTTGCATTGCAAACAAATGAACAGACATCTGGGAAAACTGTTCTTTTGCCCTACATCCTATCCACATTTAGGCATAATTATTTCTATTATAGCTCATTTTAAAATCAATTTCAGTGCTAATAGTCCTGGGACAGTGCATGAAATGATTAATGTTCAACATGAATCACTCCTCGTGTGCTCTTTTGCCCCACCTAGTGGTGCCTCCAAAATTGCCTCGGTACTAATTGCACCTTAACATAAAAACATGTGTATTTCAGGTACTCATACTTGTGAATTAATGAAATATTCAAAGCTTGCTCACTCATTTTAAACAGTCTGAGAGCCGGTGGAAAAACAGATCAGTGTTTGAACAGAAGAGTTTTGGGGCAGTGCACTTGTGCATAATTTAACACCCATATTCACTTTAGTCTTTACTGATTCTATGTTTAGGGTCTCAGAGACCGAGATGATTCTGTTTAAAAATAATTTCAAAATCAACATATTATGTTTGCTTCAAAACTTTTAACTTTAACCCTCTGTAGTATCAAAACGACTTGATCTTTTCAGAGATCTGGCTGTTATCCAACATTGTAAGCAAAAGACGTTGTAGAGAAATAGAATAAAACAAATCTAGAGTGAAATGCAACAGATCAATCAGAATGTAAAAAAAAAAAAAAAATCATAGCATTTAGTCATGTTTAATATCTGGACCAATGTTCATAACAAACCTGTTTAAGTGAAACACAAAATAAGTTTATAAACAACACTGGCCCCATCAACTTTTTTTTTTTTTTCAAAGTATCTTTTGTGTTTTCCATAAGAAAGAAAGTCACTGAGTTTTGGAACGACATGAGGGTGAGTAGAATTTTTATTTTTGGGAGAACCATCGCTTTAAGGAGCAGAATTACATTACTAAATACTGTTTGTCCACAAGTTTTAGTAATTTATAAGTCATTTGAATGAATGAATTTATGTCAAACAGATTTTGATGCTGTCAGAAGTTCTATTTTGTATTATTTTATTTTTTCTTGTTATTAAATATAATAATAATAATAACTATTATTATCAGTATGTTACATTCTTATTCAATATTTTATTACACAAACAGGGAAAACAGACTGTCTGAAGATGCTAACAGGATGCCTGCCAACTAAATACATTATCAGCTCTCATTAGATTAGAAAAATCGTCAAGTATTAATCTGAATCTTCAATGCTAAGTATGTTTTTGAGATAAGAAAAAAAAAGGAATAAAACATGATCTTATTAAGGGACTAAGGACAAAGACCAGGACACTGTGAAGGTGTGCATGAAGGACATGAAATCTCATCAGTAAGCATTAGGCAAATGAAGTCTGTAACACAATACTATTGTTTATGTAGCGTTGCTGTGACTTCCTCTTTCACACGCCCGTCTAAAAGATGAACAAGACTGGTAGAAATTTAAAACAGGTTTTTGGCAATTTTGGTGCCTAAGAGCTGACCTCAAATGACATGGCCTTAATTTTATTCATCTTCAATGAAAAATGATTTACAAGCTTTCATCATTCACTTCATTTATTTATGTTGCCCTCAACCTTGACTCTGTCTTCAGTGCATTCATATTCTTTTTAACCGTTTTAACCCGTGGCCTCTCTGCTGGCCCCTACTTTCTGCCTTTTCATACGCACACAAACACAAACAATGTGTGTGTGTGTGTACGGCCCAGACGGAGCAGCTATAAACACAGCTATTTTGTGTGAATGTGGTTATTGTAATTGCTGTTATTTGCTTTGGCCTCTCATGGAACCAGGTGTGAATTCATGTGGGGGGAAAATGAAAGAAAGAAAGAACAGGAATTACATAATAACATGATTTGTATTCTACGTGTTCATGTACATCATGTACCACACAAATGAATGAAGTCTCTACAATGAATGTGGACAAGGTACCAAAAAAATGATTAACTCTTATCCCGGGGACATGGAAAAATTGAGAATAATAATAGTTATAAAGGGGAAAAAAGGTTCATAGAAGTATGTTCATCTAATCCTAAAGGATGTACTGTATACATGGCTGCTCAACTCACTCCTAACAAAAATCTTCTGGCATCCCTCCACCACGCCTACTCCATAATTACATCCATAGAGCTCACTGGCCTCAAGCCCTTACATCGCATATGGTTAGCCAAATCTGTTTACATGTGCTTCTGTCGCTCTCAAAGACTATATGAAGACCCTAACTAGGTGTGATTCTACAGGTTTCCATCAACAAGTCATTTGTCTCTCCACATTGAAAGCGAAAACGCTGTGCAACACCACACAATCACAGCCAATCTGAACATATTTGATTTTTTAAAGGGATAGTACACCTAAAAATGAAAATTCCGCTATCATTTACTTGTTTCAAACCTCTATGACCTTTCTTCTTTGGAACACAAAAGACAATATTTTGCAAAACGGGGACTAGTGCTGTCAAGCTTCAAAAATGACGCAATAACGGCAGAATTGTCATTTTTGGGTGAACTGCTCCATTAATCACATTATTTGGATTAGGGCACTGATGAGATTTCACTGTGGGTGGCGCTACTCAACTTTTTTTTTTTTTTTTTTTTTTTTTTTAAGTGTTTACCATAAATGTCTTGAAAAAGTGTCTAAAACTACAGAGGTTCTCAGGGACATTACAGATCATCAAACTCACATACTCACAAGCCTCATTGTGCATTCTATTGTAACTCAGACTTTCCAACTTGTAGAATTTAAATAAAGATTGAAAGAGTTGGAGCTCAGGAGATTAGAGGTGGTGACACTGAAATTTATAGCCAAACTTTAGGTGTTTATTTCTGTTGATTGCATTTAGACTTTAAAATTCTTAAAAGTTAAAGGTAGGGTAGGCAATTTCTGAGAGGCTAGCAATAGAAAGCTAGCTTTGACACATAAGATCCCATTCTCCCTTCATAGCGCTCTCCAAACCCAAACATCCTCGAAAACACATGAACACCCACCCAGAGAACAGTCTGAAAAGCGTTATGAGAGATGCTGTTAAATTACCTCATGTCTCAAAGCACACAACATTACAATCATAATGAATATAAACAACTTAGAGCATTTCGGTGTTGATAGTATTGCAATAAAACCGCATGATTCTGAGTCTGAGGATGTGAACAGCTCAGAGTAGAATTTAACAGGTTGCCAGCTCTTATTTGACCCTTCGCTCTCTTTAGTTACTGTTGCTATGTCTGACAAGTTATGCGCTCTCACGCCACACGTCATGCTCTCATGCGGTGAAAATGAAAGGGAAATACATTGCAGAGAAAAGAGGACACTGACAACGCGTCAACAGACAAGACAGAGCATGTTACTTTTGATTTAAAGCAGTTTCATATTTAAAATATTGTAACTTTTTAAAGAAGTTTAAACAATAAATACCATGTAGTGTCTCTTTAATGTGTCGTGACAGATCGATGTAGCTCCTTCAAGCAGCTCATGAACCGATCATCTCTTCATACTAGTTCATTTATTGCATCAAATAAACATGAATGAACATCAGAAGGAATGTTGTTTCAAGCACGGAAAGACGTGAGTACTCACAATTTTTCAAGTTCAAATTCCCCAGACTGCTTTCCCCTGACTGCTTTGTCGCAGAAAATGGCGGATTCGGGGTTATGATTGGTTAGATCGCCTGTCAATGAAATTTATATGTAAATGTGGCTGCTGTTTGTTTGCGGCACTCGGTGACTGTCTGTCTACACCTCTGAATAGCTGGACCAAATGCAGAAATTTGACGAGCATTTTTGGTCGTGAGATTTCCACAGAAGATAGATGTACATTTTTTAAATATTTAGACCACTACTATTATGGATTGCTATCAAGATTGCGAAGAGAATTTCAACCAGTATAACAAAAAAGTGTTCATGAAACACGTTGCCTACCCTACCATCAATTTGTGAATAAAACATTCAGAATTAAAAACTTTTGTTCGACGCAGAGCTTATTTTCTGTACTAATCTAAAAGCCGATGGAAAAATCCAGGGAATGAGGGTGATGCTAAAAACACGGTCATCCATGCAGCACTCTACAGAAACCAGGAAAAAGACTAAATGTCTGGGTGTATCTGGTTAGGGGAAAAATGTTAGATTTACATGGACTTTATAGCTTTAAACGCTTCTTGCTTTATCAGATTAGACTGATTTAGTTCCATTTAAAGCAAGTCAGTTCACTTGGTGGCCATCTTAGCAAAGTCCCTGGGCAGCTATTTCTGTGTTCGATTTTTGAAAAGCATGCAGGCTCCTATCTACTTGAATAGACTGAAATCACCAATAAAATCTGAGCCAAATGTTATAATTTTGACTTTAACTAAAAGCAGGAAAAATGGAATTTTCAGGTTGGCTCTGCTAATGCACAAACACGCTCTACCAATAAATTTAGATTGGCTCTTTCTTTCCTTCTTTTCATTTTTTTCTGAAAGTTGCTATATCTAGTGCTCCTCATACTTTCTCCGTTTATGACTTTTATTCACTTTGAAACACGTGCTTCAGTCTGCTACACAGATGAATAATAAAGCTTGCCAAGGTGGAGACGAGAGGTTAACGGTAAAGTTCGCACCGATACAGATGCGAGGTTAACAGTAGTGTGCTGAGCCAGAGATGGGAGGTTAACCACAAAGTTTGATGAGGTACAGCCGAGAGGTAAAGCGGCCCGGCTACAATCTAACCCCTTAAAGAGAGGTCTCAGACCCGATGCGTGTGGTCTGATTGGAGGTTATCTCTCTTTTCAGGAGATGAAAATAAGGAGAGAAAGTGGTTTCATGTTCCTCCTGTTTCCACGCCATCACTTTGACACACACCAGACAGTACAATCTGAGCTCAACCAAGCAGTTCCTTAGCAACCAAACACACTCATCTCTCTGTTTCCCTCTTGCTCTCTCATCTCCTTTGCTCTCTCTGTTGTATCTTGGTATTTCCCCAGGTTGAAAGTGATAGAATTATCAGTCCTCTTTGATGTGGGGATGTACAGAGAGTAACAATTTGAAAGAGAGAGGAAAGGCAAGAGTTAGAGAGGAAGGAAAACAGCATATTACCGTCTAACCTTTGACCCCCAGTCCATCAGCTGGGCCAGTGGAAGCACTTCATCATCTTTAGGCGTCTCTTGGTCTCTCCCTCTACGAGTTATTATAGAGGACCTGCAATGTGATCATGACACTGCTGTTTGGTGGCTGAATGATATCATGCGTCTGCTGAAAGGACAGTCTGACACCAGTCAGATCGACAGTGCTTAAAGATGAAGACCTGAATTTCTACGGCAGCAAAGCGGATGACAAAAGTAATGATACTTTCATCAATTTTTTTCCAAAACACTTGCAATTTCTTTCAGACTATTCCAGAAATCAAAAGTTGTCTCTGCACTTTAAAGACGATTTAAAATGTATTTCACTCCTGCTTGCTACTTTTGAGGCTATAGAAGAGTTAATTTATTTTGTTCCACACTCTAAAAAAGTGTATACAACTATTTTCCCTCAGAAATGGCTTGAAAATGTCAAAAATAATTACACAGAAAGACCGAGTAACAGGAAATCTGAAGTAGAAAGAAAACATAGTTCCAATTATTCTATTCATTTTGAATGGACTAAAGGCTATTAGCTAGTATTGTGATTGATGTTTGTTTTTTAAGCTTTTTTAACCCTTCGATATATCGCGCCCCATCTTCTTATTTTAACAGGAAAAACATCATCAGAAAAGAAAACTGTATAAACTGCATAGCTATGGTCAGAATGGAATACTACCTTGACACTTACTGATTACTGTGGTAAACATTGCATAGCGTTTTATAAACAGTATTCGGCACAGTAGGCATTATTCCAAGACAAACTCTTCAAATTGTAGTATGCTGTATTGTTGTTGCTTGAAGTCTTTAAGCTTGTGAATGGCTTCCAGAATTGCTTCTAGGGAATAAAAAGAGAGAGAGAGAGAGAGAGAGAGAGAGAGAGAGAGAGATCTTAAACATAGAAGCTGTAATTGTGTCTGATTCATTCATCACACTGGAATTGGAAAGTCAATGTACAGTATATAACATACTACTATATACTACATACATAGTAAGAATAGTATGCAAGTATATATATATATATATATATATATATATATATATATATATAAATATATATGCAAGTAATGGTTGTGTAGGAGGACTGCTGAAGGTTAGTGTGTCTGTTTTGTGTATGAGAGAGAGAGAGAGAGAGAGAGAAAGAGAGAGAGAGAGAGAGAGAGAGAGAGAGAGAGAGAGAGAGAGAGAGAGAGAGAGAGAGAGAGAGAGAGAGAGAGAGAGAGAGATGTGTGTCCTGTCCTCACCTTGAGAAGACAAATGACAGAATCCCAACAGAATAAGTGACATTTATAGTAAAACAGAGCACGGAAACAGTGAGAGAAGAAGAAAGTTCAGCCTGTTGATCTTCTTCTTTTGTGATAATGGCTTCTAAAAGACGATAAATTGCACAGAATTTGTTTTTCATTTTGTGATCCAGACAGACCCATTCATCCACAAATTTAGGCAGATCACTAGGCCTGGATTGAAATCGGGAGCACAGGGAGAAATCTCAGAACACTAGCGATATGCCCCTTGGACTGCTCATTTTCATTTAGTTATTTATTACTTTTTTTTTTTTGCCTGCCTACTACACCTTAGTGTTTTCTGAATTCATATTATATCTATGTGTGTGTGTGTGTGTGTGTGTGTGTGTGTATAAATATATGTACATTAACTATATACATATTAACTATATGCATTAACTATGATAATATATAACATTAACTTAGCTGTTGTATTTTTTCAGGCTCATTAGCTTTTAAATATTAAACATTCTTTGTGCCCTACAACTTTATCTCTGGTATCATTTTCTGAGAAGGACTTTTTTGTTGCACTTTTAAGTTGATTTGCTAATTCAATTCACTTAACTTATTTATTTTACTGTGTCCTGTTGTTATTCCATGAACTGGAAGCTTCTGTCATGTTTCTGACATGTGTTTCTAAACATACTAGGAATAACCAGTGCAATTGAAATGCAAATGAATTGTTTTGCTGTGACAGTAAATGTAAACTCGCAGTACTCATGAAGGTACATTGCGTCCTGCAGATCAAATTTGAAGGCTGTTGAACAATTCAATTACATTTATAAATTTTTTTAGGGTTCCAGTTTTAAATTTGATGGCATGTGTCTGTAAATCTTTTTTTTTTTTAAATTCACATGTAAATTTCACAGTATAAACTAAAATCCACCATATCATATAAAAGGTATATACATATAGTTACAAAGGTTTGTTACCAGAAAGTCTGCAACAACTTGACTTCTGGTTTCTACTCAACTAAACAAATACATTTCAGGTTATTTACAGTATTACATGGCTTAAAAGGATGCTTATAATATTAACAAGAAGCAAAACACATCCATAAGCAGTGTTGGGGAAAGTTAATTTTAAAAGTAATGCATTACAATATTGCGTTAAAGTAACTAATTGGGTTACTTAGTTACTTTTTTGGAAAATAATGTTATATTACTTTTGTGTTACGTCTTCACAGCTGGGTTGGGCTTGCTTGTTCGTTTTTTAATAACTGAAAGAAAAAAAAAAGGTTTCTTTTTGGCCACTGTAAAGACTCTTTCAGGACAAAAGTGAAATGAATAAGCCTCAGGCTGAAGGAAATGCAAATTCACACCTGTACTGTGGAGGGCGCCGCTTATACAAACCGTTCAGCTATGCTGCCATTCCGGATTGCAGAAGAAGACTGTAGGTCAGGAGAAGAAAGTTCTCTTACTTCAGCAATGAAAAATAAAAACACAAATTTGATGTTTAACTAAGCCATTTTTGCTCATTAGTATGGTTGGATTGGATCATCTGAGATCAGCAGCAAAGACATTGGTTAATGAAGTGAGATTAAATACAAAAAGTATATTTGTGTTCAAATTTAATTACAGTTTGCATTTCGCTGTTTTTGTTTATTTTGAGGAATACTGAATCTGTTTTTGTGCAAGTGAGAAGAATAAATGCGTGCTCACATTCAGTCTAGAACAACCATCATGTTTACACAGCACACACAACACCTCTGCACTCACTCCCCATTTCGATCAACATGGGGATGGGAGAGCTATCAGTCAATAAATGAGAAAACAAAGATACTTGCATTACTTATTTGAGAAAAAAAAATCCTGATACTGTGTTGTAAATCTAAGAGTAATCCATTGCTTTACTTGTTACTTGAAAAAGTAATCTGATTACACAACACTGTCCATAAGTGGCCACTAAAGACAGCACTGATTTGTGAACATCTACAATTTGCACTCTTCTCTCTCCTGCCTTCCCTCAATTTCAGTCCTTCTATCTTTATCTCTGAATGAGACTCATTTTAACCCCTGTGTCAATCAAGGAGGCAGAGGGCAGCGCAGTTTGTAGAGAAACTCTGCACTGGATTACATCCCAGGCCATAATTAAACTGAGACGAGACACCTCAATCTCACACGCACTCCCCCACAATCTCTCTCCCGCCACACCGCAGGGCCAAAGCTTTTAGCGCTGGCTTCTGTCTGGGGCTACAACTCACAAACAGGTCAGTGAGCACCAGCCAAGATGAAATGTGTGGGTTTCACATGATTTCAGAAAAGCGGTAACAAACCAAGCGGAGTATTTTCTGCAGTTCCTTGTTTAGAACAGAGGTGAGACATGAGGCGTATTAGCATTAGCTGAGACAAATAAGAGCAGAGAATGTTGTGACAAGCAGAAGTGTTTGGAAAGGTTGTGCTTGTCTTGCCAGTCGCACTGATGCTTGATAACATGTAAACACTCGGCACAAACCCATGGCTCTCACCAATTTACAGCATTGTTCAAATACATAAATTAACCATTGTTATCTCACCAAGTTTGTCAGTTTTCTAAACAAATGGTTTTGTCGCACATCCGCGACTGAATGTTACAAAGTTAAAATGTTGCAAAGTGCAAAAACGTCTGACTAACAAATAACCACACAACACATTCACACTTTTTTTGTACTTCGTGCCCCAAAAATCTCTAATTTTGTTTTTCAGAAAAAAAGTTTATAAAGAAGTTTGTTTCATTATTTGTTATAATAATTCAGTTAGCATATTCATTATTTACCAAATAAATTTAGAGCTTGACAAGTCCAATACATGTAACCATAGCAGAAATTTGCTCACAAAATGCATGCACTGCTGTTATTGGTAACTAAAATGACTAAAATCATTACCGTTCAATAAAGCTGAAATGCTACAACGAAAATTATAAATGGTGCCTGGAAGGAAGGAAGGAAGGAAGGAAGGAAGGAAGGAAGGAAGGAAGGAAGGAAGGAAGGAAGGAAGGAAGGAAGGAAGGAAGGATGGAAAGAGAGGGAGGGAGAGAGAACACTGGACACACACAAGACTTAGCAATGACTGACAGAGTGAACATGGTTTAGATAGGCTGGGACTAACAAGTTAATGATACACAGCTGCAGACAATCAGTGATGATGACACCAGGCAGAGAATTATGGGGGATGCAGTCCATGTGTGAAAGGCAATAGTCCCTGTTGGCTCTCAAGGGCACTCCAGCTGGTGATCGTGACAATGGGAACATAAGGTGAGTGTATATTTGGCAGATATTTAGATAAAAATTACATTTAAACAAATATTAAAAATAATGTTTTTTTATGCAATTCTTTTGCAACACATGCTGAACAGTTGAATAAGTTTAGTAACTGTTATTTTCTTGATAATTGTATTAGTAACTCATTTGTACACAGATGAAGCAGTGTTTTTAAGAATGAGTCCATTATAATTGTGCTGAAGTTTTGATTGGTTTCTGCTTTCAGAAGAGCTAGTCTTTCTCACAGTCTTCCTGTCTCTCCTTCTTGAGTGACAGGTACCCTGCTGATGCAACTCTACCCACTAGAGACTGACTCAAGCCATTTCACACACTCTTATTTTCTCCCTTGTTCCTTCTCTTTTTCATTTTCCCTTTATCGTCATTGAGAAGACCAGCCTATTCTCCCCTCTGAAAACAACACTAAGGAGCTAAACACTGCTGAATGAAGAGAGAGAGAGAGAGAGAGAGAGAGAGAGAGAGAGAGAGAGAGAGAGATGGAATCCCTCTGCAAATGGGCTTTCCTGAATGAAATTAAATATCCAGATCAATGGACAGAGCCCTTGACCTGAAAGGAATTTCACTCTGAACAAAGATACACACACCCATGATACAGACGCGATATTATAATAATAGACGCAAATATTGATATAATATAAAAGAAATGCAATGCTCATTGTCTGACTGAAATTTCAATCTTCATTGCTGACATTATAACAAACAAAACTCTGAAACAGCAGAAAAAAGTGCACATCAGTAGAGCCAGAGTTTTGCCTAATAGCTTATTCTGGCCAAGAACAGCCAACTTTAAAAGATTGACTGACATTTAAAGCAGCCGATAACATCCATTTTTTGTTTGTACGAGACATTTAAGGGTGGGATTATCAAACAGGCACCAAATCAGCATATTAGAATGATTTCTGAAGGACATTTAATAATGAAGACTGGAGTAATGATGCTGAAAATTCATCATTGCATTACAGGAATACATTACATTTTAAAGTATATTAATATAGAAACCAAGTATTTTAAATAGTAATATTTCAATGGTTTTACGATATTTTTTAACAAAAAATTGACTTGGTCAATCAATCTATCAATCAATCAATGTTATTCACCCCAAACTTTTGAATTTTGGTGTATAGGACACAAAGACTCTGGCAATTTTCACAAAGCCAGCCAATCAGATTAGAGCTTGTCATATTGAGAAAAAATCTTGTCAATATGCATCAGGTGGGCATTGTGTAGAGTAGTTTTCACCAAGAATTCAGGTATTTAAATGAGATTTTTGTTTAAAGATTGATGGAACTGTTTCACTTCTGAAAACCGTGTTTTCTCTATTGTGATCAAGGAACCTATTTTTGGCCTAGTATGTTCGGTTAGGGTGGCGTGTCTCTTGCATCTCATCCCATCCCGTATGGTAGACACACACCCACATTGTTTCTCATGGGTCCACCCAAGGGGTTAGTTTCCCAGACAGAGGCATTAACATACCTCTCATTTCCTCTGCCACCTCTCGGGAGCTGGCAGAAGAGTGACTCATTTATGAAGAAGACCCGATGCCACTGCCGACGAGTCCATTGCAGCCTCTGTTTGGCCCAAAGCCAGTCAGGTGTGACGTCTAGGAGGTGTAAGCAGGGGCTGACAGGTCGCCTTGAGCCTGTCCTTCACAGGGCATTGTGTCTGCTGGTGGTTTCAGCAGCGGTACAGGTGGCAGATCTAAAATGATCTCTCAGATGGACCAGTCTGATGTGTCCGTTCTGCTCCACTGTGGTCACTTGGGGCAGGCAGATCGGATGGCGGTCTGTTGAAAGTTTATTTGCGGTTAGCAGGGCTGGTCCAAATTCAGACCTCATGAACTGGCTCCTTTTCAATTCACTGTGAATTGAAAAGGACACCCTCTAAAACCCTCTAAAAAATGCAGGGTTGTTTCAACCGAAATTTGGGTTGTGATAGCATATATATATATATATATATATATATATATATATATATATATGTGTGTGTGTGTGTGTGTGTGTATATATATATATATATATATATATATATATATATAGTATACCCTACTTATAAATACATTGTTGGTTCAATGAAGAACCTTTAACAGCAATTAAACCATTTCATTCCACAGAAGATTCGTTGTACCGGAAAGGGTTTTTTAGATTAATAAAATATTCTTTATTCTGAGAAAAAAATCATTTTCCATTTCCAAAACATTTTCAAATTTCAAGGCTTTTCAAAAATTTCAAACAAGGCTTTGTGAAGCCAAAAATGTTTTCTTGAAAAAGTTTACTTTTAATGGTAGTTATATTGGAACTTTTTTGAATTCCAATTCATTTGAACTTCTGTATATTTACCTTTTTTAAATTGCAGTTCTGAATTATTTTCAATTAAAATTCTACACAAAGTGGAATTTAAAAGCCATTCTAAATTAAATTCTCAATGGAGCACAACACTGGTGTTTAGGACTCAAAGGAGCCGCTCAGGAGCTTACATGCTGTCTAAGAACATGATATACCTGCCTGAAGCATGCCAAAGGTGCTCTTACTTGCTTGTTCTAGCCATTTAAAATGCACATAAGATGGCTAAGCATGGCCGCTGGTCTTTGAACTATTCTTTGGAAAAAGGCCTTCTTAATTAGGCATCGTTCCATATGGACCTCACAGGTTAAAGAGTCTGGCTTGCGGCTGCTTCACTGCACAAACTACATTGCTGGTAGGAGAGCTTAAAATAAATCACTCATGCATTTCCTGTGAAAGCACATATACACTATAAATGAAGTAATTTCTTTCCAGACAATATACATGGAGACTGACACACAAGGTGGGTTTATTCAAAATTTGTGTTTGGGTACATGGCTCTCGGGAGGCTCTGTGTGTGTGTTTGTGCGAATGAGTGAGCGAATGAGCAAACACAAGCGAGAACAACACAATTAATTCAAGCTAATGGTAAACAGAACTCTCACAAAGACACACAAACACACATGCACACCACGCTCACACACTTTTCTATGTATACCCATTATTCAATTCTCATCTGAGTGCTGTTTGGAAATATCTGGACACTCCAAACATTTTCTTTGGAAATGAAGTGTTCTGGAACGAATCGAAAAATGAACAGAACAGAGCAAGGAGACATTTTTTCCGACAAATAAAACGTCATATTTGTAATTGGATTATGATGTGTTTGTTCCTTCAATTCATTCACTTGATTCATATGTTCATTCATCAATTGACCCTTCGCAAAGACCCGCCCCCTTTAGTTACTGTTGCTATGTCCGACAAGCCATGCGCTCTCATGCCACACATCATGTTCTCACATAGTGAAAAATACATTGCGGAGCAAAGAGGACATTGACAACGCGTCGACAGACATATGAATCACCTTCATATTTAATATATCGTAATTTTTTAAAGAAGTTTAAACCATATATATATATATACCACATAGTGGCTCTTTAAATGTGACAGATCGCTGTAGCTGCTCGTGAACCGATCATCTGTTCATACTAGTTCATTTATAGTATCAAAAAACATAAATATACATCAAAAGGAATGTTGTTTCAAGCGCGGAAAGACGTGAGTACAATTTTTCAAGTTCACCAATGTTAATCTACTAACTCCCGACTGCTTTGTCGGACAAAATGATTCGGAGTTATGAATGGTTAGATCGCCTGTCAATCAAACTGCAAACTAAGCCTTCTATAATTACCTTAAATAAGACTAATAAAACTAAAAAAAAAAAAGTCCTATCAATTTTTGAGTGAAAATTGTGTCTACTTAAAATGACCCAGACACATAAAGATGCAAATTTAAGCACTGCCACCTATGTGTATGAGTGTGGTGATAATAGCTACCTATAGTGTCTTTCTATCTTTAGACATCATTACTCTCTGCTGTTTCAGGGATTTCAAACTACCATCCAGCGAATGGAACATCTGCGAGCATCAAGGTATCTGTGTGTGTGTGTGTGTGTGTGTGTGTGTGTGTGTGTGTGTGCTGCTTTGAGCAAAGTCTGTAGATGAACTGCTTTCATTTTGTGCACAGGCAAAATGAGATCTGATTGGTTAGGTTGTTCTGAAGGATGTGCAACAGCAGCGTAACAGACAAGAAATTTCCACCTCATGATTTTGGTGATGGGGTAATGTTTGTTTTTCACGCTGGTTTAAGCGCACCCTCATGCTCAGCACTCTAAAGTCAGGATTAGAAGCTTAGACACAATCATCTCCTAATTGGATCATGGCAGCTCTGTAAAACACCTTAAGAAGGGCCACCGGCCTCTCCCCCTTCCTCCTGTCTCATCCCTCCTCCTAACCTGAGCAGATGGATTGATGTAGACAGAGATAAATAATACACTTTGTCCCCAAGTCATATCAAAAAGATAATGCATACACCCATATCTCACCAGGTCATATTTCACCCCAAAATCAAACGAAATTGAAACCTGCATTGAAAAACAAGCCTGTTTTAAAACAACTTCTATGACATTTTCAGCTATTTCATTACTTTTTACTCATTTTGCAAAGCAGTAGAGCAACACTGTAAAAAAAATATCTTAACTTAAACAGTAAAAATGCAACAGTAAAAAAAATTTCATTGGCAATTGTAAGTTTTCTTACACTTTAAAATTTGTAATTATAATAATAATAATAATGTAATAGATGTAAAGAGAGATTTTATGTACATAACGAGTCATATTATAATACGCCCTACAGGTGCTGATCATATAATTAGAATATCATGAAAAAATTGATTTATTTCACTAATTCCATTCAAAATGTGAAACTATATTCTTTCATTACATACAGACTGATATATTTCAAATGCTTATTTATTTTATTTTGATGATTAGAACTGACAACTAGGGAAAATCCCAACTTCAGTATCTCAGAAAATTAGAATATTGTGAAAAGGTTCAATACTGAAGACACCTGGTGCCACACTCTAATTAGCTAATTAACTCAAAACACCAGCAAAGACCTTTAAGTGGTCTATCAGTCTAGTTCTGTAGGCTACACAATCCTGAGGAAGATTGCTGACTTGAAAGTTGTCCAAAAGATGACCATTGACACCTTGCACAAGGAGGGCAAGACACAAAAGGTCATTGCAAAAGAGGCTGGCTGTTCCCAGAGCTCTGTCCAAGCACATTAATAGAGAGACGAAGGTAAGGAAAATATGTGGTAAAAAAAAGTGAGAGGATTGTGGAACAAAACCCATTCAAAAATGTGGGGGAGATTCACAAAGAGTGGACAGCAGCTGGAGTCAGTGCTTCAAGAACCACCACGCACAGACGAATGCAAGACATGGGTTTCAGCTGTTGCATTCCTTGTGTCAAGCCACTCTTGAACAACAGACAGTGTCAGAAAGACAAAAAGGACTGGACTGCTGCTGAGTGGTCCAAAGTTATGTTCTCTGATGGTAAGTAAATTTTGCATTTCCTTTGGAAATCAGGGTCCCAGAGTCAGGAGGAAGAGAGGGGAGGCAAACAATCCACGTTGCTTGAGGTCCATTGTAAAGTTTTCACAGTCAGTGAAGGTTTAGGGTGCCGTGTCATCTGCTGGTGTTGCTCCACTGCGTTTTCTGAGGTCAACGCAGCTGTATACAAGGAAGTTCTAGAGCAATTCATGCTTCCTGCTGCTGACCAACTTTATGGAGATGCAGATTTCATTTTCCAACAGGACTTGGCACCTGCACACAGTGCCAAAGAAACCAGTACCTGGTTTAAAGACCATGGTATCCCTGTTCTTAATTGGCCAGAAAACTCGGCTGACCTTAGCCCCATAGAAAATCTATGGGGTATCGTGAAGAGGAAGACGCAATATGCCAGACCCAAACAATGCAGAAGAACTGAAGGCCATCAGAGCAACCTGGGCTCTCATAACACCTGAGCAGTGCCACAGACTGATCGACTCCATGCCACGTCGCATTGCTGCAGTAATTCAGGCAAAAGGAGCCCCTAAACATCCTTTCTTTGTATTGGTCTTAAGTAATATTCTAATTTTCTGAGATATGAATTTGGGATTTTCCTTAGTTGTCAGTTATAATCATCAAATTTCAAAGAAATAAACATTTGAAATATATCAGTCTGTACGTAATGAATGAATATAATATATACGTTTCACTTTTTGAATGGAATTAGTGAAATAAAACAACTTTTTGATGATATTCTAATTATATGACCAGCACTTGTATAATAAAAATAGCAATACTTTTACAATGAATAAAACAAACAAACAAAAAATCTGGTTCTTGCAGTTATTCCATTTTAAACCACAAATTAACCACTGCTTTGATAAAGAAAAAGAAAAAAAAGAAAGAAAGAAAACATAGTTTTTGGGTCTACGAATAAGGCAAGTTGTCCTCTGGTTGACATTATAGCGCCCCTTCACATCGTAATCATCTGTTGATGTGTGAGATGTGTGAGACATTACAGTGGGTATCTGCCATGACATACATACACGTGCAAACATACCGCTTTTCCTCAGAGAAACCCGGCACAGTTTGTTCCAGCAACTTCCTCTCGTTCCTCTGATTAAAAGGTCCATCAGTCATCATAACAAACGACTCCGAAACCGGGGAGATAATGAGTAACGATAATAACGCTACTCCTCGGGGAGATATCAACCGCCGTTTGACAAGGTCGCGAGGACAGAGGAATGCTGATTCGCGTGGTGTTTGACTGACAGGTCTCACCCCGGTGAGCTCGAGATCGCGCACGTCCCAAAAGACATCGCGTTAAAATTCGATAGCGTCAGTGTCTATGCATTATGCAGTATTATGTCTATCCGAAACGGGCAGGTGTATTTGCATTCTGAAACATCAGAATGTTGTCAGCGGCATATGAAGCAGGACAAAACCTTAAGTTTGAATCCATATAATACTTTTTATAGAACAGTTAAACTTCATTAGAATGACAACAATGTCGAGAAAAGTCATAGTAACTAGAAAGTGTGGGGGGAAAGCGACATGCTTTAGTCTATGGCTGAGGTTTGCAGCTTATTTTTACTTCTTTGTTTTTTTGGCACAGGCTTATTGGCAAACGCAATAGCCTTTAAAATGTCAAAGCGATCAATTTCAAATTAAAGGCAAGAACAACAACGAGCCACATGGGTCCGTTTTCAGATCCTCGGGGAGCTTAAGAAAAACGCCATTTTCACTTCCTTTATCTTTTTTCCTTAAAAAAAAGAAGAAGGTCTAAGTAGTTGGTGAGCCTCTCACACAAGATGTCCCAGCATGTGTGTGTTCCTTTCATTCTGTCATCTTTTAACCCAGCGGGGAACTGTCACCGCGCTTCCGCACGCCGCCATACGCGCTCTCTGGCCGGTTTTGCGCGCTCCAGGGGATCCGTCACTCAAGGGGTGTGAGACGCGCTTCCTTCGCGCGCCACCGTTTCAGCGGACTTCTCCGCATGACATCTTGTGCGCGCCTTAGCTTGCAATAGTAACAGACGTGTATTTTATATAGGTGTCTTCTCTGTCTGACAGGAGCTAAACTTGCCGCTTTGACGCTGACATTAAGCCATAAACCAACGAAGTTTAAGTTCTATATTTAGCCTCAGTACAAAGGGCCATTCACAAAGGAAGTGTACTCGCAATAGCTCCAGTGCATAGAGTAGACCTTTGACAAATTGTCTGGTAAACTTTTAAAAAACATTCTCTAGTCTCGAGTGTCAAAAACATTGTAAACAAATGGAAAATTAAAATGCTCTAATAATGTTTTTCTGACATTCTGCAGTGACCTATATGCTTGAAAGCCTTCATAGGCAATTTGTTTAGTCAATTTCTTTAACTTTTCTTCCTGTTGACAGTGTTAATTTAGAAATAAAATAAATAAATTGTGTTGTTGACAATATTTCCGTGCATTCTAAGTAACAACAGCCCAGTCCTCAGAGGCTGAACTGTTAAATAGCCTGAAGCTTGTTAAAGCAGCATCAACAAGTTCTCTGCTTTCTGTCTGTTAACAATGCTCATTTATAAATAAAGTATTCTTTTGTTGAGAACATGTTGGTGCTTAGTAAACATATATTCAATAAATAACTTCAGCCCTGTCCTTAGAGGCGAAGGGAAGTAATAGACTGAATCATTTGTGCATTTCAAATAGTCTCAAATCTATATGAACACCTGAAGTTATGTTGTAGTATCCATGCCCAAGATGGCTTTAAAAAAAAAAAAAAAAATGATACATGATGTGATGCATTTCAAAATCTTACATATAATCATTTAACAGTAACATTTGAAAAATTAACTTTTAATAACGTTGATATAAAGGGAAAAACATACATCACTTTTTAAAAAAAAATAATTGTTAAAATTATATACGATTATTATAATAGTTACTTTGTTTTGATATTTGTACACCTCGCAAGGACACTTAAGCCCTCGGTTTACTTCGTTTGCACAGTCGAACGTACACTTGACCCGTGCTTGTGCACAGGCGTTTGACGCGTGCACAGTTTTGATCAATCTCTCGCCATGAGTTACAACCCATGTAAATATATCTGTATTCTTTCATGCTACAAATGAGGGTATTTTCTAACCTCTTTGCATAATCTGTTGTCTATATAGGCCTCCATTGTTGTTGTACTGTTGCTTGCATGCGTTCTGGTCTGTTCTGTTTATGCAGGTTTTCTTTGCATAGCTTGCGAATCGACGGTCCCAGGGTACAGGTGCCACCTTGTGTATAAACTCATCGCCTGTCAATCAAACTGCCTTCGTGGCAGTTGATTGACAGGCGATCTGACCAATCATAACCCCGAATCCACCATTTTGTCTGACAATGCAGTCAGTGGAGTAAGTAGATTAACATTGGCGAACTTGAACTTGAAAAATTGTGTGTACTCACATCTTTCCGCGCTTGAATCAACATTCCTTCTGATGTTCATTCATGTTAATTTGATGCTATAAATGAACTAGTATGAAGAGATGATCGGTTCACGAGGAGCTACAGCGATCTGTCACGACACATTAAAGAGCCACTATATGGTAATTATTGTTTAAACTTCTTTAAAATTTTACAATATTTTAAATATGAAACTCTTTCATATGTCTCTCAACGCGTTGTCAGTGTCCTCTTTGCTCCGTGATGTATTTTTTCACTGTGTGAGAGCATGATGTGTGGCATGAGAGCACATGGCTTGTCGGACAAAGCAACACCAACTAAAGGGGGCGGGTCTTTGCGAAGGGTCAATTACTGCAAAAAGAATTAAATGTGCATGTTGGCTCGAACTCGTGCACACGTAATGTACAAGAGACAATATATGTTTAAAGTCCCCAATAAACCCGATAAACTTAATCCTGAACATTGTATAAGCATTCATTTCATGTGTCATTCTCAGGCTCTCAGGAGGGACCTTAATCATCACATACTTTTGATCTTCCCAACATAAACATCCCAAGACCTTCAAATAAAAATGAGTCTACGGGCTTCATAGACAACGTAGGAAGTCTTTTTTTTTTTTTAGGTTTTGTTATAAGCTGTTCAAACATTGGTAATAAAAAAGCAATTAACGCATGAGAATTCTTACATAGCCTCTTTAAAATATCATTTAATATTATTTAATAAAATGTTCATGGTATTTGAATCATATTCGTGACTGAAAAGACAGGGGACATCTTTGTCACCATATGTTAAGAATGACTCATCACACATCGGTGAGCAGTCAATATCTACTCAGGATTGTGGTTAAATCAGGCCTCATCTTCAATCAGATGTTGACTGTTGAATCGTACAGTATCTGAAACTATGGCTGAGAGGAATAATCTAATTCATTTATGAACTTTATTGATTCCGTTGTCAAGATTTCTATTTGTTGTAATTCCCATAGCTTATGCATTACCCTTGTCAGCTCATGTAAAATCAAATGTAATGAGATTCAAGCCAATGTTTGTTCTCAGAACACGCATGCATACGGTACATGCACCTCCAGGACAGCATTCTCACCGCAGTTCATTTGAAAGCACAGTGACAACTTTCCTGGAAAAACAAAAATCCATCTCCATAAACAATGAGATTATTACAGTGAGATCAAAGCCATGGCAGACAGTTTCAGTGGATCAAAAGCAAAGCATTTTCTCACACTGCCCTGTCATAGGCCCAATTCTGGCCAGGTGGGGGATAAAAACGCCTATGGCAATCTCATCGCTCCAAGGTCAATTTGGAATTCTGCTCAGGCCGGTTGCATGCAGGTTGCATGGAGGCTGTTGCCGTGGGAGCTTTAGAACAATCCGTAGCAACAGCATCCATCAAGATCTTACCAGAGTAAGCAACAGATTCCAGATTGGATCTCGGATTTGTGATTAGCGGACAATCTTGGCCCAGAACATTGAAAAAATGACTTTTAAACTTTATCCTGGATTATACTCACAGACTCTATTTCTGCTTCTCTCCAGGGAAAATCCTTGACCGACAGCATCTCGAAAAAGTCAAACTGGGATTTGAGATGGCATTCAGAAAGATAAATAATCAAATTAAATGTTCAGGGTTTAAAAAAAATCAAGAATCATTTGTTTATGACCCACTTCACATTGAAATGAGTCATAATCAGTGCAAATCTGATTGACCCTATGACCGGATTTACAGTATATGCCAATGGAGGGATCATTAAATCATTATTCCAGTTCTTCTAATGAGATTTTTAATTAGTTAAAAACATCAATGTGAACATGATGGAATATTTGTGTATGCACACAAGGCATGTTAAGTTTTGATAATCACAAAATGAACACCATCTGCCAACATCATGTCACTTTGAAATGACAAACATCATTGTTATGATTTACCTGTTTAAATATTATATTCATCCAACAGCCAAAATCGTCAGTATGTGCCAACATGCTTCTGGAACTACTGTGTTACTAAAGTGTTTTATTCTCCATTTTAAAGCCATTGTAGAGATAAAAAAAAGTAGTGCTTTAATGAAAGCATAACATTTGCTCTTTTTTTGCAGCCCATGGCTCCTGAATACTTATTATGATGCCGATTGTGCCTTATTGCCAACAGTAACCTCATTTTTACTGAATAGGAAGGTCAAGACCTCGTGGCAACTAAGTACACTTTCTGCGTTTCCATTTTGAGCGGATTAGCACCTCACTATTGGAACTCTTGACCCTAATGCTTGACCTTGAGTTGAACAAAACACTTTTGTCCCTCTACTGTATGTGTGCATGTGTTCACAATACTCATACATCATGAAAAGAACAACAACAAAAAAACTGACCTGAAGACCTCAGCTGATTCTTTATGAATTACGAGATGGTGTTTACAAGATTCAACAAGTCATATTGACATCGGCCATATGAATGCAACTCATCTAAAACTGACAGGTTCTGTTTTTACACAAAACAATATTTGATTAAACATAAGAGTTTAAAAGGGATGTGGAAGATACACAGGTTTGGTCTACACCTGAAATATAGAAAACTTCCAAAAGAATAACTATGGTACAGTCATGGTATCAGATGGTATGTAAGCTTGTTTAAATAAGGTAATGGAGATTTTTCATCTTGCAATTCTGACTTTGTTTCCGTGCGATTTCGAGTTTACATCTCACAATTCTGACTTTGTGAGCAAGTCAGAATTGAGATATAAACACAATTGTGAGAAAAAAAGTCTGAACTGTCAGATGAAAAGACGCAATTATGTTTTAAATTGTTTTATTCAGCGGCTGAAACAAGCTTCCCTAGACGTTGATCCCACTTTAAATTTATTATGACCCTTTTACAAGATGTAATATAAGTCTCTGGTGTCCCCTGAATGTGTCTGTGAAGTTTCAGCTCAAAATACCCCACAGATAATGTATTATAGCTTGTCAAACTTGCCCCTATTTGGGTGTGAGCAAAAACACCCCATTTTTGTGTGTGTCCCTTTAAATGCAAATGAGCTGCTGCTCCCGGCCCCCTTTCCAGAAGAGGTTCCTCAACAACAACAAAGCTGGCCAAAATGATGATTGTCAGTAACGGTATTCAGTCTTTCATTGTTCAAACCGGAGTTGACACTGATGGAGAGACTCTGGAAGAAGTGACAACATCTAGAATGAATCTGGGCGTTTCTGAATGATTAGTGGACACATTTATGTAGACAGTCCAATGTAAAATGACAACAACACTTTACTACAACATCTCTTCCTCTTCTCTAAAGAAGCCCAACATGGCCTCAGCCCCTTTGTTCTCGGAGACAGGGTTTATGTTAATATTAGGGTTTGTGATGTCACTAACACAGTAAGAAAGTCGTTGTAGTTCCTACCAGCCATGTGTCGTAGTGATTTCTGTAAAAGAAAATATCTACTTTTGCATTTTAACTTTGCCGATGTTTTATGCTGAAACAGAAACATTACACTCACGGAAGTTAAAAAAGTGAAATCATGGATACCTAAATATAAAAAAAAATTCTTTACTATATTATCATCTTCATACATGTCCAAAAATATGGCATTATAATTGTATAATGTGAAATAGTGTTATTTTAGTATTGTTTATATACTATTTTAATATTTATTAATATTCTAAATTAGGTGGATCAAGTTTCTTGACAAATGTTTGGTGACATTGTTGAGATTTCTCCTGAAACTCAAGACACAAGTGAGATCATTAGGATGTTTTCTCAGGAGACTCAACTTCAGCAAGTGTCTCTGCTTTTTATCCCGATCTATGAAAGAAATGAAATATTAAAACCTCTTATCTGTGATTTTTTTTTTTCCTACAAGAAAATAACGGAAAAAAATTCAGGCGTAGGAGGAATACTGGGAATGGCCAGATTGATACCATCAGTGTTGTATAGAGAGTATCACTTCTCACATATGGATCTTAAAGGGACAGATCATTACAAAAAATAAAACAAAAAAAGTCAATTTACTCACTCTCATGTCATTCCAAATATGTATGACTTACTTTTTTTCTGTGGAACATACAGGAAGACAGTTTGGTGCTGAGTTATCAATGTTTGGTTTCCAACATTCTCCAAAATGTCTTCTTATGTGTTCTGAAGAAGTGTTTTTAACTAGTTGTTGACAAAATCAACATATCAAATAAGGTTAGCAAATAGTTGCGTAGTATTATCTGAAAATGCACAGAAATGCTGAAATTAAAAGTCAAAGAGTAAATGTGACTTCTTATTATAAGGTTGGGTGGTAATTGTTTGATGACTGAAATTTAAATGATCATAACAAATTCAAGTAATTTTTCTCTAATGATAAACAAAAAAAAAAAATAAGTCTGATAAATTACAAGGCTTATTAAAAAGATGGCTTTCAAATATAACATAAATGACTATAATTACTCATTTTATTTATTTTAGAAATAACAGAAAAAGGTAGTTTAATAGAGATGTGGCATCGATAGCAGCAATACCGCTCTTGATAAAATCGATATCGGAAAAAGAAAACGTCAGGAAAAAAATATGAATTATATGAACAAGCTCCACTCAAACTTTGGTGGGAAAGTATTCATTTATGCAGTGACCTAAATTGTCACAGGCGCCGACATTATACTCTCTCAGCATGACACAATATTAATCAAAACAGCAGAAGACGAGACCTTTTCTTTGTTAAAATAAGTTATAACATAATTAGAAAAAGCCAGTTGGGGGCAGGTTGGAGAGAGATTACAGCTGATTTTATGGAAACACACACATACACCGAGAAAATGAAAGACCTTTAAATACCCTGTTTATCCTCCATCAGTAATTTGGAGGGGAGCTCTCGGTTCCTAATTGAATTGTTCTGTTTCACAGAAAAATGGCCACGCCTGGGCAAGCTTACACAGTGCTTTTCAGATTGTGTTTGTATATGCACGCCTGTGGGACTCAATAGTGGAGCTGACCATCTGGAAAAAGAAAAGCTCTTTCAGTGGCGATATGGCTGGAGTTTATGGACTGGCAGGCTGCAAATGAACATTATCTGTGAGCACGTCCCCATCCAGAGGAGGACTTCTAATAGACAATGTGTTTACCAACATCGTTCACTTCGAGCACTCATCTGAAACAAGGACACACACTCATACACTCCCACTGACCTTTTTTGCACCGCTACTCCAATGGAGGTTGGTGGGATTTACAGCCGTTCACACGCATTTAAGGTAATATGCATTCACATGTAAAATACACACTCTCACGCTTGCCGACCGGCCCGCGCTTGTGTTTTAATGAGGTGATATGATTAATGGATCCTGATACAGACACACACGCACAGCGGGCATCGGAGCATGGCTACCTCTGCATTCTTCCATGAGCTGAATCCCAATCTTTCTTCAAGTCCATTCTGAATAGACCTCTCGTTATTTATTCAAAATAATTATGACTGTGCATTTCAAGAAGCCGTAACCTGGCAACCGTTACTTCAAGAGGAAAAAACACCAGTGCTGAGAACAAAAGAGAGAGAAAGATGAAGCTTATTAGCTCATACTAGGTTAAGGATTTGAATAAATCTAAGTAATAAACACATAACTCCACATTGTTTGTGTCGCAAACTTGATTAACACTTCAGATTGTGTGACTTGTCAAGTAGAAGTGCGCTATTATTTTTAGTGGGACCAAACTTATCATTTTCACCCCATGGATGGGTGGAAAACGAAGGAACCACAGACATAAACTATTGTTCAAAAAATGTTGCAATTTTTTTGAAAGAAATGTTTAAACTCATCAAGCCTGAATTTGTTTGATCAAAAATACAGTAAAACTGAAATATTGTGAAGTATTGTTATTGTTTAATATATACATTTTAAAAAGTAATTTATTTATGTGATGGCAAAGCCATTTCTCCAGTCTTCAGTGTCAAAAGATCCTTCAGAAATCATTGTAGTATTCGAATCTGCTGCTCGAGAAACATTTCTTATTATTTTCAATGTTGAAAACAGTTGTCGCTTAATATTTTTGTGGAAACTTTTTTTTTTCCAGGATGCTTTGATTAATATATATGTAAAAAAAAAAAAAAAAAATTGAGATAGAAATCTTTACTGTCACTTTTGATCAATTTAATGTAGAACAAAATTTAAACAACAACAACAACAACAACAACAAAACCATACCCTAAACTTTTAAATGGTAGTGTAGCCTATGTAGGATGCAGAATATCAGTGAGACTTGGGTCAGTAAGTAGCAAAACGACTCAGAACACACTAGCATCACTACTTCATCTGAATTTCTGTGGCCATTTGGACGGTTTCTGTGGTTCAGTAGTTCGGAGGACAATTAAAGGAACAGACAAAGGGACACGTCAGTCACTGTCCTCCCAACAGACGCCTCTCGTACACTCTGACTGGATGGACAGACTAAACCAGGACGACTGAGGCCTCGGGCCTTCTCACTATTTCATCCTGACTGTTCCTCGACTGTCTTTATAGTCACTGTTTCTCATCAAGATGTCCGTACATCCTTCAAAAAATTCAACTCCACACAAACACTCTTACCCTTTGTCCTTCTGTTGTTGCTCTGAAATAAACTTCCCATTCTTCAATTTCAAAATGTCATTTTTACATCGCTATGTCCCCAAAACACATACATGAAATAAATAAATAAAACTTTGGAAAGGAAAAAAAAGACGGAAATAATCAGGTCATGAAACTCACTTTGCCTAAAACAAAAAATATCAATTTTATAAAATGTATTAGAATGTATACATACATAAAAATGTATACATCTCTGTAAATGTTTTAAACTTTTTGTGTGTCATTGGCCACATTTTGCTATGTTATACCATTACCATTTCTATTCTACAATGTCTTCCAGAGAAACAAATGTTAGAGCTAATCTGGACATTAACATGATGACAACATTAACGACACAGATGATAACCGAATGGGGTTTTTTTCACAGCATTTTGATATTTGCCCATCATAATTATGGCCATTCAGTGCAAAGGGCTCCAGCATCTGGCTGTACTGTGAAAAGGGCAATGAGCTATTCCTTTACACTCGCTGCTGCATTAAAAACTCATGAAGCCAGGCCAATATGGCCAAGCACATAAACATATATTGCACAGATGCATTGCAAGCATTCATACACACACACACACACACACACACACACACACACACACACAGTGTTCAATCTCCACCTGACGTAAACGGCTCCAGCCTCAACTGGAAAGCGATGGAAACGTTTAAAAGCGATTCAAAGGCCCACTTGGGCAGTAATGCCAGTGACATTATCGAGAAGTCATTTTAAGAGTCCAGCAAGACCACAGGCACACAGTAAAATATGAGGAAAATGCCTCTTGGGATCATCTAGAAGTAATGTGCACACATATTACACATATTTTTAATATGTGTATGTGTGTGTGGATGTTTTTTTGAATGTGTGAAGAGTGCTGGGTATAGGCACACGGACTAATTTGTTGTGCTAGTAGCTATACTCAAGGGAGTTACAAAAGATACATGTACAAGTTTAAATGATAGTAAACATGATGTTTAATGCCTTTGAGAAAAAGAGCATTTCACACACACACACACACACACATGTTCGTTTTGCTATCAAAGTGAGGACTTTCCATAGGCGTAATGGTTTTTATACTGTACAAACTGTACATTCTGCCCCCCCCTCACTACCCCTAAACTTAACCCTCACAGAAAACATTCTGCATTTTTACATTTTTAATAAAACCTTGTTTAGTAAGTTTTTAAAGCTGTTTGAAAAGTGGGGACATATGAAATATCCTCATATTTCACGTTGAAGTTGTAATACCAGTGTCATACCCATGTCATTGTACACATTTGTGTCCTGATATGTCACAAAAATGCACGCACACACACACACACACACATATAGACAATCCATTGACTTGTTTTATTACTGAGCTAATTGTATTTTCTAAACCTCACCTTCATACACACCAATGTTGATTTTTATATTTTCAAGTCATTAAATAGTATGTTTATTAAGCCGTTTAGGACATTTGGCCCCTACTATAGAGGCTTAATCTGTGCACTCATGCTCACAATCATAGTCTGAACTTTAATGAGAGAATTATGTCTATGTATGCATTCAAATACATTTAAGCATTAACATATTACTCGTGGCATTTCATAAGAATTAATCTACTTGACAGTGAATCACTCACTTCTTAATTTTCTCTCTCTTTATATTGCTGGATGACCAAATGTGTTTGGGTGACCTTTCGTACAGTCCATTTACAAAGCATAAGTCCTATTCAGGGAACCTTTTCCATTTTCTCATTATTCTTGACCGTTTTGAATCATCTGTTGTAATGTCAAGTCTTTTACCAGTTCTTTCCACTCTATCATTCAGCTGACAAACAAGACATGAGGTCACGCTGGCTGGTTTGTTCAATGTGTCATAATTATCATGAATTTGAGATTATTTTGAATGCCCTTTCCTAAATTAAAACCATTAGGCTTTAAGAACTTCCAGTAGATTTCATTCCTTTTTCTATCAATGTCATTTTCTATCCATCCATCCATCAAACTGTTCATCCATCTACCTATCATCCATCCATCAATCCATCGAACTGTTCATCTATCCATCTATCATCCATCCATCCATCCATCCATCCATCCATCCATCCATCAAATCAAGCTATCTATCCATCTACCAATCATCCATCTATCCCTACATCCATCGAACTGCTCATCCATCCAACCATCCATGCACCTATCAATCTATCTATCCATCTACCTATCATCCATCCATCAATCCATCGAACTGTTCATCTATCCATCTATCCATCCATCCATCCATCCATCCATCAAATCAAGCTATCTATCCATCTACCAATCATCCATTCATCCTACATCCATCGAACTGCTCATCCATCCAACCATCCATGCACCTATCTATCTATCTATCTATCTATCTATCTATCTATCTATCTATCTATCTATCTATCTATCTATCTATCTATCTATCTATCTATCGAACTATTCATCTATCTATCCATCCATCGAACTGTCTATACCCATAACTACTGAGTTTCCATTAGAAAGTACTGAGAAGAAATAATAGGCCCATATATAACATATAGGCCTGCTTACAGTTTTATGCACTTTTAATTATTTTGTAAACACCTTGAAATGACCAATTCTGGTTGTTATTTCTCTAGATGAACATGTAATATGTGTACCATGGTCATTGTGTTGCAATGTGTTACCATTTTCACTGACCATACTGACAGGAAGCCTTGCTGATACTGACGCGATAACCAGCATAGACTAGAGTGCTTTGCCTAGGCATCAGTGATAAACTTTACATAAGCTGCTTTCTCTTCTGACTTGGAAGTGATTATAGCGTCGTTGTGAAACTCCTGTGGTGTAAACAAAGGCAGACGATTACAGCGCTAATGCCTTTATGAAGAAGCCAGGCTGGTGTTCTATTGTGTGATTTCCCACTCCACTCAGTTCAAACCTATGAAACCTGAAGAGATTAGGGTGGTAAAGACATATTAATACTTTGATCTTCTGAAAGATTTAATCAAAATCTTTTTTTTTTTTTTTTTTTTGAGGTTTGGGTTGTTGGAGACCACAGATGTACAAGCCCAGGTTATGAATTCATCACTGATTTTACATTATAAACTCATTCAATAAAAAATTTGCTTTGTTTCATTCTCACAAAACATGTTATTTAAATATTTTATTTTTTGGGTGAATTGTTCCCGTAACATTTGTTTATACCCCATTTGTTTATAAGACACAAGAGCATCTTCCTTGGCTTTTAGATCAGACAGTCACATTTAGTGTGAAAGCAGTAATAAATATCAATGTTTACATGTGACTGAATGTGTGATCAGGTGTACAGGGATGTTTATGAGTGTACACAGGCTCTGATATTGAGAGTGTGTCTGAAAGTGTGCACAGCTGGCTTTAAGCCTGGGTTTGGGTTAATCACACCCCAGTTGTTTTTGTCATTACTCCCTCAGATAAGATACTATTCAGCCTAAAACTGCTCTCCCACATTGTAAATTGTTTTTATGTGATTGCCCTCAAAACTTCTTAATATTGTCTTCAAATTCAACCAGAACCTTCTTCTATCCCTAGACCCCCACGATCAAATCTCTACTGATCCTCCTTATTGCTCAATGATGGTGCCAAAATAACAGAAAGTTGCTTTTAAATCCTAAGATAATTTAAATCCTGAGGCGATTTTCCAAAGATAATCCTGTCAGTTGTTTGTAACAGTTTGCAGCAATGGTTTTATATTTCATTAGGAAACTCTACACCTGTCCAAAATGGCATGGGCACAATCTGCCAGATGGCAAAAAGATAGTCCATTGTTACAGTTTTAGAAACAAGAGTGAAAATGTAATGAACACGTGAAAATGCTTGCACATTTTAATAATTTAATACACATTTTTTTCATTACAAATTACATAATCAAAATAAAAATGAGTGAAAATCTGAATAACAGAATCAAGATGTATCAGGAGGTGCCCCTAAAGAGACATGGTGAAGGGGGCAAAAGATTAAAATGGAGGAAAAGCTATATGTCAATGCTTTTATATTCCCTTGCAAACTGAAAAATTATTCAAAATAAATACAAAGTTCTGTCATGAAACTCTAGATCATGCATGCTAATAGGTCCTTCACTCACACTGCTTGCAATAAAATCATTCTCTATTGGGCACAGCTGATTGGTACCTTATACAGCAGGAACCAATGACATTGCATGCTATCCGTTCAAATATTTGGTTAGCATTTGCCAGAGCAGTGCAGCACACCATCCAAAATCTTCCACCTTCCCCAGCTCCACTTGTATATATCTGCAATGGATAATTCTGGTACGCTATATTGTATAGCAGCAGCATGTCTTACTTGCTCGCAGAAGCGTGTCAAGTATGTATTAGCAGTAGCAGGTCCCATACTTGCTGTGAGAAGCAGGGTGTGGCGAGAGCCGTGAGAGAACAGCGTGAGGCCGGTGACGCGAGTGATAATGAGTGTCAGCAGCGCGCTGCACCGGTCTCGTATCTCTCACGAAGGAGCTCCGGAAACATAAAAGGGGAGCGACGACAGTGAAGGACGAGAGAGGACCAGGCCTGGATTTTATGTTGCGAGTTATATTGTTTGTGTTTTACTTTCATTTTGTTGTTTGTTTATTTTGATATTAAAGTTACGTTGAATGTTTGCCGGTGCCGTGTTACATTGGCCAATTCGCACCATTCCCTCACGGCTCTCGCCACACCCTGCTTGTCACACTTGCCTTACAGCAGCAGCAATAACAGCGGCAGGTGCAGCAGAATCAATAACAGCAGCAGCAGCAGCAACAACAACAACAACAACAGCAGCAGCAGCAGCAATGGCAGCAGCAGCAATAACAGCAACAGCAGCAGCAACAACAGCGGCAGCAGAAGCAGCAACAGCAACAACAACAAACAGCAGCAGCAGCAGCAATAACAGCAACAGCAGCAGCAGCAACAACAGCGGCAGAAGAAGCAGCAACAGCAGTAACAGCAGCAATAACAGCAACAGCAGCAGCAACAACAGTGGCAGCAGAAGCAGCAACAGCAACAACAACAAACAGCAGCAGCAGCAGCAATAACAGCAACAGCAACAGCAGCAGCAGCAACAACAGCGGCAGAAGAAGCAGCAACAGCAGTAACAGCAGCAATAACAGCAACAGCAGCAGCAACAACAGCGGCAGCAGAAGCAGCAACAGCAACAACAACAAACAGCAGCAGCAGCAGCAATAACAGCAACAGCAGCAGCAGCAACAACAGCGGCAGAAGAAGCAGCAACAGCAGTAACAGCAGCAATAACAGCAACAGCAGCAGCAACAACAGCGGCAGCAGAAGCAGCAACAGCAACAACAACAAACAGCAGCAGCAGCAGCAATAACAGCAACAGCAGCAGCAGCAACAACAGCGGCAGAAGAAGCAGCAACAGCAACAACAACAAACAGCAGCAGCAGCAGCAATAACAGCAACAGCAGCAGCAGCAACAACAGCGGCAGAAGAAGCAGCAACAGCAGTAACAGCAGCAATAACAGCAACAGCAGCAGCAACAACAGCGGCAGCAGAAGCAGCAACAGCAACAACAACAAACAGCAGCAGCAGCAGCAATAACAGCAACAGCAGCAGCAGCAACAACAGCGGCAGAAGAAGCAGCAACAGCAGTAACAGCAGCAATAACAGCAACAGCAGCAGCAACAACAGTGGCAGCAGAAGCAGCAACAGCAACAACAACAAACAGCAGCAGCAGCAGCAATAACAGCAACAGCAACAGCAGCAGCAGCAACAACAGCGGCAGAAGAAGCAGCAACAGCAGTAACAGCAGCAATAACAGCAACAGCAGCAGCAACAACAGCGGCAGCAGAAGCAGCAACAGCAACAACAACAAACAGCAGCAGCAGCAGCAATAACAGCAACAGCAGCAGCAGCAACAACAGCGGCAGAAGAAGCAGCAACAGCAGTAACAGCAGCAATAACAGCAACAGCAGCAGCAACAACAGCGGCAGCAGAAGCAGCAACAGCAACAACAACAAACAGCAGCAGCAGCAGCAATAACAGCAACAGCAACAGCAGCAGCAACAACAGCGGCAGAAGAAGCAGCAACAGCAGTAACAGCAGCAATAACAGCAACAGCAGCAGCAACAACAGCGGCAGCAGAAGCAGCAACAGCAACAACAACAAACAGCAGCAGCAGCAGCAATAACAGCAACAGCAGCAGCAGCAACAACAGCGGCAGAAGAAGCAGCAACAGCAGTAACAGCAGCAATAACAGCAACAGCAGCAGCAACAACAGTGGCAGCAGAAGCAGCAACAGCAGTAACAGCAGCAATAACAGCAACAGCAGCAGCAACAACAGCGGCAGCAGAAGCAGCAACAGCAACAACAACAAACAGCAGCAGCAGCAGCAATAACAGCAACAGCAGCAGCAGCAACAACAGCGGCAGAAGAAGCAGCAACAGCAGTAACAGCAGCAATAACAGCAACAGCAGCAGCAACAACAGCGGCAGCAGAAGCAGCAACAGCAACAACAACAAACAGCAGCAGCAGCAGCAATAACAGCAACAGCAGCAGCAGCAACAACAGCGGCAGAAGAAGCAGCAACAGCAGTAACAGCAGCAATAACAGCAACAGCAGCAGCAACAACAGTGGCAGCAGAAGCAGCAACAGCAGTAACAGCAGCAATAACAGCAACAGCAGCAGCAACAACAGCGGCAGCAGAAGCAGCAACAGCAACAACAACAAACAGCAGCAGCAGCAGCAATAACAGCAACAGCAACAGCAGCAGCAACAACAGCGGCAGAAGAAGCAGCAACAGCAGTAACAGCAGCAATAACAGCAACAGCAGCAGCAGCAACAACAGCGGCAGAAGAAGCAGCAACAGCAGTAACAGCAGCAATAACAGCAACAGCAGCAGCAACAGCAGCAGCAACAACAGCGGCAGCAGAAGCAGCAACAGCAACAACAACAAACAGCAGCAGCAGCAGCAGCAACAACAGCGGCAGAAGAAGCAGCAACAGCAGTAACAACAAACAGCAGCAGCAGCAGCAATAACAGCAACAGCAGCAGCAGCAACAACAGCGGCAGAAGAAGCAGCAACAGCAGTAACAGCAGCAATAACAGCAACAGCAGCAGCAACAACAGCGGCAGCAGAAGCAGCAACAGCAACAACAACAAACAGCAGCAGCAGCAGCAATAACAGCAACAGCAGCAGCAGCAACAACAGCGGCAGAAGAAGCAGCAACAGCAGTAACAGCAGCAATAACAGCAACAGCAGCAGCAACAACAGCGGCAGCAGAAGCAGCAACAGCAGCAACAACAGCTCCAGCAATGGCAGCAGCAGCAATAACAGCAGCAGTAGAAGCAGCAGCAGCAATTGTTGTTTCTGCTTTGGCAGAAGCAGCAGCAGCAACAACAGCAGCAGCAGCAGAAGCATAGTGTATCTATTGCGCCAAGACCAAGCATATTAACATTGTCATACCAATTTCCATGCCAAACAATGCCAGAGTTGTCACGACAGAAGTAAAACTATTTTAAGTTTTAAATTGGACTTTAAATCTCAGAATTTCCATGCAAACATTTTATGAATCAAATTGTGCGGTTAAATATATTTGGTATATAGTTTATTGATGCAACAATTGATCAACAGTTGTTTTGAAATCTAAAATCTGTGATGTCATTATAAAATGCCTAAAAAGCACAGAAAATAAAGTCTTTGAAATTTTACTTGAGCCTTGAGAGTTGCCTTGAACTCTCTCTTCCACAGTAGCAAACGATTTGATTTTCCAAAAGCACACAAGAAGTCTTGGTGTTTTATGGCTTCAGTTTGTTGAATTCGCTCTCAACAGATCTTCATTCAGAGTCAAGCGACTGTCCACGGGGGTCAGCGGATAATCATTTGTCCTCATCTAAACTGCCATCTGACTGAAAAAACACAGTGCTTAACGACACTGTGAAAATGATTCAAATGTGATTGCAATAATTTAAGGCACGAGACGAATCCGGCTCCGGAGCACATGCTTCATTTTACAGGAAACACAAATGGCTTTGTTTCATAGCTCATTTGAAAAAGCAGTGAATGAGGCTCGATTGAAACATATTGCCTCAGGAGCTAATTAAAAGAGACGGGCGATGCTGTGTCTTGGTTATTGATGCCTGTTGACAGATGTGATGGTTTTTCCGTATCACTCACTGCTCTTTCCATCTCTCTCTCTCTTTCCCAGTTTTATAAAGCACACAAATAGCACCTAAGGCAGCAGCTTCCACTTTGCTTACCAAACAAATCTCATTTGCGATAGGTGGAGTGTTGCCTAACATATCTGGAAGTGCCAGCGAGCTGAAGATGTTATATTAGCATAACAAATAGCCGACATCCCTCCAGATACGACGGCAGCCGATCAGAGCCGAGCGATGTGAACAAGAGCAACGGTTCGTTCATTAAATACGTTCATTTGGAGCCAAGCAATCCCTGAACACTGGCAAAAGACTGTTTTTAGATCCCTGACCTGCTTCTGAGGAAATAGAGCTGTAATCTGTCAGACAGGAGCTCGGTCTACTCGCAGATTAATTGAATTCTCTTAAATACATGGTAACCCAGTCAGGTCAATTAAATCATTCAGTGTAATCACAAAACAGTTGTTCACTAATAGAAAAAAAGTGGGTGTATGTGTGTGCGAGAAAGAACGCGGAGGTAGAGAACGTCCTTACGTGGTTTCAAGATGATCATTTTGAATCTGTGGTCACTATGGCATTCAAAATGAGGCTGTTTATTATTAAGTCGCTAAGTGCAATTATTTAATGAAGAGGATCTGGAATGGGACACATCAGTCCATTAGCATCAGCGTACGAATCAGTCCTTGATGGGAGTTCACCTGTAGAAGAAGCATGCAGAGGACACAGTGCACGTGATATTCGAAGTCATGGACCTCCAACCCCATGCAATATGTCTAAAGGTCCGTTATTTGAATAGAAAACAATGGTGGGGGATTGTAATTTTTTAAAGCTTGACAGCTGTGGTCAGTATGAACAGATTTTGTGCATGAAGATCCCTTTGTGTTTCATGGAGAAAAAAATAACAGCATATGGGTTTGTAACTGAAAAATTATAGAACTCTAGATGGTGCATATGCATTATATTAGTCTACTGTGTTGTTGTTATTAAAGCTATTAAAAACATTTAAGTTAATTGAAATAAAGTTGAAATAAAATAAACATTTACGGAAATGAGAATGTTGACTTGGCGAGAAACTGTCATAAGATAAGTACTAAAAATAAAGTTAAAATAGTTCAATAAATTAACGTTCAATAGAAATATAAAAGACAAAAGCACATAACATTAAAAATATTAATTGCATAATTATTAAAACATTATTATGTCTTAAACTAAAATTAAACAGAATATATCAAAATACAAGCTCATTCAAAATATTATTATATATTATAATAGCATGTAAATAATACTAAAATAACGCTGGTTTGGAATTACACGAGGGTGAGTAAATTAAGACAGATTTTTATTTTATTGCTTAAAACAGAATATAATTATATTATATTATTCCATAATCTGATTGCCAATATTAAACTGGTTGAATAATGAAATAAATAAAATAAAAATTTGACATGTATTAACTAAACTGATAAATGAGGCAAAAACAGGACCTGCGATGAAAACATTCATTTTCTGATATTTTAAATTCGGATCAATAATGAAAAAAGACAACTTTTGACTTTTGAACTTTTGGACCTTTTGACTTTTTTTTTCAGTAAGCCTTCACTATTCTGTTATTTTCCAAATACTTTGTTACAAATAAATAACTAAATAAAAATCAGATCAAAACATTATTAATTATACAAAATAGCCCCACAATATCCCAAAATAAATAAATAACTGATACTGCTTTAAAAGCGCAATATAACAGAAAGAGTGCACCGAACATAAAAATCCTGTTATTTAATGTTGCTGTAAACCTGTATCTGTGAGACACAAGAATGAGTGATTGCCATAATGTCAGATGCCAAAGCCTGCAAAAAAAGGCCAGAGGTTTCAGAACATTTTCATAAACATTCTCATCCAATACTTCCAGCTTCTGCAATGTTATTTTATAGCTTGACAACAGAATCATTTGTATCACTGAGCATTTTTAAAGGTTAATAAAGGCATTTATGGTTACAACCTTAATCCAAGGTAGGGCTCTTTAAAAAAGCTCTGTTTAGTAATGGTTCTTTAAGGAACTGTTCGCTGAAAGGTTCTTTGGGGAACCCAGAATGGTTCTTCTATGGCACCTCTGTGAAAGCCCTCTTTTGGAACTTTTATTTGTAAGATTGTAAGATACTTTGTGAGAAACATCTGCACCCAAGTTGACACAGTACATGAAACATATCTAAGAACTTATTCTCCTCACAACCTCCTGAGCTTTGAAAGAACAGCTAAAATCTTCCTCTGGGAACATCCAACAGGGAAAAGAACAAACTTGACTTTAGTTTATGAGACTAAGCTTATAGAGTATTCCAGGCATGGTTTGTCCTTTCCCTGTTCATAAATCTCCCTCAAAACTTCTTTCGTTCTCCACCTCCAGTTTCCCTCTCTCCCCATCTCTCCTGCCTCTGTTGTCCATTCCTGCAACGTTTTAATCCCTATTGCTCGAGCCTGTCGCGCAGACAGCGCAGCATCTTGATATGGAGTGTCCTTCACTGTCACCTATCGTCTCCATACAAGAGGGACTTCTTATATCACCTGGACCCTTTCGGCTGCCAGATTTATTGCCTTGGAGTGGGTTTAGGTGCTCGTGCCTTTCACCGATGATGTATTCACACTGATACACTGACAATCCGGGCACCTGAGAGCAGAGATGAGCTCCGGCCATCAATAAAGCCCATGAGGATTGGCAGACGGGGGCGTTTGGAAATGCTTTTTTGTTGTGAGGAGGAGCCTGGGAGGTAAATTATTATGGTGGGCCAAGCTGGGAAAAATGAGTGTTATTTAAGAGTGACCTTGAGCTTTTTTGGAGACACTAGGCCATGGAAAGCATACCGAGGATGTGTGTTATAAATTAAGGGGTGCGGCAGGAGGTTGTTGGCAGCGTTGCAGTTGGTTTACAGTAACTTACGCTCCAAACAGGCATGCAAATGAACATATTGTGATGTAAAACCAATAGCGAACGAAATAAATAATGATGATAGGCCTGAATATTTATCGACAGATCAGAATCAAACAGCAGGCCTATGGGAGTAAAAAAGTGTGTGAGCATGCATGCATGTCAATGGGTATATAAGCTGTGGTGTGTGTGTGTGTGTGTGTAATTATGAGCCAGCTGGTTGAGGGTATGGGGTCTGAATGATGACTATGAGTGTCTATGACAGAACCTCCTTGAGGGACTGGGGCTGATATACGGGCACTTCCTGCTGAAGTTATTTTCTTCATCGTGGGGATAAAAGATGCTTTATATTAGTTAAATTACCACCGTGATCTTCAAAATATTACGTTTAGGATTGATAAATAGATTGCCTGCTGAAATATAAAAATGGTTTACTGCCAGCCTAAACTGGTTTTCAGGTCTTTACTTGACACAAAACTGTTAAAGATGGTCTGGTTTAATGATTTTGGGAGAAAAAATGGCTTTAACCTTAGTCCAAACTGGTTTGCTGGTCTTTACTTACCATGCACCAAACTGTTCAAGCTTGTCTGGTTTGACGGTTTTAGAGGGATTTGGGGGGTGTTTTTATAACCAACCTAAACTGGTTTTCTGGTCTTTGCTTGACACAAAACTGTTCAAGCTGGTTTGGTTGTTTTAAAGGAGTTTTGGGAGACCAGCAAAACAGCTAAGCTTAGTTAAACCACCAGTTTTTTTCTCAGCAGAGTAGCATGGCCATGGCCACAATTGATGGTTAATTGACCAGCTGACAAATGAATAAAAGTTTTCTAAAAGTACTAAAGTAAACTAGTCGGATCAGTTTGGTAGACAACAAACCGCCTTGAGTTTTTTTTTTCAAGTGCCATTGTAGGTGACTTGAAAGCATCTCTAGTTGAAACACGTGCAATGTGAATATTTTCAGGAGAAGAGAAATCTAGAATCTTCATTCCTGCCAGAACTCGCTTACACCCAGCTAACAAGACAAGCTGGCCAGTTGGTCAACCATCTAAACCAGTTAAAACCCAGCTCAGTTTAGACCAGGAAACCACTTCAAGCAGGTTCCTGATCTACACTGCAAAAAAAAAAAAAAAAAAAAAAAAAAAAATCCTTTTATAAAAAATTAAATACTTACAAAAAAAATACTTTTCATATTCCCATTGAGTTAATTTCCCAGTTAACATATCTAAAGCATCTTAACACAAAGTAAATTTACTTGTGGAGTATAATAATAATATATATTGGGAGTTTCTTTGTTCAGATTGTATTTTGAATATTTTTGTCTTACTGCGTAAAAATCTACCAGTCCAGTCAGATGAAATACACTTAATCATTCAATTACACATTGAAAATCGAAGTATTAATAACGAAGCAAATCTATCATGTTTTTAAACAGTCCAAAAAAAAAAAGTTATTTTTGCATTGTAGCTCATCTAAGCTGGCAATTTATGGTCATTACCGGTCATTCTCTGGTCCAAACTGGATTTGATATACTTAGTTTTAACATGGTAGACCTTGTTTAAATGATCAGGGTTTCCCTGCAGGGCTGCATTCACATAAAAGCTGCATAAATCATCCGCTATCTATAAAACACGCTCATTTGTCTGTGTTATGGACGTATAGCCTTGAATTCGGGAAATGATTGCACATCTTGTGTACATTGCCATATTCTTAGGGTGATGTGCTGTTTACTGCTGAAGACCCTGAGAGACAAACAGCAGTATGTCAGGCTTTGCCAGCCTGTGCCTTCGCGATAACATCCCTCCATCGTTGTGTTTGAGATGTTTGTCTTGGCACGGTTCATCTGTGTGCCCACATACTGTCTTGGTATGCTAAACACGTGCGCATACACGTAACGTAGTGCCTAATAAAGATTACGTTTGATAAATACCAGGCATGTCAAAACCAATGAAACGTGATGCATGATAGAGGGATATTAAACAAGTCAGGGAAGTGCTTCATACGTCTACATCTCTGCTCTTATACGGCCCTTATCTTGCTAAATACAGAAAACAAAAGTGGTTAGCTTTTAAGAATAAGGGGGATTCAAGAATAAATTACAGTTGCTGATAGCGCTTTCATTTGCATGCGCTGTCTGTGTTGTTTAGCACACAATCCACTAAAGAAATTATGCAAATCGAATAATGACACAAATGCTTTTCGCCATCATTTGATGAATATCGGCTGCCATGATGAATAGAAAATGTACATAAACATCAGCCTAAAAAAAAACTGATAAAAAAAATGAAAAAAAAGTAGAATTCACTGTATTTTCACCGTATTATTGTGAACAAATCATACATGCATGTTTTTTTAATTTTTTTTTTTTTTAACGATATAATTTTTAATCAAAATGCCATAACCCAATCTTCCTGTCAAATGACAAATTTCTCTCTGGTGATGCATGGCAGACTTCTCCAATCATTTAGTTCACCTTGTACTACAGTTGCATCTTGAACTGGGATTCCCAAACTGGGGGTCACCAAAGCTTTTTTTGGGGTGACCTAGTCTACTTGATTAGGGGCAATTATTTCACTTGTAGCTGCAATCAAAAAATCCTTCAACATCCTTTCTCTCTGAAAAAAATAAAATGAACTAGTACGTGTCGCTCCATGCTCAGTGGTGAGAGAAACCCCAATCAGACTTGAGGACCTGAACTGTTGTATAAAGACCAATTCACACTGATGCGGACCAACGTGGACAATTGACCCTTCACGTATAGTTTGATTGACATGCGATCTGATCAATCATAACCCTGAATCCGCTATTTTGTCTGACAAAGCAGTCAGAATTTAGTAGATTAACGTTGGTGAACTTGAACTTTAAAAATTGCGTGTACTCACGTCTTTCCGCGCTTGAAACAACATTCCTTCAGATGTTCATTCATGTTTATTTGATGCTATAAATGAACTAGTATGAAGAGATGATCGGTTCACGAGTTCATGAAGGAGCTACAGCGATCTGACACATTAAATGTATGTATTGTTTAAAGTTCTTTAAAAATTTGCGATATATTAAATATGAAACTGTTTCAGATGTCAGTCAAAGCGTTGTCAGTGTCCTCTTTGCTCCGGGATGTATTTTTCACTGTGTGAGAACATGATGTGTGGCATGAGAGCGCATGGCTTGTCAGACAAAGCGACAGTAACTAAAGGGGCGGGTCTTTGCGAAGGGTCAATTGCCACACTACAGTACATCATTCTCAGACATTCCACAACCCGAAAAGCACAGATTCAACAAGTTCAATCAGCAAAAACAAGAGCCAACCAACGGCAACAGATGCTGACAGGAATAAAACACTGATCCAACAATACTCAACAAACTGTCTGTTGCTGTTGGTTGGAGTCTGTGGGCGTAGTGTGAATTGGCTTTAAAGGGGACCTATTGTGCAAAATTCCCATTTACATGGTGTTTGAACACTGATGTGTGTCCACAGTGTGTGTAAACAGCCAGCCTATAAAGGTAAAAATCCACCCACTCCTTTGTTTTATAATCCGCATAAATCAGAAGCAGGGCCTGAAAATATGCTGTTAGAATTCCCACTACTGTGACGTCACAAGCATGACTGGTGACGATCTGCCCTAATAGCATAGATCCCACCCAGAGTGAGCCGCACATAGTCCGCCATAGTCACATCCTCGCTATAGCGCCTATTGATATGATGTGTGCACCACAGAAACATTACAAATGTTCTGTTTTTGGAAGTACCAGCGAACATAAGAGTCTCCATAGACTCCTAGCATCTGAGCCACTAAGGACACACTGGATGAATTTCATTTATGAAGGAAATGTGCCAAAGAAATTAGGTCAAGTCTGTGCAAATCATCTTATAATGGGTCAGTTCAATGCTGAATTTTCACAAAAGTTGATTCTGAAATATGGGTTGACACCAACATCCTACTACAGTTCCCACATGAACAACACTACAACAATTTATAGTTGATCATGACGGAACATGCTAATTGGTAAGTTGAATAAAGCTAACTCCACAACAATTACATAAATTCAAAACCATTCAGATGTGTCCTGTTGCATTCTAAAAGTTGTAACTCCTGGAGTCTCTCCATCTGTTTCCAACTCCGGCTCGGACATATTTGGTTGAACACTGCTATTTTGGCTGCGTGAGATTCTCTAGTTTTGTTGGTGCCAGAGTATCCGAACCATGAGTTGTAAAGGCTCCACCCTCTTCTGGAAAGGGGGCGGGGAGCAGCAGTACATTTGCATATAAAGGTACAGACATGAAAATGGCGTGTTTTTGCACCCAAATCACACCCAAATAGGGGCAAATTGGACATGCTATAATAAATGATCTGTGGGGTATTTTGATCTGAAACTTCACAGATACATTTTGGATATACCAGAGACTTATATTACATCTTGTAAAAGGGGGCATGATAGGTCTCCTTTAAAGTGCCATTTCTTTAATAAAAATGGGTCATGAAACATTGTAAAGGGTTTTCCTGAGAAAAAAAGGCTGGGGAAAACTGCTCTTGAAGACATGATCGAAATAATGGTTTTGAAGACTTGAGTAGAATCTCAAACATATCTATGATGCCTTTGAATCCATTCTGAGTATCTTTTTACTGAATTTCTCTTAAAAGCAGAAGGCAACACAGGGCAGGATGGGAACAAATTGATCGATCAATGCCGGGGATAAGGAAACAATAATTGGCTCTGACACTTATTATTACAGCGTCTTTGTTCTCTTCCCAACCTCATTCTTCCCCTTTGTCTTCGCCATCTCTGTCTCTGTCTCTACCTACTTCCTTCCTCCGATGTTGTCTTTTCTTGTCCATTCCTTTACGATAACTACATGTCCTTCCCTTCTCTTGCTCTGGCTGTTGTGATCAATAGAGGTCATTGTGAGCAAGTGTGCAAGTGTGATTGAAATGCCTGCTCGTATCAATGTGTGGGTGGAACAGAAGTGTTGACCCACAACCTGCCCTCGCTCCCGTTTTCATAAAACTTTTTTTTCAAAATGAGCCAATTTGTTCACACAGAGTCGTGATGAAAAAGGAATTGGTGCTGCCCCAGGGCCAAACTCTGAATGCCAAACAAAGACCGCACAGTTCAGTCATAAAACGTCTGACGCCTGTGATCATCACTTCTGGATTATTCATTTAGCTGCCCTCGCTTTTGATCGCAGAAGGACAGAGTTATTATTCAGCCTCATTCACCGGATGTAATAAAATAACATGGTCACAGTCATGGCACTTTCTGGAGTGTATTGGTGGAAGTGTGACAAGGATCCCAGGGGAAACTTTTATTGCTCAGAGGTTGCTTTTTCATAGCTCGGGGGACTTAATGGAGTTCTCAGTCATTGTTAATTTATGTATCAGCATTGTCGCAAATGGTTCTCTTAAAATACTTTAGGAGAAATGAATACAGACACAAAATGACTCAATTGTTAACATGTAGAAGCGTAGAAAATTAGCATTCGAAGCTTGGCTTAGATCATTTGGGCTTGGAGGAATTGTATGAGAAAAGTTTGAGTTCATATTGAAAATTCTGACCTTTGATTGCAGAGTTTGGATCTTGGCAAATTGAAGATGTTGTTGAAATCTTTTTTCCTAGTAATAAGTGTGTCCTATATAGTTCCAGAAGAAAGCGCAACACAAAAGACTCATTTTAAAATGTTGCGTAGAAAACGTCCTACATTTGATATTACGATAATTTCTCAAATGTGCATACAGAGAATGAACGTTCACACAAAAAATGTGCATATGCCTCTCTTCCAGAAGTGAAATTTATTGGAAATGATCCTGAAATTGTGCGCAGTTGAATGGTTTCAGATCTCCATCCAGTAAACGCTGTCTAATTTATGTAATTAACATATAAAAGAGTAGCCTGATTTTAACGTACGCACACTCTAAGATCAAATCTGTGTGGGCAGGTTTTTATAAATAAGGCCCGAGTCACTGTGAAGGAATCATTTCGTTTTTTGAACTGGATTATCTGTTTCATTTAAATTTTCTTTTTGTTTATTAAAACGTATAAAACAGCGGTAATTAAAATAAAGCTAAAAAAAAAAAAAAAAAAAATATATGTTTACACTGAAATTTAAATGAAAATTAGAAATTATGCCTTAGCAACTAACTTAAATCAGTTAATAAATAAATAAAAGTAAAGCTGGACAGAAATACTTTAAAAAATAATAAAAATAAAAAAAAAACACATAAAATTACTCAAGTAAATTTAGAATAAAATATTTAAAAAACAGTCAAAAATAAAAGCCAATTCAAAATATTAATAAACGTATAATAGCATACAAACAATACTAAACTATTAATTACTGATTTGTTCCCAAGTAGCCATTCCTGCTTCTCTCATGAATATATCCAGGGGAGCTAGTATAGATAATGACTTAAACTTTGATTTGTTCCTATAAAAAATTACCACTTATCTTCAAAACACTTAGAATATAGTGCAAAAGTGATATGCACCACTTTTATTATAATCTTAGGGTATTTCTTTTTCATTTTGGAGCTTAAAACCTTAGTCCTCAATCACTTTCATTACACTGAAATGATAAGGATAGAACAGGATATTCTGAAAACATTTGTCTTTTGTGTTATAGAAGAAATAAAGGGGGATTATCAATTTAAGCCAAAGGAAGAGTTTTCTCCGTTTGCTCTCCATTTGATTCCATTACACTAACTGAAACAACTGAGATATTATTGTGATTGTTTTTCCTGTGGGATATTGTGTCCTCTGTAGATGAACATTTTACTAAAGTCATTTTCACGCTCACTGTTGATGCAGCTATGTTGTGCCACTCTCTATAATAATTATGACATGATAATCTTTAAGAAGATTAGCATAAACTCCTTAATGTAATTATCTTTAGTAATGCTATTTACTGAGTTCATGCACTGACATATCCTAGAAAGAAGTGTATTTTGAGTATATCAAGGCTTCTGTCCACCATTTGGCCATCTCAGATGAGTTCTTGTTTCTCTTCATGAATACTCACAACCGGATTGACGGCCATTCTGTAGTTCCATTTTCAACGGTTTGTGGTATTTGATGGAGTGGACGTGACAGGTGGTAGGGAGCTCTGGATGACAGCTGCCGCTCTGAAGGGAGTCTCTTACACAGATCAGAGAGTGAGCGAGCATGTCCGAGAATCTGTGTGCTAGTCTGCGGGACACAATCAAAGGTCCTGGTCGCCATCCATGATTTGTTTAACACACACACATATACTCATACACACCTGCCGATCTGCCAAATAAATTTAAAATGTTAGTGGTTCTTGCTGAATTGCACTTTAACGTGCAGCCACATGGGTTTTCAAAGAACTCAATATGTGAAATTATGTATTTCAAACAGAAAATAAAATTGACCCTATTAACTTTTTAAATTTGTTTTTATTAATGCGCAAAAATTTTCATCGAAATGTGCTTTCTCCTTTGTAGCTCACATTACATCAGTTAATGTTTAAAAAAACAGTTATTAATGCATTGTTTTAGGCTGCTGTTGTAGGCAATGCAGGCCTTCTGAAATCTTGCAAGTAATTATTACAGCAATTAAAAGCTGGATCATGTTCCTGTAATAAAGTTTAAAGCACGAAACATTACCATTGGGTTACGGTGAGACACTCTCAAGGGTGAACGTGATGTTGTGGTCAATGAGCCATCTTAAATAATCTTAAAAATCTTCTTGAATCAGGTCTAGTTCCTTTCTGGTATATATATATATATATATATATATATATATATATATATATATACATGGAGATTTATAGTCAAGTGAAATGAGATAATCAAATATGTTCTCTTAAAATATCTACATATCTACATTTCTTAACTTGAAGCATTGGTAATTCTGAATAATTTTAGTAAATTGATTTGTTTGGATGCTTCATTTAAATATGTAGTGGTTTGCATCTTTTTAGTAGCGTTTTATATATAAAAAAACAAACAAATAAACAAAAAAAACAATGTATTACAAATGTAAATTATCATTGCTGTCAGGTGGAAACCTTGTATATTCATATTTTCATTACGATTGGTCATCCTTTAAGTCTGTCTGTGGATTTTGCAATTATTTAATCAATAAAAAGTGTTAATAAGAGCCTGTGACTAAACTGTCTCTGGGTAAATTGTGTAAACTGTGTCCACATAGCTACAGTAAACTTTATAACCTGTAAGTTGTTGAAAACGTAATATGATGCATTTACTGCCTCAGATGTGGCCATTCTAAAGATGAACAAAACACATTTCTGACATGACAACTCTCAGAGTGTTTGGCATAGAAATGGGTATGACAATGTTGATATGTTTGGTCTGACGGAGTAGATCTGCTATGATGCTGCTGCAAAACAAGTACATGAATTACCCCTAGCAGATATATATATAGGTGGAGCTGGGGAAGGTGGGGGGTTTCTGAAAGCGGGCGGCACTGCTAAGGCAAATGCTATCCAAGCATTTTGAAGGTTGAGCACACAAGCTCGTTGGCTACTGACACAGCAGGAACCAACCAGCTCTGCCCTGTAATGATGTGATTACAAGCAGGTTGAGTTAAAAGACCTATTACCCTGCGCCATCTAGAGTTTCATGACAGAACTTTGCATATGTCCGAAATTCTCCGAAATTAGCTGGTAAAAAAACCCTCTTAACTTCATTTGAGCTTGATTTTGGTAAAGTGCAATATAATGACACTTGTAGGTGCCACAATATCAACTTTGACAATACAGTAATTAATTATTTTAAAAAATGCAATGTTTTTTCCATTTCCTGAAAAGTATCATTTTTGGAGATACAAGGTTTAAAACAGCAATGTTGTATAAAATATACATGGAAAATAATATAATTATAAAATATAACAAAATGTCATAATCTATCTTGTTATAGATCAACTATACTAGTCAAGTCAAGTCAAGTCATCTTTATTTATATAGCGCTTTTTACAATGCAAATTGTGGCAAAGCAGCTTTATATTAATAAGAAAATGGTGTCATTGTGCAGCTTATTCTATATATTATTGATTCATTCCGTTGCAAATATCAATAGTTATTAGTCTAGTTAACTTAGGTATATCAGCACTGCAGAAAACAGTGACGTAATCGTAACTAGTAACTTCAGCTCAAACACTGGAAGCAATAAAAAACTGGTGTGATTTTGCATATTTCTTTTCTTTTCAATTCTTTAAATGCACTGGCACATTCTGAGAGCTTGGCTAAAGATTTATTTTATTTTTTTGCCTACTAGACTCTGAATGGAGAAACTCCTCTCCTCCAATCAGCTCTCAGATCCTGCTGTTCTAATTGAAAATAAATTGATCTCTGGGGAGCGACGTGCAAATGTGATGGGCTGGAAAGTCCAGCTACCAACATCACGGATGTTTAATCTTGTCAAGTCCTGGATCGGCAACAAGATTAATTAACCTAATTATAGTTGAGTAAAAGCATACGGGAGCACCCACTGCTCATCGCTCTGTCCTGAATATCAAACATGATTGTTCCCATTGATTTTAGATATAATGGTTTTGGAGACTGTTCCAGGCTTTTTTCCACCCACTCTTTGTTGTTATGCCCATGAAAACTATGACAAGTGTTGGACTAGTGTAAATAGCACATGTTAAGGTGTTAGATGTAGTTGTGGAGCATATGTTCACATCATCAATTAATAAAAAACACATATGGGATAGATATCTCTTTCTCCGTGCACCCATCACAACCCATTTTACATGTATAATGTGACATGTTTCAAAATGAAACAAGCCGTTCGATATATGGAAAGGAAGGGTTAAAAATAAGATGTCTTGGTGATGTAAAAATAAAGTCATTCTGCATTTGCATTTAATCATTTAGCAGATGCTTTTATCCAACGGCTTTTTTACTAGAACTTAAAATTTAGTGGTGGAATAACTTTCCCGTGTCACGAATTTTAATGATACCTTAAATAGTGTGGCTTTTTTACTAGACTACTGTTCAAACGTTTGGGACAGTAAGATTTTTCAACGTGTTTTTGAAAGAAGTCTCTTACGCTCACCAAGGCTTAATTTATTTGATACAATAAAAACAATAATATTGAGAAATATTATTACAATAAAAAAACTGTTTTAATATATTTTAAAATGTCCTTTCTTCCTGTGATGGCAGAGCTGAATTTTCAGCATCATTACGCCAGTCTTCAGTGTCACATGATCCTTCAGAAATCATTCTGATATGCTGATTTGGTGCTCAAGAAACTTTCTTAACATTGTCAATGTTGAAATCAGTTTTGCTGCTTAATAGCTATTATGAAAACTGTAATATATATATTTTTTTCAGGATACTTTGATAAATAGAAAGTTCAAGTGAACAACATTTAATTGTAATAAAATTGAAATGACTGAGATAATGCAAATATCTAGTCACTTAAAGCGATAGATCACCCAAAAATTTAAATTATCCCATAATTTACTCACCCTCAATAAATGTTTTAAATATGGAAATTGTTTCTTACAAAAACCCATTGCTTTGCTTCAGAAGGCCTTTATAAACCCCCTGGAGCCGTATGGATTACTTTTATGATGGATGGATACATTTTGGACATATACACCTAAGATGGCTTGAGAGTGAGTAAAATATGGGATAATTTTCATTTTTGGGTCAACTATTCCTTTTTATGCGATGTCACATTTAAGTTAAAACAAAAACATTTTTACAGAATAAGGAAGCAGTAACACAGATGGAGCAAGTTATTACATTTGCCTAGAAGATTACAAAGGCAATATTTCTTTGGAATAATAACAGGAGTTCAAAAATACCAAGAGAAAACAAGAAGAACCACCCCATGAAGAATGCTATTCGAAATCTGCCATTTTTCCTCATTGGTGGTCAGTTTGGCAGCCGGGCATTTTAGAGTCTATCAACCGAGACGTAATTTTAATTTCACGAAAAAACATCTTTGTCACATCACTTCTATTTACTCTTGATTTTGGAGCAAGACTTCAGTTCAAGTGCTCGTTTGCAAAAAGATGTGTGTGTAATTGAGGTTAGGATCCTTTAATTTGCACCTGTTGATTGGATCTACACTGTGTTCAGAATAAAGAACAAACACAGACAAAGAAGAATAAATAAAAAGATCCTCCTATGTCTGCCTGTGAGCTCAAAGCCCTGCACTGTAACACAACTTTAATTTTCTGCCGTCAAAGCTTCCACAGGTTTTCTAACAGTGAGTAATCTGTGGCCAAAACTTCTTTTATCCTCTCACTGCCACATTACAATGGTAAATTATTCAACAGCTTGTTTAGCTCCCACATAATTTATGACCTCTCGCTCACTTTTCCTTCTTCCAAAAAGACACCTATATCCATAGATACTGGCTCTCTTTATAGGTCTCCCCGTTCTTATGTTTCCTCCAGTGATAGTTTAATGTTTTCATTGTCAATCAGCATTAGAATACACAAGAGCTCCATCTGCTTAACCTACACTACATGGGCCTTTCTGCTTCAATAACAGTCCATTAAATGCGTTTTGCATTATGAGAGTGGATTCCACAGCAATATTGCTCTTGAGGAGCAAAATAGCTATTAAACAGCTAAATGGTGCAGAGTACAAAAGAGCATCAAGGTTGCCTGACGGCTCAAGCCACTTGTGTTTTGCCGCGATTGGAATTTACACATATTGATGCTTTATAGTGTCTTGTATAAGTATTTCTCAGGGATTTGACACAACAAATGGGCCTGGGGGACAGAGACCTCATTCATTCAGGTTATCCTTTTTGAATGAATGAAAAATTCTGTCATCATTTACTCACCTTCATGTCGTTCCAAACCTGCAAGTCTTTCTTTCGTCTACATAACGCAAATGAAGATCTTTTTGATGAAATCTGAGAGCTGTCTGTCCCTCCATAGACTTTGACGCTTCGAAATGTTCATAAAGGGATCGTAAAACTAATCCATATGAATTGAGCAGTTTAGTCTAAATTTTCTGAAGAGACTCGATCGATGAACAGAGTGAATTTAGGCTTTTAGTCACATATAAACATTGATCAGAAGTTTATCCGAACCTGATTGACGCACAAGAACCTCTTGCGGAAGCTCAAACGTGTTGTGTGACACACGAGAATGAAACGCATTGGTTCTTGCAGAAACTCAAACATAATGCAAAACAGCAGAATGAACCTTGTTGGTTCTTGCGATTGAGCTTCCTGATGTTTGAGATGAAAAATGTTTATATGTGAATAAAAGCCTAAATTCAATCTGTATATAGCGATCGTGTCTCTACAGAAAATTTGGACTAAAACACTAAATTTATATGGATTAGTTTTTGACAGAATTTTAATTTTTGGGTAAACTAACACTTTAAGTAAACTGGACTACACTTTATCAAAAAGACTTGGGTGGGTTTTTATGATTTGGCACTGCAAAACACTTAGACTGCCTTAACAGTAAAAGTACTGAAAACCAGAGAAAATACCCCTTGAATCAAGTTTTTCCAGGATCAAATTTTCTTCATGAAATGTAAAAATGCTGTTTCTCTTTATAACTGGATAAGCTGTTTTTCTTAGAGCTCATTTTTTCAATCTGTACTGCCATTGAGTGTGATCATTTTTACCAAATGACTGCCAGCCATCACAGCCAACTTTTGAAGACACAAAACGTACATTTTTGTACGTTTAGAAAGGTGCTGAAACGTACAATATTGACATATTTATAGCACTAAAATGTACGAATATTTACAAATATTTAATGTCATAAAGATAAATGTATGATTTCCCTTTTAGGGTTAGGGTTAGGTATATAAATGTACCTATATAAATGTAAGATCCCTAAACCCAAACCTAAGCATTCCCATTTTATTCAGAATATTAAAAGAAGAAGAAGAAAAAAACATAATGGGCAGATATGTGTAGAAAAATTACAATTTTAGTCAAGATATAACAATATTTTGAGCCACTAACCCTACAACTACCCCTAAACATGCCCATAACCATTTATTAAAACTATACTGCTACAAATAAAAGAATAACAGACAAACAAGCGTAATCACAATAATTTATCGTAAAAATGTCATAAGTGGTAGCAAAAGTTGATCAAGTGATGATGAGTTGCAGTCACAGTCCTCACTAACGGTCAATAGTTATAATAACTTAATAACTTTAATGGAAATGGAAATATGAATCCAGCTTCTCTCTGTGAAGGTGCACACTCATTTCAAATATCAATCCACTGAAACAAGGTATGTTGCAATCTGTGACGAAGCAGGTGAAAACCAATGAACGTTCAATATCAGTGCCGTAAACCATGTCGCAATGCTTGCTTGAGGGCGCAACTTTCAACTTTGAATGATACCGAGCGTGGGCTTTGACGTGACTAAAATTGGATCTGTTCCTAACAAACATATGGTTTCTAAATATTAGGAGTACAGTGAACAAATAAAATTTACATGATTTGTGAATTTATGTTGTGTTTTGGGGTAAGGTTGTCTTACGGTTGTATTGTCAGTCGCTACATAAGAGAAAACGCCTTTTGTGTAACCAAAATAGTTAAACATTTACAGAAATTTGATTCATTCTTAAGGTTTCAAAGTGTAGTCAGTTTTAACATTATGTAATCCTCCGAACCGAGTTTGCAGCACAAGCCACGGACATAAATGTTATTTCATATCAAGTAGATGAGTAAACTGCATTCAATAAATTCGACTAAAAACATGTATTGATATGACAACAGATTTAAAACATTAATGCCACGATTTGAATCCATACATGGGAATTCATATTCACACTTGGATACATAAATTGTAAATACGAAAGTATTTTTACGTTTTATAATACATTGATATTGTGTGCATGAAAACGTAAGTAAATGTGCGTGTGGCAAAACCCAACTTTACATAAAAATACCCATGTATTCTCATGAGATCACATTGGTCATCAACATACAAAACCTCCGATTGCAGTCGGTTTGTCTTGCCCTGCTAGTCTTTAGGTCATTAGCAAGTCCCAGTTTTATGACAATGCAGATCAGTAACAGTTCTCCTCGTGTAGTTAGAGAAAGTCAGATGAAAGCCTTTTATCTGAGCATGCACACAATGAAGTGATTGTTATCTAGATGTGAGCTATTACCTATGTGTTGCTCAGAGGTTTTTGCTGTTATTGAAAGGATTTTTTTTTCTTTCAGTTTCATCTGAAATTAGGAATAAAACGAATGAGACTACAGTTGCATCATCACAAACTTCCTCACACATACACTGACAGGAATAAATAATTCAATATTTGTCTTGAGGTTCATACAGATTTTCCAAATCAAGATAAATAAGTGTATGTTTTTGGTGTCAAGTCGTTGCAATCCATAATGCGCACAGAAATACACATTCTATGCTTTACAGCAGCTATACTGTTGCAGTATAACTGAAATAATTACAACATATAATGAAATGTAAAGGTCTTAAAGTGAGACGCACACAACACTATATATCGCCCGAGCAAATCCCAGAGCCAAACTGGTTATTATCGCTTACTTCATCTTCTCGTACTCCATGATCGCCATTGAGGCTCCAATAACAGTACCGCAGTCGCATGAATGTGCTTTGACAAACTGTGCGACTGGGGTGTAGATAGGTTAAATGACTTGCCATGGGGGTTGAGGAGGAAACCATCACTTTACTGCAGTAATGAAGGTAAAAGATGGTATGTCCTGCCACCTTAAGGGCCAAGACATTAGTTCCCACTCGCTCCAGCTTTACAGACACACACTAAGTAATTGATAGCCCCGAGAACCTTGGCCGCATTACCATAAAGGTTTCATAAAAAGGCAGAATATTAGTGTTTGGTTATGAAATTCAAATGAGCCAATGCAATATAGATGGCAGATATTGATAATATGAGATAATTGACCAGCGCTGGATATCAGAGGAATAAGCTGAGATTCATATTGAAGCTCAGTAAATTATGCATCCATGCTCAAAATGAGAGGACATGACGGATGAGTCTGGAGAAGAAGGCCTGTGCTGGAGTTCAGCTAAAGGTGTACTGCATAATTTTTTCCTTGTTAAAAAAAGTTTTGTACATAAAGAAATAAGCAGTCCTTTTGTAAAATATTTTTAAAATGATTTACACTCATATGAGATGAAGTCTCCAGTCATACATGTGGCCGAAAAAAGCCATGATCAGATCACATGATTATCTCCCTGTTATCACATACTTTTGCTCATGAAATCAAATAATCATAGCTAAGTTCAAGTAGCACATTTTTTAAACACGCCAACTGTCACATTGTACCTTTAACAATCCGTTTTCAAGATAAGATGAAGTTAAATTGAGATGTAAGCCTTCATCTTTGAACACTACAGTCTTTATTTTTAGCCTCAAACAAAGCATTTAAAAGTTCATGTTGCTGGTTTGTTATCTTAGACTTATTTAAAGGTTTAGTTCACCCAAAAATGAAAATTCGGTCATGAATTACTCTCCCTCCACACCTGTAAGACCTTTGTTCATCTTCAGAACACAAATTAAGATTATTCTGACATAGAAGTGCTGCACTGTCTACACCACGTAAACAGTGTATGAGTTTTAAGAGGTGCAGAAGAAATTGTTAAATAAAGTTGTTTTGTTTTTGCATATAACAAGTATTTTCGTCACTTTATAGCATTAAGTTTGAACCACTGTAGTCATGGATTAGGTTAGGGTTATGGACTATTGGACTACAACTACATGGACTATTTTAACGATGTCTTTACTACTTTTCTGGAAAGTTGAATGACGGTAATTATGCTCTCTATGGGGGATAAAAAACCTCTTGGATTTCATCAAAAATATCTTTATTTGTGTTCCGAAGATGAACAAACGTCTTACAGGTTTGGGGATGAGTCACCATGTGACTTTTTCTCTGTTAAATACGAAATACATTTTTAGACAATGTCCATGTTGTTGTTGTTGTTGTTTTTCCCCCCATGCAATTGGAATCATAAGGGGAAAAAAAATCCAGACATTTAATTTGATGCAACATGCAAAGTATTGTAATCAATATTGTAACTGTTTATTATATTACATTATGTTATTATAATATATTATATGTTATGATAATTATGTTATGGCCTTTTACTGGCTTTTTTACCTCATAAAACCGCAATGTTTGTACACTGTACATGCACAGCTATCCAGGGACCTAAGTCAGCTCTTTTAAATGCCAAAACTTCACTGTGCCATTTCTTTTAAATAAAAAATATGTTTACCGCCTGCTTTCCATGGGAGGTAATAGAGCAACTTAAATTGTGACAATCTACAATGAGCTTGATTTACATAAAAACAGTTTGCTAAAAAAATGACAATTCACAATACTGTGCATTTAGTGCCAGAATAAGCTGGTTTTGTTGGAGATTAGTATTAGAATAAGATGCAAGTTTTTGTGCTGAAATTAAAAGTGTTTCGTAAACTTGCCTCTTAAGTTTCATAAATCAATTGTGTTTCATTCTGAATGTTCTATGCAACCTTGTGCTATAATCGCCAAAGCTAATAATGAATTGATCCAGAAAGGGAGACTTAGCATAATGGCTAAATTAATAATTCATATGCACAGACTGTTGGAATTAGAGATCAGAGCCTGCTGAGAGAGTTTGTCCAGATTCAAAGCTTTAGCAAAACTCCACTCAAATAGATTTCTGCAGGCCCATTGATTTAATATCAGTTCTGCCGGCAGGAAATTTACATTCCACAGGCAAAAATATAGGTTCCATATTTCAGTCTTGGGGTGAATAAAGCCAAATTAAATTCACTGTTGGACCCTGGAAGTTATGCGCTGTATTGCAAAGCCAGTGTTGTGTTATCTCTTTGCTGATTGGCTAACGGGTCTTGAGCAAACATTTCATTATAAGAGCTGCTTTCATTCACTCATCTGATAACCCAAAGGAAGAAAAGCGGGACAAAAAATCACAAATGAGATCAATTGTTCCTCCTAGAAAGCAATGAGATCAAATGGAAAGCAAATGGAGACTTTTCCTCAAGTCTCCGGTCCAGTAATTTCTGCTCACAGAAAAGACTACAGTAATCTCACATGAATCTCATCTAGAGATTTAGAAGAGATCAGATTTGCCAAGAAGTTTGAGTGCATTCCAGCATTCCCCATTAAGACCAAATGATCTGAGCGGCTATCCACATTAGTATTCAACTGTTTGACAACGGCAGATCTGTGTTTAATCCTAAGAATTTTGGCGACAAACATTTAAGACAAAGTTTATTCGCCAATGATTTCTAAAGATTCTATAATTCCCATTATCGATTCAATGAAAGCCAATGGGGTTCATTGTTTTAAACTCCATTGACTTTCAAAATATCTTCTTGTTTTATTCCACACATAAAATTCAAACAGGTTTGGATGACATGAGGGTCAGTAAATGATGGTAGAACTTTAATTTTTGGATTAACTATCAATGTAAGCTCCATTAAAACCATTGAGCTACGAAAGTGAAATGTGATCCTCAGGGAATGATCTCTGGTGGCTGTTAGTCTTTACAGACAACGGCCATTTAAACTTCCCCTATCACTCCCCAGTTGTGTGAATCCTGGGTGTCAAACTATAACTGAACTCACAGAAAGCTCACACAATCCTATATGGCCTTCAGGGCAAGCTGGATGAGGGGAAAAGAAGAAGACAGAAAGAGGAAAGAACATAAATGAGCAAGAGAGAGATAAATAGAAGTCCATACAATGGGCCGCCCTGCAGTGCTCCTCTCTCACACATCAAGTCAGGAGGGGCACTGCAATATCAAACAGGTCAATATTGAGATAAATGAGGTAAACTCATTTTTTTTACACAGGAAAACCATCAGAGGGCCATTTAAACACGCCCTATATTCACTATTCTTCGAAAATGTTCAATGATGTTCAGTGACATGATTTTCTAAGAAGCAGAAATTGAAGGTGATTCACTCAATTGATGCCTAAATAATATCTTTTGTGGTAATAAACACAGAAAAGAAGTAGGTGTCCTTTCCCATTTGATCATTTTTCCCTTGCCATCTTTGTCAAAGAGAGCGTCTGCTGTTGCCTTAATGGGCGCTGATTTTGTTCTTTTGCTACTTTAATAACAAGCCAGAATGGCAATTAACTGGTTTGGAGTTTCAATACCAAAGGGGTTATATTAAACTTCAATACGGACAGTGCAGGAGGTGCAGGCAGGCCTTGAGGCAGGGCCTTGAATTTAATTGCTCATGTATGTGTGATCAGGTTACCTTCAGGGAAGATACGGATGTGGAAGATCTACGTGGAAGATTCTTCAGTGCAGGAAAAGCTGCCCTTGAACACTGACACGGAGATATTCAACATCAAAATCTCTTTTTTCATCACTTTTGATCACAGGAGGCACACAGATAGATTCAGCTTTGAAGGATTTCTGTACATATGTGAAAAAAAAAAAAATACTTATGCAAATTTACTTTCAATGGTAACTTTTGTTTGCTGTCGTTCACCTACATATGTGACTTAAAGTATTAATTATGTATGATTTCTTTTTCTGACACATGAAGCATTCTTTAAACTATGTTTAAACTGTTAAAGGAATAGTTCACCCAAAAATGAAACTTTTAGTCATTTACTCACCCTCAAGTTGTTCTAAACCTGTATGAATTTCTCCTGCCTGACTTCCATAGTATGAAAACAACAACAACAAAAAAATATATACTATTGAAGTCATCAACTGTTTGGTTACCGACATTCTTCAAAATATATATATTTTTTTTCATTTTTTGGGTGAATCTCTTTAAAATGAAATTTAAAAAAAAAAAACCTGAAAACATACACTGTAATAAAAGTGATCTAACATTTACTTTCTCAATAAAAACTCTTTTGGTTGAGAACTTTATGGGTTCTTTATTAGGTGCCTGATTAGAAGTGATTGAAAATTGCTTCATTTGGTATTTGTTCTTAATCTTCAAATGTGTATTTTAAATGGCAGCTCACATTCCATATTATGCCAACGAAAAAAAACCCAACTTAAAATAAACAATTAAATTATTTGTGTTTTCAGTAAGCCATCAATAAACAGGCAAACAGCTGCCAACTTAGCATAGAGCTAACTGATAAGATTAGCTAGAACAGAAAACAAAAACATGCTATGTTTTTGATCAGGCATTGAGGAAGGGGAATGGGATCTTGCATGAGATTAACATTAAAGGGTTCATCCAAAAATGAAAAATCTGTCTTTAATTACTCACCCTCATATTGTTCGTTACTGAGCCGGCGTTCTGGCGTAGAAGCGCTGAACGTAAACAGCATAAGAGAATGACATAGAAGAGAAGATATTGTTGAATAAAGTAATTTTGAGCACAAAAAGTATTCTCGTCGCTTCATAAAATTAAGGTTGAACCAATGTAGTCTCGTGGACTATTTTAATGATGTCTTTAGTTCCTTTCTTGTCCTTAAAAGTGGTGGTTGAATTGCTTTCTATGAAGGATTTGTGGATTTCATCAAAATATCTCTTAAGTTGTGTTCTGAAGATGAATGAAGGTCTTATGAGTTTGTAACGAAATGAGGGTGAGTAATTATTGACAGAATTTTCATTTTTGGTTGAACTAACCCTTATGTGATAAAGATTATGGCAATAATAGCAAATAGTCATTTTAAAAAAAGTATTCTTTAATATTCGTAAATCATGGCACCCAACTGAACGTTGGCCTCCTGGTCAAAAAGCCTTCTCAGGAAAGGTTGCCAGTATTTCAGGAGTAGGAGTTGAGTCCTCCACAATCCACTGCAATCTCACAAATTGGTTTGGCTTCATTTTATTTTTCATGAACCAATCAATTCCATTCAAATCCCTGTCTTACATTTTATCTTGTTGAACAACCTGTTGCACTCAGAAATACATCATGTAAAGGAAGTAAAACAGGTTGTGAACACCATTTTAGGTATCAAAAGCTCTAGTGTCACTTAAAGTAAATGCCAAAATCCACAGCTGTAGCATCCTCATTTCAATTAAATCAGATCCTTCCCGAGCTGATTCTCATCATTTTACCCCAAGATGATAGTAGATGCATATTTTGCACAGCTTGATGGCTCCTACTAGACATATAAAACTCCTTAATATTATAGCTTTTTACAGCTTAATTAAGGTTACAATAAAAATATTAATTTTCTTTTTTTTCCCCTGTATTAAAATATCTGCCAAACCTCTTTTTTACTTTAAAGAGATGCTGCTCCAATACTTACACTCCACAAGGCTGAGGGAAATTCTTCTCTTTTATACCAGGTAATAGTTCTAATATTTCTGAATGTGTATGTGTGTGAGAGAAGACAGCGGCAGCAATTATACCCGTGGATGTAACCGTAGGTACACAGAGCTGGCTGCTGGATTTGCTACTGGTGCACAGTCTGCAGTCATGTCAGCACATAATGATGAGGGCGTGCATGACCTGTGTAAATGGGAAAATATACTGTGTACCGGTCAAAAAGAGCCCCCTGGAAATGGTATAATCACGGTTATCATGAGGTCCCATGTTTTTTCTAGCGACATAACCGCACTGTGCTTGACACTCTTTTCAAATGCCCTGACTTACTTGCCATTTTTCTAGTGAACATCAGGTTTTCACAAAATATACAGAACATTCTGAAAATCTTTTGATTTAAAAACATATATGAGAGAAAAAAGTTTTGGCGTACATTACTATAGCATAAAAGTATTCATTAAGCAAAAGAAAATGCTAATAATATTAGCAATGCCATAAAATTAAACTTTTAACATAGCAAAAATGTACGATTGACCACATACAAAGATGTCTCTCTCTCTCTCTCTCTCTCTCTCAAATGTACATGGAGCCACATACTCAAATTTATCCCTGCATATTTGCTTACACATGAAATAGCACATCGGATAATCACTTAATCAAATTTATTCATTAAAAAGGAGATTTATCATTTTCTAGCCCATTTTTTCCAGTGATCTATTGGAACAAGCCCAGAGTAATTATGTGGTGGCACAGTTGGGTCTTTTGTGAAGATGCATTACAGATGCATAGAATATCAACTGCACCATTGAAACTCACTAAACATTGATTACAGCTTTAATTCACATGCCTCGCCAATGATTCATGAAATTGTCATGCCCAAAGTGGAATTGATTACCAACAGTACACTACAGCTAGGAAAAATACCCTTGACCATAGCTGACCGACAACAGGCTCTCATTGAAAATGATGTACCTGTAATGTATCTCAATGAGCATGTGAATCATTGAATCAGAAAGGTAAATTATTACCCAGGCATCAGATAATGGCCCAAACACAGTTGGCCCCTGGGGCCTCATGCCGGTCCAATTCAGTATTCAGTGCATTACTTCATATTAATACATGCTTCGCTGTTTGGTGCTGAGGCCTCCCAGGTGAGACTCGCTCGTAGTAAACAAATGAACAGGATATTGTGAAAAAGCAATAGCATTTGAATTAAAGTAATAATGTTTACAGGCACTGGGCTGCATGTCTGTAAATGGGTTTTACCGTTGAAAGCTTATCTAAGTTCAAGTGGACCACAGAGTTCTTATAAAAATATACTCACATTATATGAAATCTCCTCAGTGTCAAACAAATTATTCTATGACATCAGCTCGGAATATCATATTGATTGGCGATTATGTGGCACACTTTGAGATGAAGTACAGCAGTCAATCTAGTCTGTGCTGCAGTCAATCCATAATGTTTTATCTTGTGTGGTACATTTTCACTGATTGAATTAGTTGGGGATTCACTGTGACCTTGAGTGTTTGAGAAAAGCCTCATGTTGAGTGTACAAGCTTACAAAAATATAATGCTCTGGCAAACACCTGTGAAAACTCCTAGTGAGCACTGCCCCTAATTATTACAAATAAAACATGTTTGCTGCAAGTGAAACTTTCCGAGTGTACTGAATGTGTGATGCACTGTACTATACTGCTATAATGTATACTGCTAATTAGTTGCTGCATGTGGGAGGAACCGTGAAAGTGCTGAAGGAAATGTGGAAGGGAGGGCAAAAAAAGAGAAGGAAATCCAAAAGGAAGTATGAATGAAGGCAGTACCGAAGTAAAAGCAGAACGATTCAGGAAGTGCAGAAGGAAAGAATGATGGAAGGAAATGCAGAAGTAGGTGTGAAAGGAAGAAAGGGCATTAAAGCAGAAAGAAGAGACAAAAGAAGGGTAAAAAATGAAAATGACGAAAAGACAAGGAAAAGACGTACAGAAGAAAGGAAGGAAGGAAGGAAGTGTGAAGTTAGGAAGGCTGGAAGGCAGTGTAAGAGGATGTATGGATCACAGAATACAGTGCAGAAAGTGTGAAAGAAAGGAATAGCAGAAAAAATAACAGAAGAAAATGTGAAATGAAGTATGGACAATGAAAGGCAGACCAGAAGGAAGTGTAAATGGAAGAGCAGGAGGAAACGTCAAAGGAAGAAAATAGGAAAAGGAAAAAGTAAAGCACGTAAAGCAGTGCAGAAAGAAGGACGTGCATAAGGAAGTGTGAAAGGAAGGAAGGATAGAAATAGAACAGAAGGAAATGTGAAAGTATGGATGATGGAAGTCTCTGCAGGAAGATGAAAGTGTGTGGAGAAGTGAGAAAAGGAAAAACAGAAGGAGGGAAAAGTGGAGAGGAGTGCAGAAGGAAGAAATTGTGGAAGAAAATGCAGAAGTGTGGAAGGAAGGAAGGAAGGGAGGAAGTAAGGAAGCAATCAATGAATGAAAGAATGAAAGGAAGGAAGGGAGGGAGGAAGGAAGGAAGGAAGGAAGGAAGGGAGGGAGGGAGGGAGGAAGGAAAGAAGGGAGGGAGGAAGGAAGGAAGGGAGGAAGGAAGAAGGAAGGGAGGGAGGGAGAAAGGAAGGAAGGTAGGGAGGGAGGAAGGAAGGAAGGGAGGAAGGAAGAAGGAACGGAGGGAGGGAGAAAGGAAGGAAGGTAGGGAGGAAGGAAGGAAGGAAGGAAGAGCAGAAGGTGAAAAGAATGTGAAAGGAAGAAATCATGGGAGGAAATGTAGAAGTAAGTGAGAAAAAGTAAAGAAGGAAGGAAAGAAGAAAGAACAGAAGTATGTAAAGGATGGAAGAAAGTGTAGTAGGAAATAAGTACAGAAGGAAGTGTGGAAAAAAGGAAGATAAGAAGGAAGTATTGAAGTGTTCCAGACAGATGAATCCAGCTTGGGGTTGAAAGCTCAAACAAACATCAAAAATTCCCGAAGGATGTATCTGGCTGCACGCAGTGACCAGAAAAACTATAACCTACACTGAGTAAATATGCGCTTTGCAATTGCTAAAGGTGGTTGTTCAGTCCCAGGACACACTGAGCCAACAACACTAGAGGTACGTAAAGGAATTATGATGTTCTATCCTGAGTGTCAATAATGTATTTGTCCTGTAATAAATAAATAAAAAATTCCAGGTTATTATGTCATACTCACATTTTGACATAACACAGCAACACTGTCTCAACCAATTGCAATGGCCTCAACCTTCAATGAGTTTGGGTGGGACAATCTATTTGGCCAACCAACGGCATATGGAAAACTAATGAAACAATCATCCAAGTTAAAATGCTTGACTGTAAAACTCTTTAGATGCATTTTAAAACTTACATTCTGATTTAGTAATTTCTTTATGTTGTCATTGCATTAAAGAAAGTGCATACCTTCAGCTGTGAGACTTATTTGATTCAGTTGCTTATCGATAAAGCTCATCTAGTCATGCAGACATACTGTCAAATTTATGACAGATCCAGTTAGGATTAAGCAGAGATAGCATTAAATCAAATTTTTTCTTAGGCCCACATATGCCAGGTTTATGTAGGCTGTTCCTCATAGTGAGTGTGTCATTGTGATTGACACATTATTCTTCAAATTATAAACTTACCACTGATAAGATAGTCACACATATAACTTTCCACCAGCTAATATGCTGAAAGAGGTTTTCTTCCCATCACTTCAAGAAAGATGTCTACCCATCTTTTACAGATTTCAGGCTTTTTACTCACATTACTCATAATTTGTTATGGAGGCCAAATTTTAATTAGCATCCTCAATATGTTGTTTGAAATCCCAGGCACTGTAGACAAGTGCTGTCGTGAGTATAATAACTACTGTAGCTGTTCAGGCAATGGCAAAGGTTTTTATATATAAATGTGGCATTTTAATTATGCAACAAGAAATCAAGAGACACATAAAATGCTTTAAATGCAATACAAATCATAAACAGTGACAGTTGACCAGAAGTTAGGAGTAAGTACACTACCATTGAAAAGTTTGCAGTCTGTAAAGTTTTGTAATGTTTTTGAAAAATTCAGCTCATATGGCTGAATTTATGTGATAAAATAGAAAACAGACATTTTAAAGTGTAGTACTATTTCATCTCCTCCAGTGAACTGCCACCTCACCGTGGTGGAGGGGTTTGAGTGCCCGAATGATCCTAGGAGCTATGTTGTCAGGGGCTATATGCTCCTGGTAGGGTTTCCCAAAGCAAACAGGTCCTAGGTGATGGGCCAGACAAAGAGTAGTTCAAAACCCTCTCACTGTTGTTTGTGCTTACGGCCAAATGGCAGTGCAGAGTACCAAGCCTTCTTGGAGTCTCTGGGAGTGCTTCGACCATTCAATTGTCGAAAAGTCATTCTAATGGGGGACTTCAACGCTCACGTGGGCGGCGACAGTGGTACCTGGAGGGGTGTGATCTGAACCAGAACAGTGTTCTGTTATTGGACTTCTGTGCTAGTCATGGTTTGTCCATAACGAACACCATGTTCAAGCATAAGGGTGTCCACCGTTACACTTGGCACCAAGACACCTTGGGGCGGAGATTAGATGATCGACTTTGTAGTTGTTTCATCTGACCTCCGGCCATGTGTCTTGGACACTCAGGTGAAGAGAGGGGTGGAGCTGTCAACTGATCGCCTTCGGCAGAGCTTCAACCAGATACAGAGGGAAGCTGGAGACATTGAGTTTGAGTGGACCATGGTCTCTACCTCCGTTGTCGATGCGGCCGTCGGAGCAGTGGCCGTAAAGTCTCCGGTGCCTGTCGTAGTGGCAACTCCTGAACCCGGTGATGGACACCAGATGTAAGGGAAGCCATCAAGCTGAAGAAGGAGGCCTATCAAGCCTGGTTGGCTCGGGACGGTTTGCAGCCGAGTGTGAGGCGGCTGGGATGAGGATCAGCACCTCCAAGTCTGAGACCATGGTTCTCAGTAGGAAAAGGGTGGCTTGCTCTCTTCAGGTTGGTGGAGAGCTCCTGCCTCAAGTGGAGGAGTTCAAGTATCTTGGCGTGTTGGAGCAGTGCAGCTTCTGCAGTGATGCAGTCAATGTACCGGTCTGTTGTGGTGAAGAAGGAGCTGAGCTGCAAGGCAAAGCTATTGATTTACTGGTCAATCTACGTTCCTTCTCTCACCTATGGTCATGAGCTTTGGGCCATGACCAAAAGAATGAGATCCTGCATACAGGCGGCCAAAATGAGCTTCCTCCGCAGGGTGGCAGGGTGCTCCCTTAGAGATAGGGTGAGGAGCTCGGACACTCAGGAGGAGCTCAAAGTAGAGCCATTGCTCCTTCACATCAAAAGGAGTCAGCTGAGGTGGCTCGGGCATCTGTCTTGGATTTCTCCTGTACGCCTCCCTAGGTAGGTGTTCCGGGCGTGCCCCACCGGGAGAAGGCCCGGGAAGACCTAGGACATACTATGTCTCTCTCTACTATGTCTCTTGTTTATTTTAAAATAGAAAAAATATTACACACTTCAGCTTTCGTGTGTGAAACTTAATATAGTCAGGTTGATTGTCTTATGAATATGAATGATATAAATCACTTTTTATGTAATTTATGTGATACAATTTTATATTTTAGGGAGTTCATTTATATATTATCCGATGAATCCTTTTTTTTTTTTTTGTATTATTAAAAAAGTATATATCAGAGAACCATGCTATTATTTTCTGATTCCATCTTTGCACTGCAATACTGGGAGTGATAAGAAAAAAGCACTGTAATAGAAGAAAGAGAAACAGAGAGAGAGAGAGAGAGAGAGAGAGAGAGAGAGAGAGAGAGAGAGATGGACAAAATGTAGTCTGTAATATCATTAGGGTTCAATATTTCCTCCCACTTTTCCTTGTCCACAAAACAAACAGAAATGAAAGTCAATAATGAAGAGAGGAAACACAGGAGTGAAGGCTGGAGAGGTATCAGGACAGCTGTGGCATGAAATCAGGCAGGGGTTCGTCACCGCTGAACAACGGACAAAAGCATCAGGCTTTGAAGTCGGGCCAGTCACGCTTTGAAGTTCTCTGAGCACCACTGATTCATGATGAAAAAAAAAAAAATATCCAAACATAAATACTGAGGGAATAACAGAGCAGATCTGGAATCTTCTAAAGGACAAAACCAAACCAAACAATGCACTAAACCTTTTGTTCTTTCCTCTCTTTTCAAAGATATTTCCTTCAATGAAAGCATTGTAATGTCTCCAATACACGTGTGTTCTTGGAATTTACTTCTGTGGATATAACTACACAGGACATAGACCTTGAATTAGAGAATGCAAGACCTTCTCTCTCTCTTTCTTTCCTCTCGCTCACTCGCTCTCTCTCTCTCTCTCTCTCTCTCACACACACACACAGAGAGAGACTCAAACAGATGGATGGGCAGTGATCAATCTGCCGTGCACAGCAGTCAGCTGTCCACCTGCATTGTGCAGACAGTGGAGAGCAGACCGGCTTTAGATTTGCAAATGGCACAGGAACAATAATGGATCAGCTGGAAGCGAATGCGAAGGAGAAAAGAACACCTTTACTCTTCATTAAATTGTTCACTGGGAAAATGTACTGTGTGTTCGTAGAGGTAGTAACAGTAGTCACACAGACAGTGTTTGTTCTCCAATTGTTAATGAATCAAAATAAATCAAAATTCAAAAACTATGTAAATATAACAAAATAAATAGGATTGGGAGGTTTAATATAGTAGATGTAAATATATTTTGTACTCAGCCATGCAAAAGCATGAAAATCCAGCAAGCTGCATCATGCCTCCAGAGTCAGCTCCCTTATTTACTTACTTATATTATTTATCTTAGATTTTATTATTATATATTTAGTTTTCATCTTAATTTTAGTTACGTTTTAGTCATGTGCTTTTGCCAATATATTTTTATTTCAGTTTTAGATCTCAGTTTTTTTGTCCAGTTAATAATTTTAAACTTATTTCAGTTTATTGCCAAGGCAACATTTCTAATTTTCATTTATATTTTATTTCAACTTTATTTTAATTAACATAAATGTTTTAATAGTTTTATTTAGCTAATAACCCTGTTTTAAATCACTATATTTAAAGCTTTGTCTACTATCGTAGTTTTTTTTTTTTTTTTTTTTTTTTTTCACTCAACTCATCACAATGCATTGAGGGATTGCATTCATTCCAAACAATACATGCATTGCTATGACAGTCGTTCAATTGACTACCTTTCGCCACCGTCGTAAATTCCAGTACGTAAAAAAACTCTCTCATGAGCGCAGAATTTTTAATGAATCTTGATCTAGAGCGATGTATAAGTCAGATGAATTGACTGTTCATACTGAGGTCGCATTGCAAAACATCTGACCTCTATCAAACATCTGGCCCAAATCAGAATCAAAATTATATGATCAGATATTATGTAGTTCGAGTGAAACACAGCACCGAGGCTACGTTCACACTGTCAGTCCAAATCCGATTATTCGTGTATTCAATTGGATTCTGATCTAAAATTATTGACGTCCACACTGTGTGTCACAATTGTTCAGATCCAATTTGGGTGTCCATGCCGTTCTTTCTTTTTCTAGAATATCTGCATTGGTTTCTATGGCAATGATGTTGTCATACGACCTCACTCGTATGATTTAGTACTTTTTTTGCTAAATTGTTCGTATTTTACGAGTTGCCAAATTCGTATGGATGGCCTACCCCTAACCTACCCGTCACAAGGGTTTAGAAAAATTGTATGAATTCATATGAGTGAAGTCGAACGAATTCGTACGAATTAGTCGTGCGATGGCGCTAGAAGGTCACATAAACAACGCAAAATCCGATCAGAGTGTTCAGACTGAAACCGATTTCAAACCACATATGAATGTAGATCGAAACTGATTTGCAAAAAGGTCATGATTTTTTTTTTCCGTTCACATTTGCTAAATCTGATCTGATTTCAATCTGAGCAAACAAATCGGATTTGGTCCACATTTACCAGCAATCTGAACATAGTTTCTGTAAAGCAATTATTGTGCCTTTAACAGTGTTGTTTACTTATTGGACGTATCTCTTTTTATAAAACATTTCCCTGGATATTGCATTCTGCTGCACTGGTCGCATGAACACAGCCAGCAGGAGATAGGATTTGATTAATATCTATTTTTTTTACCCTTTTTTTGGCATAAAGGCTAAGAACAGGATAATAGTTCATTAATGTCGTGAGCATAGTAGTTATATCATGTTTTTATTTTAATCTTTCTTACATGGCCTTTGCCACAGCTTTTACTATCAAGTAAACTAATACACCTGAAGGAAAGAGATAGAGTTACATCGCTAGGAAAACACAGTCTGACTCTGTTCCAGCAGTGAGCATGATGATTTACTCATCTAAGGCTTGTTTACCGCTGCACCTGATGGAAGCTAAAATAAAACAAATAAAGTACAAGCCTACACTCCACACAGGGGATAGAGAGATAGAAAGAGAGAAAAATCGTGCAAGAGAGCTGCTGGGAGTTCATTCTGTTTACCTGCTCAGGCCATTTTAAATCAAACCCCTCAAAATCACTGTAAAGCCATCTCTACTGAAACAGTGCTGCAAAAATGACCTAAAACCAAATATGAAATTGAAAACTAGGATATGATTTAAAAAAGAAATACATCGTATATGCATCGTATATGCATGGATTTTTCCTTGTAACTCACCGACAAAATCCGGTTCTTTCAGACTAGTGATTTATTTTATCGGTTTCAACACAGCAATGCAATTTTGGCCCAGGGACAGTAAAGTAATAACTGTTCAAATGATGCTGTTGAATGTCTCTGTTGCAGACAGCGAATTACATCAGTGGTTTTAAGTGATAGCCAGAAGTAAGCAGGCGTGCAAGAAGGTGAAAGATAATTCAAAATGAGTAAACATTTATATTTGATTGACAGGATGGATAATTTAGTTGGTTGGATTTTGAAATGCCACAAACACAAATCATGATTACATGTAAAAAATATCCAATTGAAAACTGATGTGATGTTATATTGAGGGGAATAAATGATACAGTAGGTGTAGCCCATGCACAACTGTTAAAAAACAACTAGTGGTTTTTAGAAATTCATGACCAAATTCAAGATGGACTGAATACTGATGCAAATAAAAAGAAAATGGGAATTTAGAGGCTTAAATGTTAAAGTAACCACAAAATCAAAATGGACAATTCTTTTTTTTTTTTTTTTTTGTATGAAATATCGCAGTATTGATTATAAATTATTTATCTGTGCATATATATATATATATATATATATATATATATATACAGGGCTGGGCAGGTTACTTTTAAAATGTATTTCACTACAGATTACAAAACACATGCTTTAAAAAGTAATTTGTAACGAATTTCTTTACATTACTCAAGTTTAGTAACTTGATCTAAATACTTTAGAATACTTTGGAATACTAAAAGTGTGAAACAAACACAAAAAAGGTATTGCCAGTATTTATCACACAATTCTGACTTTTTCCCTCAAATATAATTGTATTTTAAATACGTAACTAAGTTGCATGTATTTTGTTAGTCCCCAACCCTGTATGTATATATATATATTTATATTAATTCATGTGACCACATAAACTTTTTGTCACAAGCTAAATTCGGAACTTGCAGAGCCCAATTGAACACTTATTGACCAATAAACAACAGCTGCAGCTCAATTAATGTCACATGAAAGTGTACGCAACCCAATTTAATTCAGTAATGTGACATGAAGTAATGTAAAGTAAAACACAGTATTTAATTTATTAATATATAATGTGACATGAAGTAAATTGAGGTGAAATATAATACTTAAAAAAAAAGAGAAACAAAAAATCAGTATTATCAAACAACACATGGAGCAACATTTTTAATTAAAGAATTAAAAAATAGTTTTCTTTGGAATAACATTCACTGATAAATAATGCACAATATTATATTATATATTATTATATACACAATATTACCAGGAACAATAAACAAATGGTCAAAAAAGGTCAAATTTGATATTTGTTAAATATAAAAGTTTTAAAAATATTTATTTCGCACTTTGCTCCTCTTTATCGGCATTTGTGGGTCAAATCAATTCATTAATTTCTCAGCATCACGCTCAGGGAAGTTAACTCCAAAAGCAGCTAAGAAGCTCTGAAAAATTGTTTCAGAGCGATAAGCATTTCGAGATGCATTTTGGGATATGCAGAATGGCAAATATCGATAGTGTGATGGCAAGAAAGCACAGATGACTTGACATTTAGACATGTATACGGTATCGATTCAGAGTTCAATATTACAGCTCAGGACCACTCTCCAATGCAACAGCCCACCTGTCAGATCAATACTTATTTCAGAGGAAGAAACAACTGTGAATAAAAAGAGATTTATCACACTTTCGAGACGGAACGCACAAACAGTAAATTTTTAATATCCCACAATATGCTGAAAGCAGATTGTCTTGACTGGTGGTGTGAGCTTGTAAATTGTTCTCAAACACTGTCTGAAGAATCTCTAGTGAAATACTAAAATGGTAAATAAAGACAGGCTGTCACGGTGTCTGTAATTGTAGCAAAGTACAAACGTCAATATTTTATTTCTATGGATCCCTTTTGTATGGGAATTGACTGAAGCAGTCAGACAGAATGAAATGTGAAGACTCAAATAAACAACTCTGTAATGGGGAAAGTGACAGAAATGACCCGCAACCCCCAGGGTACACAAACATACTTTAAATAGACTTTTACATGTTCAACGCACATTAAACTACACAAGCTTCAACTTAACATATTAACAGCTTGTTTCTGATTAAGACAGTTAGTTAGTACAATCACAAAACAGCAGGACTGTGATATCTGTAACTTCCTGAATCAATCCTACCGAGACCGAGAAATCTTTTAACCGAGAATCTTAAAGGGAGAGTTCACCCAAAAATGAAACGTCTGTCATTATTTACTCATTTCATGACTTTCTTCTGTGAATGGAGCACAAAGTGAAAAGTGGCATAATGTGTCTTTCATCTCAGCGGCCATTTACACTACAATTCATACACACAAAGTTTTTTTGGACAGAATTAACACTTTTATTTAATTAAACTGATCAAAAGTAAAGACAGTTATGTTGCAAACAACGATACATTCTGTTCTTCAGAACTGTATTATGGTGTCCACAAAAATATTAATCGGCACAATTGTTTGTTTTTTTTACACATTATGGTGCTGACTGATAATCAGCCTTTGTTTTATTAAAAATTAGCGTTCCTCACCCACACCATGCATTGCGACCCAACCCAATTTGATTTGCGTGCTTATGTTGTCATTAAACGTGGGCTGTGTGACAGTCATTTCCGGAGATGCTCTCCACCATGTGTTGATGGCTTGGCTGGTAATTCTCACATGTTAATGTGTGTTTTCACATACAGCACAATGCCAGCTTATCAAGACATTGTGTTTGAAGAAGGAGTGAAATTTCTCACAGGCTCTTTGCCAGGTAGACTTCCTGCTAAGCGTTTGAATAAAACCACTTTAGGCACCAAACCAGCTGGAGAGTATTCTTATCAGAGAGAGGAAGACTGAAAATCTCCAGCAGATGAAGTTTCACAATCTAATTCATATTCCATGGCCTGCAGTCATAATAAAACGCCTCAGATGTGGAGCTGGAAAGTGGCGATGAGAACTTAGAGGAACTTTGTATGTGATCGATCAAGGCTAATCTTGTTGTACAAAAACTGCAATATATTTCTTATTATTCCATGTGCTGAACAGATTGAACGTTATTAGAAAAACACTTTAGTTTTGATTCAGTAAAGCCTTTTTAAAGTAGGCGTGTGAATTTAGATGGAGCTCTGCTTCAGAAGTACAGAAATCTGTAGCAGCTATTAAAAAATGGAGCAACTGATTGGCCGAGTAGGCTACAAAAGGAGAAAAAATCAAGAAAGTATCAGTTTTGTTCATGCACTTCCAATGAATGAGGACTGAAGCTTTCAAGCATCAAAAAGGACGCAAGAGCACCATAAATGTATCATGCAAATAGTCCAATCAGTTTATGCTCTATATTCCAAGTCTGCAGAAGTCAGAATATAAGAAACAGACTGAAATTTAAAGGGTTAGTTCACCCAAAAATGAAATTTCTGTCATTAATTACTCACCCTCATGTCGTTCCAAACCTGTAAGACCTTCATTCATCTTTGGAACACACATTAAGATAATTCTGATGAAATCTGAAAGCTTTCTGACCTCCTTTTTGACAGCAACATCATAATCAATTTCAAGGTCCAGAAAGGTAGCAAAGACATTGTTAAAATTGTAGCTGTGACTACAGTGGTTCAACCTTAAGGGATTAGTACAACTCAGAATGAAAATTTCCAAGATGTTTATGTCTTTCCTTCTTCAGTCAAAAAAAAAATTAAGTTTTTTGAGAAAAACATTCCAGGGTTTTTCTCCATATAGTGGACTCTTACAAGGTACAACGGGTTGAAGGTGAAAGAAAATCATGAACATCTTGGATGACATGGGTGTCAGTAAATAATCAGGAAATTTTAATTCTGAAGTGAACTAGTACTTTAACATCATGAAGTGAAGAGTATACTTTTTTATGCAAAAAAGAAACAAAAACAACAACTTTACTCCTAAGTTTCTTCTCTTCCGTGTCAGTTTCCTACACTGTTCACATTGTAAACACAGTGCGGGGCCTCCGGGTTCTACGTTAAAACGCTGGCTCAGTACTTGTTATTCATTGTAATAGCATGCAAAAGTACATTAACGTTCTTCAGTCTTCTCATTTTATGCTCCACAGAAGAAAGAAAGTCATACGTAAGACAGTAAATGATGATTTCAAAATTTTTGAGTGAACTATTCCTCTAAGTTAAACAACTGCAAGGCAAACCAAATCAATATCCAACATGGAAACTCTTTATTATAGTCTCATCTACTTCAGACTTTTAGTGAGTACTGTGTGACTTTAGGCATTACAAATCGCGATGACTTACTGTATAATGTATTTGCTAAAACTAAGCTTGGGGAGAGGGTTGTTAATACCTCTTGATGTCGTTCTCGGGCCAACCTATTCAAAACCTCCTTCTGCGGCCCACATCTCTCATTCCGCACCTCATTTTTTATGTTTCCGAGAGTGTATTTATTTTAGCTGAGCTTCCTCATAAGCTGAGGTTTGCTCAGGGGACAGGGACGGTGAGAGAGGTAGAGTGAGCTCATAACTCATTTTAATGGCTGTCTTCACAAGCCTCCAGCATCTTCCAAAGAACTGATAAAACCAGAAGTGGGAGGAGGAGGAAAGGGAAAGAGAAAGAGGTTGTAAGTGTGAGAGAATGAAAGAGATAAAGGGAGCGAGACACTTCCTGTCAGGGAAGACAAAAAGTTAGCAGCAGGCAGTGTAGAATATGCCAACAGTGGTTGAGAAAACACAGTTATACATGCAGTGAGTCTCTTCAGATGTTGTGAAGGTGAGGTCTCTGTACGTCAATCGCAGTTGCTCGGGGTTGTGTGCAGGTGAGCATTTAGTGCCAACCAGCTACGGACAGCAGCCAAAAACAAGTACAGCACTTGAAGGCGGAGACGAAGAACTAAACACTTTTGGCTGCAGGTCACATGGTATAACTGCAAATGCTCAAAACTCTTCAGATAGGACAGGCCTTTGTTCAGAATAGAAAACCAGCTCATTGCTTACAGCAGTTGTGTCCAGTTGTATAAATTTTATTCTTAAATATTATTTAACTGTTGTTTAGGATACATAGAATCCTAGCTGAGAGAAGAAGGGAAAGGAGCTGTTTTTTGTTTTGGTTTTTGCCACAACTTATTAAAATATGTGATGCTGCACATCCTATGTCTCATATTTCACTGCTGTGATCTCACTCATACTAAAATAGATTAGATTTAGATTTTTTTTAATATATTTTCCATTTACACTTTAATTGTAGTAATTTTGTGTTTTTGTAATTTATTTTTGTTTTTTTAATAAATATGTCTAAATAGCTGTTATTAATTTTCATTTCAGTTTTAATTATTTTAGCACATCAAGTTAAATATATATATATATATATATATATATATATATATATATATATATATATATATATATATTTACACATGTAACGAGGGTTAGGATCCAAATGCAGCTTTATTGAAAAATGTGGTCAAACAGGTAATGATCAAAACAGTGGTAAACAGGTATGGAGGAGGTTAGGCAGAATCATAGTCGATAAACAAGCAAAGATGTCAGGATGTCAGGGTAGGTAGCAAGTATCACAGTCCAGTATAACAAGGCAATAATCCAAAGGCAGGCAGAGAAACAATCACGAATGGCAAGACAGACAGGGTAATGACCAGAAAAACAAGACAGGGAAAAATCCCTCAGAAATTACAGGGTTACCAAATCAAGACATCACAGTGTTGTGTGAGAATGGTGTTTATGTGTTGTGGGTGATGAGGTGCAGCTGGTGAGGTAATCAGTGACCGGGTACAGGACTTCTAAGAAATGTAGTCTATTTGAGTGAGTGAGTGAGTGAATGAGAGAGAGACAGAGAGAGAGAGAGAGAGAGAGAGAGACAGAGAGAGAGAGAGAGAGAGAGAGAGAGAGAGAGAGAGAGAGAGAGAAAGAAAGAGTGTGAGTGTGTGGTATATAGTCCAAAGTGAAGTACCCTCTAGAGGTTGTCCCGGGCACTTCAGCTGATGATCGTTACAACATATAACAAAAAAAAAAAAAAAAAAAAAACCATTAAAACATCAAATCAAAAAACAAAAAACAAAAACAAAAAGATAAAAAAAAAAAAAACAGAAAGAAATTTTTTTTAGTTGTGCTGCTTAATAATATTGTTGAAGCCATAATAATACAAATACATAAATAAATGCCTGGTACATAAAAGTGACCTTAGTTGAATAAACACCCACAAACTACTGTACACTGCAGAAATAGTAAGACTACCAAAGTTAGTATATTTTTAAAAGCAAAACTTCACTGAGGAAGCATGGAAAGGTGAGTTGGCTCCTCTCCGAAACACACTGTCATTTTCTGTTCTGACCCTGATTCCTGTTCAACCACATGGAATACACTACTCCGCCCACAGCACACCTCCCACAGTGCACTGCTCCAGCACACTTCAGTGCAAACTATTGACGGCACCCACACTCTTCTACGTCGCCCTGATCTTTTATCTAACCCTTAGGTTTTTCAATTCAATAAATCTCTTTCAAGAGAACTGAGCTTCCTGTGTTAGCCTCCATTCTCTTGTACAAAAGGCAAATGTACAGTTTAGACTTAAAAAACAAAACTTTTGTTTTAATTTACAGTAATTTTGTTAGGTGCTTTTGCCTTTTGTATTAGTTTTTGTTCATTTTAAATATTCCTATTTAGGTTTAATTTATTTTTATTTCAGTCTTATTTCACATAATTAACAAAGTTAATAACACTGATTCTTTCGCATTTACTCGTAATGATCTAAACTATCAGCATCTTGTAGAGCTGTAATTTGTTTACTTTTGTCTTTCCTAAGCCTACACTTCATGTTTTTGTCTATTGATCTTACATATTTTTATGTGTCCTTCCAAATACATGCCTATTAAATAAGGATGAAGCTCTTAAATGAGGAACGAGAGAAAGAAAGAGGAAGAAAAACACTTCATCAAAGGTATCCACTTTAAACGACGTTTGAAAAGATGCGTTTAGTAAAATGAACACCAAAACGGCTCTTTCCAGGATGATTGCCTACTTCCTTTTCATCTTGCCTTGATACCTTTTATGTTTTTTCTTTTTTGCCTTGACACCCTGTGTTTTCTCTCCACTACACCTCCTGACACTTTAAAGAATTTGACTGTGTGTAAACCGAGATGAAAACCGTGTTACGATTTGTGCTTGTGAACGTGAAATTTCGCATTATCCTCCTGCTCTGATTCCCCATCGTTAGCATTTGGCTTGAGCATAAGTCACGATCATTATGCAGATGTGTGAAGAACTTCAAAGTTAACCAAGTAAACAAAAGTGCCGGCCACGTTTCCCATTAACATCTGTTTAAAATGGAGATGTGGCGTTGGCGCCGAGGATGGGGCGAGGACTCCCCAAGCATTATGCAGATCCTGGAAGGCAAATTACCATACAGCTTCAGAAACCGCCATGATGGATTGAAGCATACAAGCCGTAGAATCGCTCCCACTCAAAGTCTCTGAGAACTGGCTACTGAGACTCACAAGCGGAAAATGCAAGCATGAAAACATCTCATTTATCTCCCGCCAAAAAACATGTACAGCTATAGTGTGCTTGTTGTCCATAAATGCCCACTTGAGCACCACAAAGTCTCAGATAGAAACCTGCAAGGCCTCCCACAAACCATAACACAGGCTCCGCCCATAGCAGTGACATCATGCATGATCATTATCATGCTAGATAAGAAAATCTAACCAGATCTGCCTTAGAAATTTTACCAGAATTGTACAGAATTGCTCAAAGGGGAGCAATGGATTCAAAAATGTATATCCATTTAAATTCAAGTGAAAATGTATGCAGACGCCTATATGCAGAATATATGCAAAAGTTTGGGGTCAGTAAGTTTTTGAAAGAAGTCTCGGTCACACTTTAGTCTAGGGTCCATTTCTCACTATTAAAGGTGCAATAGGTGATTCTCTACAGTAACATTTGTTTATACACTAGTTGAAAGTTTCCTCATATTCTGATAGCAATTATTATGTTTAAAGGTCTAAACGTATTTTTTTTTATAAATGTATAGTCTGTGGAAGGCGTAGGTGCACAAAATGTTCATACAATTGTTTTATTTGGTCCAAATTAAACAATACAATGTCCAACGTGCCAAGCAATATATGTTTTTGCATACCCTCACGTACCCTGTTCACACAGACATCATACGTTTATATCAGTATAATGTAATATATGTATTATTATATATATTATAAAATCAGTTTATATGCTGCCTTCATGTGCTATTATTATCGTAAATACTAGTTTCCTACGGGAAAATATTGGACATGAACACCCTCTCAAATCAAAATTTGAATGGGATGAGCTCATAAACAACTTCAGAAGTGGAAAGTAGGAAATTTCCGATGGCGGCATTATAGTCAGACCTCAGTCATGCACTGCAAACAAACAGCAGCCACCTTTCACAGTTCCTCCAAAACAATGAGCTAATGCTGCACTCACGCCATAACTACTGTAATTAAGAGACGGAAACCCGTGATGTTCTAACCGGAGCTGACAGACTCAGAATGTCAACAGTATCAACAACGAAATGAATCTGCAGCAGTCAGGTACAAGCTCTCTAAATTGTTTGCTTTCATTTTTATTTTAATGTTATATGCTTTGAGACATGAGGTAGTTTAACGCACAGTTTAACGTCTCTCGTGATGCTTTGCCGAGAGCAGCTGTGTGTGTGCACGTGTTTTCATGTGTTTTGGAGGAGGTGTGGCAATTTGCTGTTTTTAACATTTGCATTTCCCAGATCACTTACTGTACCTTTAACTAGCTACTTTTACCTCAATAAATGTTACTTAATTGCTGCTTATTAATGGTTAAGGTATATTTAAGTTTAGGTATTGGGTAGGATTAAGGGATGTAGAATATGTTCAAGCAGAATAAGATATTAATATGAGCTTTATAGATACTAATAAAAAGCAAATATCCTAGTATGCATGCTAATAAGGTTATAACTGGTTAATAACTGTTTAACAGTGAGAATTGGACAAGGTTGCATTTATTTGATCCAAAACACAGTTAAAACAGTAATATTGTGAAATATCATTACAATTTAAGGCTTTATGTTTAAACATATGTTTAAAATGTATTAGTCTAATTAAAATATTAAATATAATTATTTATCCTATACAACTATGTGAAATGTTTCTAATATATATATATTATAATATCAAATATCAAAATATACGCAGTGAGACAATTCGTTGTAGGATATTTCCCATATGCCCTCTCGCGTATTCTGTTTTATCGACAAGCAACCTGCTCGCTCACAAGTCACACATGGAGGAGGATTCAGAAAGCCACGGGCGCAATGCATTTTTTCCTCATGGAAATACGCAGAATATTTTACTTACAAATTCATCAAAGGTCGCAACATATCAGTACAATGCTAGATGTGTTTGCCAGCAACCAAACTTCTATCCGCTTCAAAAGATTCAACCTCTAACCTGAAGAAGCATCTTGAGGTAAGTCTCTCTCAATATCTGAAGGGATAGTTCACCCAAAAATCTAATTTCTGTCATCGTTTACTCACCCTCATCCGGCTATTTATTTTCTTACAAACGATAACTTTGTGGGAGGAACACCAACATAGAAGTCATTATTAAGGGGCACTTAATAGCAACAACTAAACTAGATATCCACAAACCACATAGTCCGATTTCTCTTCTGAGTACCATCTCAAAAATAATCAATGTTTTTTTTTTTTTTTTGTAAAACTGATCATGGATGCCATTATTTAAATGAGTTTTTCTACAACTACACCAACTATTTCAGATAAACATGATCCACAAAGCAAACTACACTTGTAGTGTCTTCAAATCTTTCAAGTCATTCAAGATGCAGCATACCCCAGACCAAGCTCCACAAACTGTGCAAAAAGTGGAATTCCTCCCTCACTAGAGCACTAACCTATCATCCATCCCTCTTCAAATCTCACCTGAATTATCAGATTCCTACAGCTAATTCTGCTAATCTCAAAGCTTTGGCTATGAGATGAAAAACCTGTTAGACATAAAATGGCAAGATTCCTTTATGGTTGTAAGCGAGCGATTGTTGGCCAGATTTGCACTAGGCCTTACTTTTGGTGTTGGAGAGGGGAAGGCGAGCAGCTAGCATCCAAGATGGGCTCCTACCAAGCTGCTGTCAAACAGGCCAGAACAGCCCGAGGAGAGAGTCCGCCATGCATGATCAAATGCGTCACTAATACCTCTGACCGGGTCCAGGGCTTCTCTCTCTGATGCACGACCATGTTTTCTCAGGCCATTCTGGCTTTGGTACAAACACTGGATGAAGCAAACTAAAGGCGAAAATGTAAATGACTACAGGGAAAAATCTTCTATGACAATAACTGGCTAAAAAAAAAAAAAACCCTTGCAAGCTGTCTATAAGAATGCATATCACATATCCACAAGGGTCATTCCTTAGTATTTAGATAACATATTAAATTCACATTTAAAAAAATAAAATAAAATAAAAAAAATAAAGAAGATTAGTTAATTAGATGTCAATCCTTTCACTGCTCTGGTTTCAGTCGATGTCGTCTTGTCACTTCTAACATGAAGCTGTTGCCATGAAACCGGCAATTTATTAAAACTATAAATATATGTATATATTCGAGATGGTTATTCATTTGTTCCTTTCTCTAATCTAATTATTTCAAACAAAGCATGTTATTTTGGACATACTGTTTAACTTGGAAATCAATTAACATTTTTTTCTGTGTCTGTAATATCATTTTCCATCCTTTAGTATTTGTTGCAATATTCTAACTGAGTTTTTTAAAACTTGTTGATGCCAAAGAGCCTTGTAAGGTACTCCTTTCATAACATACACAATCGTTGAAAAGTTTGAGGTCTGTACGATTTTTTTTATAGAAGTCTCACCAAAGCTTCATTTATTTGATCAAAATTATAGTAATAGTAATATTGAAAAATAGTAATATTGTGAAATATTATTGCAATTTAAAATAACTTTTTTCTACATTGATATCTTTGAAAAGATTATTTATTGCTGCAATGGAAAAGCAGAATTTTCAGTCAATTGCAGATTTTTTTTTTTTTTTTAAATATTTTTTATAAATAATATATTAAAATATAAACTTAAAAATGGAAAATATTTGTAAAAATCTAAAATTCTCAGTTAACTTGGAGATCTCTGGATTCCATTCAGAAAAAAAAAAAAAGCCAGGTCTAAAATAGTCACAGCCTCAGACGTCACACCCACGGACCTTCTGGCTGAACGTCTGAAGCATATGGCACACAAAACGGAAAACACTTCATTTTGAAGTCTTCATCTGAATTCTGCAGGATTTCCAGGAGCTGTGTGTGTGTCACGTTGTTTAACGGTCCGCCTGGAAACAAAGCCATTGCGATGCCAAACCCCCTCATGGAAAAAAAGAGGGGCAATGAGTGCTTATCAGGATCAACTAAATACTGGAATTTCAAAAGCATGAGAAGTAAACTTGCACAATGTTCTTGAATGAATAATGGTCTGTTATTGTGAGGGGTTGAATTTACATTTCCCCACCCCTAAACATGGCGCTGAACAAAACTAACTGTGATTAGCTGCTTTCCATGTCGGTCAGAGGTCCTCTTCGGCGGTCCTTGGCCAATTAAAGCTGTTATGTCTGTCTACGTGAGACTAGGTCTACAATGGCATCCTCCTCCAGGAAGAGTTTTTCATACATAATGAAAAACTAACAGCACAAAGCAGTAGCATTAGCTTTTATTAATTCTGTGATGTTTTGTTGTTTCACCTGATTTATCTCATAACATTCTGTCTGATGAAATTACAGAAATCAATACCATCATAAAAATTATAAGATGATTAAAAGAGCTGACACTCATGTAAGCTAATGTTCAATGGCTAACTTTAGCTCTTTGTTTTCCATCCTGATCATTTTTTTCACCATTAAAGTCAGTTATCAATACGCTGCCCAAGACTGACCGCAGCATATTTCTCAAAGCCTGTCATACACTTTAACATTTCTCTATTTAACAGCGCAAGCATGTGAAGTACCACATCGCAGAAAAAAAACAACATCAGATCTTATTTTAAAAGCAGATATAGAAAGCCCTTGCAGGAAAAATGTACAGTTTTTGGCTGACTTGCTGTCTGAAAAGATATGTCTCTTTCTTTGGCCAGCTGACATGAACTCAAGAGGATGAGAGATAAGAGGAGACATCAAAGAAACAGAAGGAGGCGGTAAATGGCGCGTTTCCTCGAGACTGTTGCTCTCTCTCTGCACAGGTCATTGTTTCGGCTTCTGCAGTAATTATGTTGACATTTACATCAAGGCCCAGACGGACCCGGCCAAGTGCTCGTGGTAGCGGATGCACTTCACAAAAACGCCCATTCAAACTGTGCTGGTCTTGTCTATGAGACTTGTGCTTTATTTACTGAGTCATTGTTTGCATCTATCTCACACTTGTCTGTTTGCTCTCACACAAAACCACTAAAACTAAAACACAAACTCATCATTATAGGGACAGTTCACCCACAATTAAAATTGTATCGTTATTTACAGTCATGTCATCCCAAACCTATTCGTTGTTATCTATGCCGTGTGCTATCTGAGAGAAGTTTTCTGAGCACTGTCTTAGAGAGCACCTGAGTCTTGAGTTCTTTTTGCCGTCTAATTGGGCTTGAAAATTAAAGCTGTAATATGAAATTTTTTTTGCAGTAAAATATCCTAAAAGGGCCAGTATTATATGTTTTGTTCAGCTGAGTACTTAAATATCCCAAATGTTTCCAACTATTTGTAAATGCTGAGAAAATCGCAATTTTAACCAAGGATCCGGGACGTGTGAGGGAGTCGCCTGTAAATGGCGTCATATCCGCATTACCCTTGGTTACCGGTTTAATTTTGTAGAAACCATAGAAACACCAAAGACACTTTAATATATATTACATGCGGGAACACAGACAAGGGAGCACCTGTTTTGATACATTTATATACAGAAAATGAAGACCACATGTCCCAAGATTCCGCTCTCAATTTGGCATCATTAAGCTACGCCTTTGTTTTGAATAGGCGACCTCTAGCGGACAAAAAACTACATAGAGCACCTTTAAATACACATATGTATGTGTCAATATGACTGTCTTTGCAAGTAAACAGAGGCATTTATGTCTTAAGTGAAGATAAACAGTTGAGAGAGAAAAAAACACGAGTATACCCAGAGTATATTGTATCTGTGCTGTCTGTCTTAAAGAGACAGCATCCAAATATACCTGCTGTCAACTATCAATAATGTTAATCAGACAATAAAAGAGAGAAAATTTCTTATTGGTCTTCACTGAATCACTTTTGTAAATTTAAAATACTTATTTATGTAGCATAGTACTTCTTATTTCTAGTGCTAGTTTTTCAGGCAGGTCGGATTCATTTGTGTTTTTGTTAGGGTTAGAGTTAGTAGTTTACAAAACTATATGGTTATATATCGTTATCGTGAAATAAAATTACTCTGATGTAAGATTTTGGTCATATCGCCCACCTCTAATATTTAGGTGAAACGTTCCTTTAAAGCAAATATGACGTGAACACATGAGCAATCATAAAAGCAAGAGGAGAAGAACAATGACAACAAGGGAAGTTAATGATGCCCAACCTGTTTTGGTGTGAGTTTCTGAAACCAATTTTTGGAAAGAGTTCTGAGTCTAAAGACTCAATCTGTGTCACACTAGCCTTGAGTGAGCTGAAACAGACAGGCCTTAATAAATTCTGACGTGGATTAGCCACACTCACACTGCCGTTATTTCCCGGCTCCTCCTAAATAATGGAGACGAACAAGCGTAGGAAAGGAAATATAAACAGACAAATTGACTTTTAAATTATGTTTCTGCCCCACTGCCTTGAGAAACTCTCTGCTTTGGTGTAACCAGTTTTCACCGCCAGAGAACAAATTTCATAACCATGACTAACGCCGTACAGCAGTCGTCTCGTTCGCCCGCCTGATCAGAGTCTCTGTGTGAGGTGCCATGAAGGATTTATGAAACGATTATGAAAAGATTGTGTTTCTGAGAAAAACTGCTTAACAATTCTGCCGAATATGTTTTAGAGAGGCAGGTATACTGGGAAAGGAATATTTATGCATGTAATGGCACTGTTGCACACGGTGCCTGCAAACAGAATTACCCTCACGTATCCCTTCGTCTTTACCGAAATTGTAACATGCAAAATTTAAAAGATGTGAAGCTAATAATCGCAATGATGACTGTAATGACAGAACAATGGAGAATACGCAAACTAATACATATATTCATGAAAAACAAAACAAAGGAGAGCTTCTTAATCTACAGTCACTTGTTATGCATTTGATTTGCTTCAGAAGGCCTTTATTTACCCCCTAGAGCAATATGGATTACTTATAAGATGGGTGGATGCATTTTGTTTTGTTTTTTTGCTTAAAAATGTGCCCCCCCCACCCCCTTCACAACCATTTTCACGTTTGGAACAGCCAAGATGTTTATCAAAATATCTCCGATTGTGTTCGCCTGAAACACAATAGTCATATACACCTAAGGTGGCTTGAGGGTTTGTAAACCGCGGGATCATTTTCATTTTTGGGTGAACTATCCCTATGAGTCTACAGGTCCTATAAAGTGGTCCATAGCTGAAGAAATGTTCTATGAGTAATAAATAAATAAAAGTTGCTCAAACTTTTGAGGCACTGCGCGTATGCTTATGATTACCTCATCATTCATTTCTTGTTGTTCTTTCCATTTTCACATTCTCCATTTGTCACATTTAATGTTTACCTCAGCGCTCAGGCTAACATTCATTAGCCACGGTGTTAAAAATGACTTTTAAAGCGAGTAATGTGCAGTCTATATTAGTTAATGCCAAGGGGACAGATGCTTCATAGCAATAATTCAGGCATTCTTTCAAACAGTCCCATTGGTATTATGTTGCTTAATATGAACTGAAAGGTGTAGAATGAAGATTAATGACGTCCTTCTCCCGCAGGTCTCACCGAACTGCTGCGCTACACGAACAAGAGCTAAAGGCAACTGACCGCGACTTCATGCTTTGCGTGTTTGTTATGAGGTGGAAGTTGTAGATGTCAGAATAATGTGACCTCCCTGACCTCAGCGAGTCCAGCTTCGGCATGTGAGCGGAGCCGCCCAGATGTGTCTTAGACCCTGGACTACAGGGACTGATTACTGAAACGGAGTACTTCTCGCTTCAGATATGTTTTGTCTAAGCCCTCTCCTTTCATTGTTTGAGAAAACATAAGAAATTCATAAAAGCGAAAAAGGCACGAGAGACTAATTGGGAAGGGCATGTCTTCCATGCCGGCATCCCCGAGTGTGAGAGCCGAGCTAGAATCCCCGCTCGGCTCTGCAGCCGTTAAGTAATAACGCAACAGTCAAGCACTGACACATCTCTCCAAACTAGCTTTAGGGGTTGATGGAGTAAAGCCACTCAAACGGCGCACCGCGGGAAAAGGCCGGCGAGGTTCAGGGAAAAATGAAGAGATGTCACTTCAGATATGTGCACGGTGTAAAGTGATTCTGTGCATAACGAACGCCGTCCTTTACTAATATAAGCATCTCATCAAATATCACTATGTGGGGTAGTCAGCACTGTGCTAAAGTGCTAATGGTGCTAGCCCTACAGGAGGCGATCTGTTTCGCATAAGCAAACTAAGCAAGAGACCATGTGAGAGAGCTGCTAATTCTATTACCTGTCAAAGTGACGTCAATGGTCTATTTTTCACAAAGTATTGCTTCATGGATAATTATTGCGCAAGATGCTAAGCGATCGTATCATAAAAGTGTGAACACACGAGTGTTAACATATTGACATATCAGTCCAGGTAAGATGAGCCAGCCACGAAATAAAGGCGCAATCATTTCATTCTACAGTATCTCTGCTGAAGGGGAGCACACAGACAATATTTTCTTTAAAAATGCCCCTTTTATGTTTATATTTCAGAAGGTCCAAATTTTGTTGTAGAGGTCTCCTAATAGGTTTACATGCATTCAAGGTTAAACAGCACTTTTTCTCACAACACACATTAAACATCTAATTTCAAAAGTCTGAAAACTGTTTTGGTTCGAAGATTCAGAGTCTCTAAACCCCTCCTTTCTGTAAGCCTACTCTGCTCTGATTGCTCAGACAGCCCAGTCTGTTGTGATTGATCTACCGCTTACAGCACAGGAATTGAAACCTATTACCATATTTGAATTTCAGCTCAGATTCAGAATTCTATGAAAGGTGGCGTCGAAATATTACAATTTTGCTTTGGCAACTAACTGCTTTTTGTTTAAGTTGAGGCATTAAAATTACTAACTGGAAATAAATAAATAAATAAATAAATAAAACTAAATAAAAACTGAAATAAAAAGGAACTAAACCAAAGTAGTTTTTTTTTTTACCTAAAAAGAATTCAAAATTAATAAAAACTATAATAGTATAATATCACTGATGATATTGTGCAGAAAAGTCTATCAGGGGAGCATTTGCAACTTGCTGCAAAACTACCATAGTATGACGCATCGTTGAAAAGAGCAACAGTTCCGAATGTTTCCTGCAACCGTATTCACGAGTTCACACTTACAAATAATCAGATAGAGTAATTAGAATGCATATTTGGCGTGCTGTCCATGGAGAGGGCTCCGAGCTCGGTATTTGGCCCAAGCCCAGAGTACTCCCCCCATATTCTGGTTTAAGAAGTAACCAGGCAAGTGTGAGGAGACGGGGTGGTGGAGGGATGCTGAAACTGTCCAAAAGCATAGGTGAGTCGACTGCGTCGATATATATATATATATATATATAGGTTTCTGCTCATGCTGATTGGCCAGACATGTTGATTGCTGATTAATGACTGCTGGTTGGAGTAATGTGATGATTAGTTAGATCATTTGAATGTGTTCCCCCCGAACTTTGTTAATAAAACATCATTTGTTGTAATTTTTTTGTTCAACCACATTGATTGGCGATGTTGTGGTAGTCTGAGCCTCAGGCGACGTGGCCGTTCGCTGAATGTCTGATGCATATGGCACACTAATCTGGAAACACTTCAGGAGCTGAATGTTAGCTTGCTTATTTTGCTCAAGATAGGGATTTATTTTAAGTCCACATGACGTGCAAACAAAAAAACTATGATTCTAACTACAGGTTGATTGGAACTATGGTATTCGGGAAACACCAACTCGGTGAGCTATGCTGAAAACGACGGAAATTGTGACCATAGTCGGCTAGAGATGCTTTTGAGAAACGCACCACAGGAAGATGTTCAGATATTATACATTTTAGTTGGTGCTCTCACAAGTTATAATGTAACAGCAGGGCCAGTCTAACACAGAAGGTGACATAGACAAAGCCTAGGGTGACAAATGAGGCAGGACCGGCACTGTGCGATGGCTATAAAAAGCATGAAAGCTGTGCTTATATGTTGTGTGAAGCATATTGAACTACACTGAATTGAAACCGAAGCTTTCAAGCATCAAAAAGGACACAAAAGCACCATGAAAGTATTCCATATGAATCATGTGCTATATTCCAATCTACTGAAGACATATGATAGCTTTGTGTGAGGAACAAATGAAATTTAAGCCTTTGTTCACTGATAATTCTCCACTTCAGTGGGTTGTTAAACTGCTGTGACCAGAACGAAACATTCAGACCAGACTTGTGAACTGGATCATTGAAAAGATTTGACTCAGGAACTGGACATTGCTGTCTCTCATGAACTTGCAGAGGCTGTTTAAAGGCACAATATGTCAAATTTCTATATTAAAATATACAAAAACCAATTGCACAGTATTATATACTTCGATCAGCTGTGTACTTACATTATCCTAAAGGTTTCCAAGAATTTGTAAATTCAGAGAAATTCACAGTTTTAAGCATGCCCCGTCCCTCTCTTGCCACTTGTCAATGACGTAATATCTGCGTTATCCCTGGTTTGCTTGGACTGCATTGTAACCATGGCAACAGACACAGACAGCTGCGTAACGTCTAACGGTACGATGTTGTTGTTTCGTTCAAACATTATGGACCATGGCAAGCAAACTTTGGGACAAAAGGAGAAATAAAACGAGGATCAATATCAGCGAGAGCTTTGCGACAAACTTCGACTTGACAGAGACGGCGCTCTTGCACGTTATTTAACAAGGTAAGCAAATGTAGGCTAATCAATGTTATAAAGCTCAACACGACGAACTGCTAGAATATCATCAGTATGATATTCTAATGTTGATCTAGCTTACTGTTAAGTCTCATAAAGCCAACAAACTAATACATAGAATAACATTACAACTTTCAACACACTCAAATACAGTTTAGTATGAAAGTGTAACATTAGACCAAGTGAAACAGCGCTGCGGGTAGCACTTTATTTTACAGTATGTGTACTTTCCTGGTACATATAAAGTAATTATGTTGTAAATACTCGTAAAGGAGTGGTAACACAAGGTAATTATCTGACATCTACATGGAAACTAATAAGAAACATTACTTTCCAGTGGAACATACATGGTAACTACTTTGTACCTATAGACATGTGTTGGGTAATAATGGGCACTTACTTATAGTACCTACTTACTTATGGTAACTAACAGACAAGTTACTGTTCTCACTAATGGTATTTACACGGTAACTATGTAGTACTTACAGACAAGTGTAGGTAATAACAGGCACTTAATTATGGTAACTAGTAAGACACATTACTGTACTTAGTAATGGTATATACATGGTAACCATGTAGTATTTATGTGTACAAGGGTGCACTTTATTTTACAATCCTAATTCCATGTACTTACTATGAACGTACTAGTGAACATACCAGTTGGTTAATGTCTAAGTTACACCTGGTAAGAGCTGGTAATTCCTATGTAATGTTTATGTACCAGGGTGCACTTTATTGTACAGACCTATTTCCATGTACTAACTATGAACTTACTATTGAATATACCAGTTAGTTAATGTGTAAGTTACACATTACTTAGGTTGGGGGGGGGGGTGTAAGCATGGTACAAGATACTTCTTGGATGATATACTATTGCAGTGCACCTAGCAATACATACGTACATACCCTAATAATTAAGTGTGCGAGATCAGAAACACTCCAATAAGCTACCAGGCTCTTATTTGAACTTGTCATACTCAGTTATCATGTGTCAAAAGCCTTGCTTAAAAGCACAGCTTGATAAGTATTAACAAACTGAAGTGCTGTGTAGCTATGCTGTAGCTAACATGTACACACTGTAAGTAAGTGTCCATTATTTGTGTCCACACTTGTCCGTGAGTACAGCATAGTAACCATGTAAATACCATTAGTAAGTACAGTAATTACTGTGATAGTGAATTATAGAAGTGCTATTCATAAAACATCAAAAAAACACTTTTAGCCACACTAATGATTTTGAAATTGATCTTTAGGTAATTAATTTTGTTGTGAATCCTGGTTTTATTAGAGAGCCAATGTACTTCATTGAACCATGACTCAACAAATCAGGAATCTGGTGGCGTAGTGTCCTCTAATCACTGCATCTTGCTCTTGTACCTTTCTATACTTCTATCTCCACCCTTTTTTGTCCTACACTTTCCTTTCCGTTACTCTGCCATGTCATGGCTGACTCATCTCATTATCCATCTCAGCGAGTCCCCTCGCCACCTCGAGTCAGGTGCTGGCGCGTTGGGTACGTCGGTAACCGTGGCAATATGACACCCAGTGAGAGGCTGTGATATATATAGCAGGCCTCTAGTGAGAGTCACATGGGCCTCCCTAGTGTTAGTCCGGCCCACTCCGCCCCTGAGATCTGTTCTATTGATCTACGTAAATGAGGCATCTGTCTCAAGCTCAAAATAGCCCTTAGAAATTGCACCGTTTCCAACTGGCCTCTCCGTCAATGTCAGGTCACGCGGGTGTTTGTCGGCAAACTGTCAAAGAGATGTGCTTAGTTTATGCGAGGTGAGCCTGAGACGCAAAGATGTAATTTTCTTGACCTGAGAACTTATCAATTTCAATATCAAAATCAGATTGATTCGGCACTTTCCTTTCAGTTTAACTGTCAACTTCCTCCACTTTGTGCTCATGTGTGTCCAAATGCAGTGCCTTAAAACGTATTAGTCTGTACTCTTGTGTCAGGCCTCATACTGCGGCAGAATATGTGGACACAGATTTATGACTGGAATCCATCACACACACTTACTGAGTGATGCTGCAGAGGTCACATCATATACAGGTCACTAAACAGAACAGACTCTGTTCACGTGGTGCCTGGTGTTACTTTATTATTCTGAAAATCAGCTTATCCATGTCACAAATATACGTCAAAACATGGACAAAACATCAGCATATAGATAAATAGATAGAACCAAGAGAGATGGAAAGATGTACATATTGAAAAAGACAGATAACAGCCAGACAGAAAGGCAGATGGACAGACAGAAAGACAGACGGATGAACAGACAAAGACAGACAGGCAGACGGATGGACGGACAGTCAGTCAAACAGACAGACAGGTAGGTAGGTAGGTAGGTAGGTAGGTAGGTAGGTAGATAGATAGATAGATAGATAGATAGATAGATAGATAGATAGATAGATAGATAGATAGATAGATAGATAGATAGATAGATAGATAGATAGATAGATAGATAGATAGATAGATAGATAGATAGATCAAAGTTTTATACATTGTCAGAGATTACAGTATGTGTGTAAGAATGAGAGATATGCTAATCAAACTTGATTGTGAAGTGTTGTGTAAGTCCCCACCAGCTTCAGAAGGGACCCGGGGACATCATTACCCTCAATGATGATCTCTCTCTCTCTCTCTCTCTCTCTCTCTCTCTCTCTCTCTCTGTCTCTCTCTCTCTCACACACACACACACACACACACACACAGCTCCTGTAGTGCAGCCATCATCGACCCACACAAGCTGGGGAAAGAGCTACAGGTCAATGTATCGTTCTTGTTGTTATTATTATTATAATGATTGCATTTATTACTATTATTACTATAGTCCTGAGTGTACTCATTGAGTTCTTTGTCTCTCTCTCTCACTCTGTGACAACTTAATTAGTACTAGGCCTTAGGAAAATAACTGAGAGAGATAGAGAGAGAGAGACAGAGAGAGAGAGAGAGAGAGAGAGAGAGAGACAGAGAGAACTTGACTGCCATTCCAAATGGTGGCCAGTGAGGAAGTGCTGACCAGCAGTATGTCCACTATAAATGTGCTCCATGAATGGTTCAGTTTAAGGTTCTGGTCCGAGTCCTCATGTTTGGCTGGCGAATGCCTCAGCATTGTGGGTTGCCAGTGAATGTGGGCTTATAGCAAACAACACTGTAGTGAAATACATGACACCATGTTGAGCTTCATCCAACACACAGCCATTAATCAAAAATAGACATCCGTTATGGTGTCATTCACAGCAAGTCATCAGCCATATGCGTTATTATTTGCCGGCATGAGTTACAGCCATGGAATCTTTTGTAGAAATAGAAGTACATAAGGGAACTGAGATAAACAAAGATATCAGACTTAGATAGCAAACTAAGACTGACAATTTTATGTCAATTTAGTGAAATTATAAAAGAAAAAAAAATGCATTCAACATATATTCATCATGCCATCATCATATATTATATTATATTATATTATATTATATTATATTAAATAATTGTGCTACATAATAATTCAGCATATTATGTAATTAATTAAATTTAAGTTCCAGCCCTATTCCATGCACACGATAAATGAAACTAACAAAATATAATAACTGTAGTAAATAAGTATTTGGCATATCATGAAAGTAACTTGATAAAAATGCAAATCAAATTGTCAGCCGTATTCCATACTCAAATCAAAAAGCAAATTATAAAATAAAACAAAATAAATAATCGTAATAAGTTATTATTTGGAATATTATGTAATTAACTTGATTTAAATTAAATTGCCAGTCTTATTCCAAAAACACTGAAACCAAATAATCACAGCTGACACCAAGCCATTTATAGCAAACACCCTAGTTAGAAATGACAACAGCCTGAGCTGAATAGGAAGCAGTTTGCTCCAGTCAGTCCATCAGAGTTCAGCCTAACAGCATGCAGCACAAGAAGGGGAGAAGGACAGTAGCTGTCATTTAACACAACTTGCCCTCAGAGCCTGTAGTCAAACAGCTTCGTAACACTAGACTTCGTAACACAAGCTCTCTCTCTCTCTCTCTCTCTCTCTCTCTCTCTCTCTCTCTCTCTCTTCTGTCAGCTTAAATGACAAGTGACCTAAAATCTCACCTTGCATGAACCTACCCCGGTTCTTCCTGTTGAGACGACTGTCAAGTGGGGTGCCCTACAACCATGCACCAAAACGAATACAAAACAATGTTGACAAACAACAAAGAGAAAGACACAATAGGAAAAATAAAGATGGCACCATGACAGACCTCAAGGGCAGAGACCCAGAGATGGAGATTTGCAAGAGAGGGCCTAGAGGACTGTTTTTGTTTACAGAATTCCCCTGACAGTTGGAGGGACAAGGTTTCAAATAAAGGCCCTTCTGTAAATGACATGCTCATCAGCACTTCATTTGATATGCTGATTTCAAACAATCAGCAGCAGCATTCTCTCTTCCCTGAATATAGAGGTCAAAGCAGTAGCTATTCACATTCTGGCATGGTAAAGTCTTCATTAGAACACTTTATCATTAATCAATTAAGCTGCAGTATCAGAATCCATAATGACCTTTTTAACAACACCTGACAACCTTGGTTGAATTGAGAGCATTACTTAATTAAAATAATAAGAACATAAAAAAGAAAAAGAAATTAAAAAAAACTTACCGACCAAAAATTGATGCACCTCTTGATGGAAATAACATCAGTACATTTATTCCCATCAAGAGGTGCATCAATTTTTGGACAAGGTCTTGTATTGACAATCCAAGAGGTGAGCACTCTGTAAAGTCTACTCCAGCACATCCCAAAGACTTTCAATGAATTTAAGGTCTGGACATAAGAGGTGCCAATTCATGTGTCAAAATGATTCTTCAACCATTCTTTCACAAGAAGTGAAAAGCTACACACTTCATCAGTTAGGGCTAAAACAACTGCTGCCAAACATATAACATACTAGAAACATAATAATCACGGCAATAATATCCCGGTCATAGACTCTTAAGTATTTGACTGGAGTACATCTTGCATAAACTAGTATCTGTTTGAAATTAATGAGTTGTGCCAGTCTCTGATTCAGTTGATTTGAATCACGCAAGAAAAACTACAACTAAGGGTTAGGGTCAGGTTTGGTCAAAGCATCTGGTTCCAAAAAAAGTATTTCTCCATTGACAGCCATTCAAAAGTATTTTGCAGCTGACATATATAACCCACAAACCATTCAAAATGAATGGCAGCCAAACAACTGCCATTGAGATGAATGGGAATGCTAACATTTCAAATTCTCCAGGTATTAAAGACCTCCTTGATTTAGATCCTGAATTATGCTGCAACTCCATCCACTAACATTTTATTTGCTCCCCGAAGCCAATTTTTACCTGCTGCTGGTTCTTTGTAAGTGTTGCTTTTGGACCCCGCGACCCTAAAATCCTAAGTCACCCAAACTACCCATGCGTGAGTGTATCCGGCGCTGGAACTAAAGGCAAGTTTTTCTTCCCTGTTCAAACTTTAAGGAGGCTGAATGGAAGAGCAGATATCATCGTATATGATAAGGATGTCGTCTTTATTTTTTATGTGTGTGACATTGAAAGAGACACAGGCCTGGCGCCACATAAATCAAGTTGACAGTGCAATGGATTTGTAATGGATTAAGAAAAGACAAAAAAGCTTGGGAATAGTACTCTCTTCTCCTCCTCCCTCCAAATATCCCAAGAGGCTCAGCTCCATTTAAGACGTACGTAATTACTTAATTTCATCCATCAATGATGGCCGAGGTGAATGCAATTTGTCAATCATCTACGGCTATATTGCAGTGACATTCAGTAATGAACATATGTGAAGGTTTGTGCATGTGGAAAATTTTAAGAGGCATTTTTGTGGAAAATGCATAAGTGTAAACATTCAACACATACTGTCTTCATTGCCAGACACACACAAGCATGTGTGCAAAGTTCAAGGATTATTCCTCACTCTAATGTGTTTGTGCTGTCAACTGAGAGGTATTGCAAAAACAAAATTTCAATCAAATTTCCTGTAGCTTAGTCAAAGACTTTAGGGTAACACTGTAGTTTAGTGTCCAATTTTCACTATTAACTAGTTGCTTATGAGCATGCATATTACTAGGATATTGGCTGTTTATAAGCACATATAAATGCCTCATTCTGCATGGCCATATTCCACATCCCTCAATACTACCCAATACCAAAATTTAACAACTACCTTACTAACTATTATTAAGCAGTAATTGGAAGTTTACTGAGGCAAAAGTCGTGAATAGTTAGTTAATAGTGAGAATTGAACCTTAATCAAGTGTGAACGACTTTAGATACACAAGGAAGATGCACTCATATTACTTGTGAATGGGAAAAATTTCAACACAATTGTAGTATGGGAAATAAGTCCCACTATCTAAATAGTAAGTTTAGATATACCAAAACCTACCAATGATACGTTTTTTTTTTTTTTTTTTTAACAATATTTCAGCATAAGAAATGACGTTTATAGGACAGTTCACATCAAATTTTGTTGCTGATTTGAAACATGTTATTAAATTGAGGGTTTGTTTTTTAGATTTCAGGATTCCCCCATTTTAATAGATACGCTTGGTCTTGGATGCCACAAATAGCTTCCTGGAGGAGTTGCAAATATGGCCACCGAGTGAACAGACTTTCCTTGAAAGGGACTTTTGGCTAATTATGAGTTGCTTAGCTAGGTTACAAGTTAAAGATTGTTAAACTACAGTCAAGTGCACTACAAGCCATTAACAAAAAGCTGTAAACTCTCTTTTTTGATGCTTGTACTTGAATTTTCACTGCAGTTCTCTTGGATCTTCGAAGAACAATGATTCTGTTTGTGTATTCAGGGGGATTTCACTAAGAATGATTCATGCCTGCTGATGGTGTTGTTTATTTGCACAGGCTGTCTTGTTTTAGCACATTTCAAAAAGAGCCATAGTTCAAAAATGCCACAAACCTGCGCCGATACAGTAGATTCTGGTTCAACTAGACTGTTTTTTATTGAATTTTTATTCTTTATCGCTGCAAGCAAAACTTGGCACAACCGTTTAGTCAACGTTTAAATGTGATCAATATTTGGTTTGAATGCAAAATACATTTAACTGAAATACATCTTTTCTCAGAGTATTGTGAACAGACAATATGGCCTGGTTCCACAGACAGGGTTTAGATTAAGCTGTAGGATTAGACATTAGTTTAGGATATTTAAGTAGTTTAAATGTGCCTTAGGGAAAGAAAGAAAAAGATTACTTGTGTGTATCTTGAGACAAAACTTGTCTGTGAAACCGGGGAAATATGATCCAAGTGAGTAAGAGATAGGCAGAAAGAAAGGGAGAGAGAAAGAAAGAGTGTTACTCAAATTCAGGCTTATGTCAAGACAATATATGTCTGTTGTGTTCAGAGGCAAGCAGTGAATTGCTTCATTTAAGGCCGTGGAGGCCAATTGGAACGTACCAGTCGTTATGATGTCATGTCTCGCCAATGCAAATATGGACTCAGTCCCAAATGCCTCCCTAATTCCAGTGGTCCTCCTTCGAGTCCCCATTTTGGTGATGTAATGTCGCATAGACTGTCCACAGTCGGCTAGCCATCTGCTGTGTCCAAATCAGTGCACGCTCATTAAAAGGCCACATCGAAAGTGCATATCAGACATAAGAGGCACTTATGAAACCTACAATGATAAATAGGACACAATGTGGCCTAATGGACTTCACAGACACGTGCAAACATCACATAACAGCCATCAAGACTGCAAAAACATACCATGCTCACAATGATGTTATGATTAAAAGCATTGTTTTACCATGTATACAGGTTCCTAACAAGTTGCCGAATGAATATGCTTGAGGATTTACTAAAAGATCAAACAAGAGCACGGAAATCAATCAAAAAACTCACGGTTTTCCTTTATAATATGTAGAGCAAAATATAACATTTTAGTACATTATTTAAAAAAAAATGCTACTGCTTCCTCTGGTATTCAATATTGAAAGCAAACCTTCTTTAAAGTGTCTCTTTAATGTGTCGTGACAGATCGCTGTAGCTTCATCAAGCGGCTTGTGAACCGATCATCTCTTCATACTAGTTCATTTATTGCATCAAATAAACATGAATGAACATCAGAAGGAATGTTGTTTCAAGCGCGGAAAGATGTGAGTACACACAATTGTTCAAGTTCACCAACGTTAATCTACTAACTCCCCTGACTGCTTTGTCGGATAAAATGGCGTATTTGGGGTTACGATTGGTCAGATCATCTATCAATCAAACTGTTTGAGAAGAGTCAATTCTGTTCTATCCCTTGTCAGTTATTGTTGAATGTCATGCTGTTCTACATGTTCGTCACCAGTAAACTCTACATTGACTATATTCTGTCATGCATCTTCCTTCATCGGTTACCGTGTTTACAGTTTCTGGATATCAGTCATGCCTCCAAACATTTACTTTTCTTTAGAAAACGCACCCATGCTGCACATCTCACCCAAAATGGATGTGTTTTCATTCAAGTCTTGTTGATAAATAGGTTCAGAAGTCAGAAAAAAGATGATTGTATTTGTCCGTATGTGGATAATTTGGAGTGCTTTCAAACAGGCTTTTAACTCAAATAAGGGGATTCAGTAAACGGCGTATTTCACAGTCCCCAGCACCACCTCTGCTCAGACACTATGATCGATCGTCCATTTTACGGGCTCTTTCCTCTGATCCGCTATTCTAAACTGTATTTTCTGTCCACTTTAACTTGAAACATCCATTTTTACCTGACATACTTATTCATCAGAAGAGCAGGGATGAGCTTATTTCCCGTGTCCCACAGATGTCCTCCAGCGCTGAAAGGGACACGACTCAAAGACCCCGTCTCACTCGCTTTTTTCTTTCCCTCCCTCCATCTTTCCTCCCTTGAGGAGGCAGGTTGATTGTTTGACTTTTCAGGTCTGCCATGGTGAAAACACAACAGATACATCTTCCTGGTTCAATTAGGGTAGTTGGGGCCACATCAACCCCCTCTCATAAAGCAGTCCATCTTTTCTGCCGACAGTCCAGTGGAGGGGGGCAGAGGGTGGACACTAATGAGTGAGCCAGAGGGGATTGTGGGATTGACAGAATGAGCCAGGGTCACAACACAGTTCGGTAAGGATGTTAAAAATGGGAGAGAGCATTCTTGGGGCACTTTATTTATATTGGAGTGGAGCAGGTTCGTCTGTGTCTGGGTGAAAGTTAAGATTGTAATTTTCTGTAAGCTTGAAATATGGCATGGCCAATTTCATTTCTCTGATTACCCGTCATTCAACATCCTATGCTCAAACAAACACTCAAAAGTCAATTTAAGCAGTTGATTGTCTATGAAATGTCCATGAACTGGTGTGGATACTACAGCAGATTTGGTATTCTGAAAGAGGATGAGTCTCAACTGGAGGGTTTAAATTTGAAAATTATTCTTCATTTTGCAGACATTTTCTTATCTAAAGTGACTAAGTTACAGTACATTTTTAATACTACGCCCCAAGAGAAACCTGGAATTAAAGTCAATGCGAATCAAAATAGACCATATTTACTTTCGTAATGCACATTCTTGGATTTGTTATGCATTATTCATCGGTTCACGTTGTTTCAAAGAAGAAAAATATTAGTCTTTGTCATCTTTCATCAAAATGTAATAACTTGCTGCACCTCTAAAATGACTTTCCTATTTAAAAAAGCCAATGAAAACCAAAAAGTAGCCTTTCTAAAATCTTCCCAATAATTAACGCAGAAATTTAATGATGGATAACGTTAATAATCTGAGCCTGTGTCTGTGAAAGTCTATGATTATAGCGCCACAAATGCATGTTGGCGTAGAAAACGCAGTTGCGGTAAAAAACGTTTTTTTTTTTTTTTTTTTTCAAGGCATGGTCTGGCCTGGGGTTTTGGCAATAACAGCAAACGATACATTACGAAATGATCATTGGAATACCTTGAGATGCTCTTAAGGGTGAACTTGACCTTTAACCTCCATGTACTTGTCAAAAAATCCACTACAGTTCACTCCAAACTCACAATCAGGTCCGTTCTGGTATTAAACAGCTACTTTGTAGTCTCACCCCACATATTTTCTCATTAAATGTCCTGATTTACGTAGAATTTAATCAGAATACAAAAACAATTTTAAGTGTCTCGCTAATTAACTATTTCCTTTGGGGTTCGAACCTTCAACCTTTGCATTATCATCTTGGCTCTTTATGCCACACTTCTATACATTAACTACAGTCTTGTTTTACACATCAAATGCTCTTATACACAGTTGTTGTTTTTGCATCGCAATATAAAAACAGCACTAGCGGAAAGGTTGAGTACTTTCTCATCTCCTCCTGTGATTAGAACCTTCATCCATCACAGACTTTCATGAACAAACAAACAAAACAGAGGGGGAAAAAACAAAGAGAAGCAAGTTTGCTGTGAGCTATTCTTAGTAATGACTTGGATAGACTAATGCTAATTTAGTGACGACCTTTAAATGAATCACTGCCACATAAAACTCATTTGATGAACACCAGGGCGTGCTCGCTCAAGCTAGCTGACATTAATTACCGCGGAAACGGGGTGAGACTGAAAAAAAAATGACTCAAAAGATCTATTTCTGCAATGATCATTACTGCCAGTATATCTGAAACAAGACGTTTATGAACTATCTGACACATTTGATTATGATCAGAATGAGAAGAAGGTAAAGGTGAGGAATGTTTTGTGAGTGAGGAGGGGGAAAACGTTGGCGAAATGATCTTTATGATGATGCCATTACAAACAGGCATTAACGAGTCACATAATTAACAACCACTCCTTGGTTTCCACTGTTATCATGCACTGCATGAACTGTAACTGAGCAACACACACACTCACATACACAGTCTCCGTCTCCCTCATACGTACGTATTGCAGAGTCGACTGGTGTCTGGCCCCAGAGCAAGGTCGTGTCACAGTCACCCAGTGTGACACATTGGTCACAGGGCTTCACACATCTGCTCTCGTCCTTTCCCCTGGTTGCCTGTTCTGGCTCCTGGGCCAACTTGCCCCGTGGACCCAATTGTGACTTCAGCAGCTGGGGCTGAACCCCTGCAGATGCTAGTGAAGACCCTTTGGGAGTCCCATGGTTTTAACAGAGGTCATAGTTATGATTCCCCAAGGCACAGATTTGCAACACAAAAACACGCAAAAAAAAAAAAAAAAAAAAACCCCACAGTGTAGTATGAATGATTAAGAATATAGAATTAAAAATTAATTTAAAACACATGTATTAAACATAATAAACAATAAATAATGAACATGATGAATTGCTTGTTTGTTTTCCTCACTTGTTAGTCACTTTGAATAAAAGTGCCAAATGAATAAATGTAAATGTTACAAGATTTAATCTTAGATTACGTACTATATTTACTATATATAAATTTACAAATTTTTATATTAAATATGATTTTTTAATCAATTTCATCATTTTCATTATTTATTGTTTATTATCATTTATTGTTTATTATGTTTAACACGTGTTTTAAATTTATTTTTACGTGGGTATTACAACTTAAACATGAAATAGGAGGAAAATAGCTTTAAAAACATACTAAACAATGTTTTATTAAAAATGTAAAAATGCAGAATGTTTTCTGTGATGGGTAGCTTTAGGGGTAGGGGTAGTGTAGGGGGACAGAATGTACAGTTTGTACAGTATAAAAACCATTACACCTAATGGAATGTCCCCATAAAACATGAAAACACAACGTGTGTGTGTGTGTGTGTGCGATGATGATGGTGATGCATTTGTATTTTTATGTATTGGTTATGCATGTGTATTTTTTAATTTGTTTTTGTTAGGACCAAAATCTGCCAATACATAAATAAATAAATAAAATCAACACACTAAATTGCTGTTCCTCAGTATGGTGAACCAAATGTTGTAAATTAACTGCCAAATTTGGTTCTGAAAATAACTGCCCATGCTTACTCATCACTTTTTTAATAATAATGCTTGTTTGTTTGTGTGAAGGACAACATGTGTTCACGGCAGTCTATTAGTCATTTTCAGGATGTCCTTGTTCCCTTGCATTTTTTCTTCAACCAATCCACAATTCTACAATTACAGAGCATTCATAGAATCTCCCTTATGGGGTGACGAAGCAGGGCGACACATTGTTGGGCCACACACGGCCGTCTGATAGAGCTCTAAGCCTCTTTTACCAGACAGCTCTCAGAGCGGAGGCCCTTCCCTGGAGGTGCCCAGAAAGTAATATAGCAGATAAGTATGCTGGAGAGATCTCCCGAAGGCTTCTCGCTACCTGGATCATTCCACGACTGCAGCAAAGGTCACTTTACCTGTCAGACAAACAGAGAAGCAGCCTTGGCCAGGTGAGTGACATATTCAATTTTCAATTCGGTCCAATTTTTTGCGTGTGCAGTGTGGTCTGAAGAGCCCTTCACAAATGCCTTTAACAGAATTTGTCAGTTCGAACCTTTTAAAAAACATGAATAGTGACAACAGACGGAACAAACTCACCATGGCAACAATGAAGACGAGCCGTGGCACTGTCCAAAAACGATCTCCGTGTCTCTTCAGCCGCAGATTCGGAATGACTGGATAGGTCAAAGCTATATGGTGTGATAACCGACAGGCATCTGATAGAAAGCGAGGGTTAACTCTCTTTTCGGGACAGCATTTTGTGGAAGAACACAGTTTTGGTCGTGCTTCGGCTCTGCGTGACTGTGTGGAGGAGTTTGGTTATCCTACTGCTCATAAAACATTCACTGCTAGGCTTAAGAGATATATCCAGTTTAGATTGAAAGGATCTAATGCTGACTAGCTGAAGACATTACTGTAGCTATACCCATTAATACTCCCTTGAAAATAAATTCCAGCACAGTGCTACAACAACCCATAATGAAATGACCCTTCACAAAAGATAATACTTTACAATGAACTCTGTAGAGAGCTACATATGGCCTATTTATCTGTTCAAAACAAATTACCAAACTCAAACACCATCTCTGTGTCGATTCACAACACTTCAAATCCCAAAAGCCAAGCCCAAGTTGATTCTCATTTTATTTATTTTTAAATTCTCCTTGGAGTTTCAATATTTAACATGCTCCATGTCGACCTTTCTGGCTCGTTGTAACAACTAACCTATGCCGCTCCCACGTGCGTCAAAGTAGCCGGAGCCAATCTCTAGTGCGCCTCTCAATATCTGCAGTTTCTACTAGCTGGCCTCTGTTACACTCACCCCCGTAAACCTCACTCCCATCCGGGCCACGGTACCAATCTAACCCCTCAGGTTCTACTTTCTACACACCTCGCTCTGTGTGGGCCTCAAACCTGGGTCTCCGGCATGGGAGGCAGGCACGCTAACAAGGAGGCTGAAGACTGCAGCCTCTAGCACCAGTCACAGCTCTTGAAGCAAGGGGAGTGAGTCTCTTACTAGCTGGCCTTCGTTACATATGGAACATTATCATTCCACAAAAGGTTCTTAGTGAAAAAATATTCTTGCTGAAAGTAGATGCTCATTATTTTTAAAATGTCCTTCACACTAAGAATGGTTCTTTAAAGAACTGTTCACTGAAAGGTTCTTTGGGGAACCAAATGTAGTTGTTCTACGCAATTAGAAAATTAAGGTTCCAAAAGTGGGTAGTTGCAATGATGTCACAGAAGAACCATTTTAGGTTTCACAAAGAACCTACAAAATTACCGTAATAACCCATATATCGCCGAAAAATCTGTAGCAAATTGAATTATTACGCGCAAATGGTTCAAGAGTTACAGTAACATGAATACAGCTTGGTCGGATGTGTTGCCAACAACATATCCGGTTTTAAAGGGTTGAATGCCAACAGCAGCCTGTCTGTGAATGTATTGGCAGTAGCAAGTCTTGGTATACTTGCTCTGCAGCAGCAACAGCAATAATCAACAGCAGCAGTGTAGCAGATCTATTTAGCTAATACCAAATACGTTACATTTCCATTTGCATTACCATGCCAGCCTCTCTAACAGTGACAGACCTTTCTTTGCAATGGAAAGTTTCCATGGATGGTAATATTGATCATAGAACCATTGATGCCAATAAATAAACTTTATTTTTAAGAGTGTGGCATCACTGCGAAAAAGCCCATTTTGGAAGAGTGTAATATTATGCATTCACCCCACAGTAATAAAAAAAAAATGCATTGAATTTTTTAAAGGTACAAAAATCCCAATGACAGAAATACTCTCTAGGGATGCAGTGCTTCCAGTCAGAATCCAGTTTGAACCGGCTACAGTTTGCGTAAATCATAACGCACCAGTGAAGTTTTTATGCAACGCAGTGCAGGTCGGTCAAAATCTGGCTCAACTGACCCGACGTCATCACGGTTCAGGCTATAACTCAGTCATGGCGGCTCGGCCTTATGCATAGAGATTCGATTATGTCCATCTCATTTTACACTCATAAATCATCAGAGTCAGAGAATGAGGATTTGATTTAATTTCACTTCATGGGAACATCAGTGCGCAGAGGATTGAAACGGACAGTCGAGTGGACAGCACTTAATGCCTATGAAAGACTTAATGAAAAGAGAACCTAAAGGCTGCAGCTGAACATGTGTCTCCATGGTCCGGGGATATAATGATGGATGGTGTGTGTGGGTGAACCATTTCAGCTGAACCCGCCTGTACTGAAGTACATTTCCTCAATGTTTTTACTCCAAACATCCATTTTGAGAAGCTGACACTGTTATTTATCACACAGAGGCTGGGTGAAGGGAATGCTTTGTATTTGTGAGGATTTCAGTGGGGTCATTATTTTGCAGGCCTGGCTTCTACTCCCCCTCCTCACCCCCCCTTCCCCCTCAGTGTGATAAAGCACAAAAACATAAAATAAGAAGAAACAAACATGCCAACCTCCAGGTTCACCCGCATACAATCGCTATTGGAATGCCGCATTGTCCATTGCTAAAGAAAATGGCAGGTTGGTTTGAAAAAGCTGGATAACCTCAATGAACTGCATGAGCAGCATTTATCTAATGTCTGTCATGTCTATATGAAACAACCACAATTGTATGTTCTCAAAGAAAATTCGTCAGTGAGCAGACCAGCTAAAAACACGATTGCAGCAGTGTTATTTTAATATAATTTAGACTATTACAGCGTTTATTAGCATTGTAAATAAGCTTTCATTTAAGTCTTCATTTCAATTTTGGTTCAAGTTTTAGTAAGTTTATCAAGTAACTTTAAATTTATGGCAGCCTCCTTTTTCAGCGGCGCTGATTCTATTTTAAAAAAAAGTCTTCGTTAAAGAGTTAAAGCACCGGCGCACCCAAAAAGCCGACGGTCGGCCGTCGGGCAGTTTTTGTTCGTCGACCAACTACGTGTGTTCCACACCGTCGGCTGAAGTTTGTCCTCGTCAGCTGTTTTTCGGACGATCCGACATTTTGAATCGGCGTCGGGCCGTCGGTGAGAGAGAGAACTCTGATTGGCTGTTCAGTACAGCAAACGAGTCACGAGAATATAAGCAAAAGTTACGAAAGTCATGATGGCACGGACAGAAAGCTATTCTAATTTTACGTCATCTTACCTGAGCACTCGAATGCACGAATATTTTCATAATAACATGAGCGGAGTGGAATAAAGAACGTGAGCAGCATGATAATACTCAAAGCGGTAAGCAAGCGCTGCTTTGTTTATGGTTTGTATACATGCAGTCTTAGTTTCGCTTTCCCTTTTTGAATGACGAATATGGACAAATTTATATTCTTAAATAGACCGTTATCTCCTTTATAAGCGGGTGTCGAGCGTCGGTTTGGTGTGTCAAGGCAACTTTGGACCCAGAAGCTGCCGACGTGAGCCAACCCCGCAGTCTGCTTTCGTCACCACTAGTTTGTCGGCGTCGACTTGGTGTGTTCCCGGCTTTGTAAGCAATGAACCGAGCCAATCTATGAGATAAATCGCAAAAAAAAAACCCCAAAAAAACAATCCTTTGAAAATTTGACAAAAAAATACAAAGGTAGCCAACAAGACTTGTGAAATTAACGACTTTATTGAAGGAAAGAAGAAAAATCAAGCATTGTGAAAAGCGTAAGTTACTTAAGTTAACTGCCAAGGCAACTTTATAAAGTTCGGGTTAGGGTGATTTCAGGCATATTGGGAGATTTCTGTCCCAATAATTGCTCTAATATTTATATTTAATTTTATTTAAACTTTATTTTAATTGCTGAAAACTATTTTTAATAGTTTAGTTTAAGCCAACAATAACAACAATGAAGGTCATAATGTGTGTTTAGAAATATATCATGGGGCAATCTTGCATTTGCCAATATATATGAAAAGATTTTATGCCTAAATGGCTGAACTGGAGAAGATATCAGTTATTCCAAAAAGACAATGGCCATATCTACCTCGGAGGGTCCGCCCTTCATGATCGCCTACTCTTTGTCTCAGTGGAGGGTTTTTGAATGCCAGAATACTTTAGCGTTACACCAGCAGCCCTCTTCTGAATAACAGGAGTGATATCAATGACAAAGTTTCCTTGGTAGCTGTGCTGATATGAATAAGGACATTAGGTGGTGGAATAATTTGCCGATAGCTTGCTGGAGGGAAAGAAAGGAATGGTGTCACTCAACGGGAACAAAAGAAAATTAATTAAATTTGTCACAGCAACAATTCGGTGACTTTGATTAGGCGACTCCTTGGCAACAAAACAGAGGCTCATTTGAATTCTTTGAGTGTAAACCTTGAACAAAGATAAAGCTTGTCAACACTTGGAGCAAATATTATTGGTGCGTTTAGCGTGGAAGGATAAGGAGAGGACATTTGAAAAACTCTCTCACTCTTAGAAGCACACACACACACAGCTGAGTAAGTGCTCCTCACGTCATCCTTTGGTCAACTTTCAAACGACCTTCATTCACATGCTGTACACATTTTGACTAGAGCTGCCAAATTTAGTACAATAATGCTAAATAATACATATTATCCCCCTAACTTGACTGCAAAATGGATCACTGTGGACTGCAAACCAATGGCATGCTTATATTAAAACAAATCAGTCTGAGTCTGACACAACTTCATTTGGGCCTATAGGGACCAGCTGATATGTAAAGAATAATGGATGATGGAAAGTTGAATTATTAGGAAAATAACGCATCCGCTATCTGATCATAGCAACGCGGATATGTTTGCATCTGTAATTTGGTACTCCAGTTGAGTAAAGTCACTTTAGACAATAGATTGCTTTAAATAAAAGAGCTTTACAGTATTAAACATAAAAAAAACTGTGTTGCTTTCAATAACAATCACAACTTTAATTACAAAATTAAGATTTAAACATAGTTTCCATGATAGACATCAAGATAAATCTTTCCATTACTTCTGGAACTGCCAGTTTGATAAGTTTCAAATAATTATTATACAGCAAGAACAAAGTATACAAAAGGGGAAGCCCTTCTGGCATACTCAGTGTCTGAATTCACTCATTCGTTTTTATTCACTCCCTCAAGTGAACTATATTAGTGTATGGGAGTAATGCTTGTTTGACTAAGTAATGTAGGGAATAGTGAAAGAGGGTATGGGGGCAATTTCGGACACAGCCCACATCAAAGAAGGCTTAGCCTCAGACTGAATTGTTTTCTTAGTGTAGTCACTCATGTGATGAAATCCTTTCGAACAGCCACAAAGACTGCCTACTCTCTGCCTACTGACCTTTATGGGAAGCACTCTAGCCAGAGGCGATTTAAACTTTTAGACCTAGTATGACTAGAAGATGAAAAACGTACTAAACACAATGTTCTCTCACCATTCCTGATTTTTAACATGCTTTTGCTGTGGTCTTGAGTCTATCGGAGCAGAAACGAAAGTTAATGCTCTCCGTATATTTTCCGTCCTCTCCTTTTGAGTTCATTAATGTCTTTAAAGAATTAGTTCACTTCAGGATTACAATTTCCTGATGATTTACTTATCCTGTGCCATTCAAGATGTTCATGTCTTTCTTTCTTCAGTTGAAAAGAAATTTAGGTTTTTGAGGAAAATATTCCAGGATTTTTCTCCATATAGTGGACTTCAGTGGGGTTCACCAGGTGGAAGATCCAAATTGCAGTTTCAATGCGGCTACACGATCCCAGCCGAGGAATAAGGGTCTTATCGAGCAAAACGATTGGTAATTTTCTAAAAAAAAAAAAAAAAAAAATTATGTACTTTTTAACCAGAAATGTTCGTCTTGTACTGCTCTGCAATCCGCCACGCATCACGTTGACAGGTCACGCAAGACGTAAGCAGAAGTACCGCGGTAGAGCAAAAAACTAATTATCGTTGTTTTACCTTTTTATTTTTTGTAAAGGCCGTTTGGCTTTTCTTTACAAGTTTGCTTTGTAGACACTGGATGTGTACTTTTACCCACGTCACGCGTGACCTTTGTAACATGATTACTTCATTCATGGATCACAGTGTTAGTGTAAGATGGGCATTTGTGGTTAAAAAGTATAGAATTATTTTATTTAAAATAAGGGTCTTTCGCTAGATAATACCCTTATTCCTCGGCTGGGATTGTGTAGAGCCCTTTGAAACTGTATCGAAAATGCAATTTGGACCTTCAACCTGGTGAACCCCACTGAAGTCCACTATATAGAGAGAAATCCTGGAATGTTTTCCTCAAAAAAAATCTTTTCGACTGAAGAAAGAAAGACACGAACAGCTTGAATGACATGGGGGAGAGTAAATTATCGGGAAATGTTCATTCAGAAGTGAACTAATCCTTAAAACATTTCTTGTAAGTAGTACTAATGTGTGTTACATCTCATCCCAAGCCTCCACTGCTGATTCCAAAACGTTGTTTTAGAGATAGTAACTGAGGCTCTTCATGTTTTCATTCATCTTCTTTTCTGAATTGTTAAAATAATAGTATCAGGGATGAGCCTGGAGACTTTAAGGTACACAGTGAGTTTTTAAAAGCTTAAGGTGTGCTATAAATAAATAGTGCTCATAAAAATCTGTTGAGATAGTATTCTCTCTAGAAACCAAATAGAGACTTGGACCCGGAAACAGTATAATCGGAAGGTCAACTTATGAAGCGGATAGAAAATGTCTCAAGGCTAATCATGGCTAATTTGGACAAAAACTGCCTAGTTAGGATACAGTGTAGTATTTAAACGTCAGACTCAATACATTTGCTCTTTGTATCTTGTACTGAAGAACATTTTTGTATTTTTTGCACTGCTGTGGTTTAGTTCAAGAAACTGTCAATAGTCAGACTGTGATATTACTCTCCCCGGTTCCCACTGCTCGTCCTGCAAGCCCTTCTAAAACAATGACTCACAATCATTTAAAGTAATCTCTCCTCTGAGATCAGCTCGATATGATGATGCAGTGCTTTCTAAAAGAAGCAGAGATAAAATAAAAGCACATATAGTAAAGTGCAAAAACAAAAACGGGTCCCTGGACGCAAGTAGATCCGCCATGCATCATGGTATGGTGCCTGGCTGAAAGCGCTGACGTCGGCTCTCGCCGACTCATTCGTACCCTCTGATGGTACTTCATAAAACACACAGCGCTGTAAATCTGTGGGACGTAGCCATAAACAACGGCCAAGTGGGAAAAGTTTAGAGAGACCTACATTGGCCAATAATAGCTTAGTTAGACCTGCTTTTGATGAATCTTTTTGCTTTGTCACAGCATGGGAATACACACTTGCACACACAGATATCGCACACTGCCAATATTAGATTCACACTGGATGGCTGGTGATGACACCCCAAGTGTGTCATAGCAGACCATAATAAATTCTTACAGGTTTTTGTTTGGTGCTATTTTTGATTGTACCATGGTTAGCAGGTGTTTTCTCTGTAGAGGGAGTAGGAAGTAGCACCTCAAAAAGTTTTGATTAGAAAATAACTGACAGTACAGCAACAACAACAAAAATGAACTGAATAAACACTAATATATAACACACATTGAAGGATTAGATAAAGCGTGCCACTTATTTTAATAAAGTAATACTGTCCAACAGAGTCAACAGGAGATACGCATTCAAAGGGAGGCAGTGTAGAAAAATTTCAAAAAAAGAAAAAATCAATTTGGTTGTGGTGTTTGATTGAAGAGATTTTTTGAAGTTCAAGTTCACCTACTAACTCCCCTGACTGCTTTGTTAGACATAATGGCAGATTCTGGATTATGATTGGTCAGATCGCCTGTCAATCAAACTGCAGGCGAAGAGTCTATTAACTACCTATTTATTAGATGCACACTGGTCTGTTATTGCAGGGACATCGACGTTGCATTTTCACGCCCCAAAACATGCCGCGGAACAAAATTAATTGTGATTGGTTGGGTTACATGTCAGTCAAACATCCTCTTAGCCGGTCCTTGGCCAATGAAAGCCGCGATAGATATAGAGGCCTCTGGCATCTGTCGACGTCAAGCTTAAAGTGTCATGGCAGAGCATTAAACTCAACTAGTCAATGCAACCACTAATATATAAATGTTTTAAAACAAGAGAGCTCAGGACCTTAGACTGGGCCGAAGGTTTACCTTCCAACAAGACAATGACCCCAAGCACACAGCTAAAATAATGAAGGAGTGGCTTCACAACAACTCCGTGACTGTTCTTGAATGGCCCAGACAGAGCCCTGACTTAAACCCAATTGAGCATCTCTGGAGAAACCTAAACATGGCTGTCCACCAACGTTTTCTATCCAACTTGACAGAACTGGAGAGGATCTGCAAGGAGGAATGGGAGAGGATCCCCAAATCCACGTGTGAAAAACTCATTGCATCTTTCCCAAAAAGACTCATGGCTGTATTAGATCAAAAGGTGCTTCTACTAAATACTGAGCAAAGGGTCTGAATACTTAGGACCATGTGATATTTCAGTTTTTCTTGTTTAATAAATCTGCTAAAATGTCAATAATTCTGTGTTTTTTTGTCAATATAAAGTGCCGTGTGTACATTAATGAGGGAAAAATGAACTTAAATGATTTTAGCAAATGGATGCAATATAACAAAGAGTGAAACATTTAAGGGGTCTGAATACTTTCTGTACCCACTGAATATATATATAAATAAAATTAAATATTTATAAATACTTATCCAGTGTGTTACTTCCATTTCCAAAATTGATTAGTAAATCATACATTCACTGTATTTCATCAATAATATTTTCCATAATATATTGTTTTCTGATTGAGAGTGTAAATAGTGAAAATGAAAACAATTCAACAAGAACAGTCACAACACCAAACAGAGATGAAGACATCTGCATTTATATTGGAGTAAAAAACAAGAAATGCAATGAGGGGATCACAACATGCCACTTTTCACAGAAAATTCGCATGCTGAGTGCAACCAACTTCAGTGAATTATTCCTGCATTTACAAGTAAAACGCTGGTACCTCATACCCAGATAATGATGAATGCGTGGCAGTGACCTGAAGTGAATGATTGGACTGGTGGATGCATGGTCCACTTGGCTAATGGTCTTGGCACAAGAAGGGAGCGGGTAGCAGCATGGCTGGGTCAGGGTGGATGCGTGCTCACTGGGTGTGGTGTTGTTTATACCGTGGAGCATATTTCATAGCGAAGGACAGACAAATCAAACTGACTGCTGAACAAATAAACACACACACACAAACACTGGCATCCACAAATATGCACTGATGTATATTTATTCCCACACACACTCATATCGTCTCATTTAGCTCAAATCCTCATGCCTGAAGCAAGGGAACATGCGCTGCAGTGGGTTGGCAGTCGGAGGTGGCATTTCGGATCCTGCTGGCATTATGCTGAGACTGAGAGGGCCTGGCAGGGCCCTGTGTCTACAAACTACATCAGCCGCCCCTGCTGAATGTAAAACAGCTCATCCCCATTCGCAGTCAAACCCCGCACAGGTCTGCCAGTCCCTCTATACGCCGACTTGGAGCGCTGCACGTATGCCTCACTAATGGCACAGACCTGGAGCAGGGAGTCAAGGGAGTACAACGGCAGAGATTTTCTGCTCTTAATGCAGCCTTAGACGAAAATCAGGGGTTTATGACATTATGGATGAGATACAGTGAATGCTGCGGCAAATCACACCATGGTTGGTTAGAGCTCCTAAAAATAATTCCAAGAAAATAAGCCTGTTTAAGTGTGAATATAAATATTTAAAGGGACGTGGAGGATTTTAATATTCCTGTTGGGATTAGAATGTTGTTTATAATCAATTCTCATAATGTTATGAAAAGTCATGGAGTATAATATAATATAAAATATCAAACTATTGTAAATGTGATCACACACTACATGCAATTTAACTGTTTTTCAGCCTTTGTGATCTTTGTGATCTCTTAAAAAACATTTAAAAACTGTAGTGTATATATATATATAAATACAAATACCTGTTTTCTATTTGAATACATTTTATGTGTAATTTATTCATCTAGTTTTCAGGGTCACATGATCCTTCAGAAACCATTCTAATAGAAACATTTCTTTTTATTATTATTATCGATGTAATAAAAAAAAATAACGTTTTGTATTACAAATTTAGTAACATTATAAATGTCTTTAAAATGTTCCGTTAATGAATTAATTCTTCTGAAACGAAAAAAAAAAAATAAAAAAAATCATACTGACTCCAAACTTTTGAATTGTATATTTTGTGTATTTTTCAGGATATTAAAAGGGCCTTGGCATATTCCAAACTTCAAACAGAATGGGAGTTAAACAAACTAAACCTGTTGAAGAGCTCAGAGGAGTTTGCTTGGTGTAAATGATTCTGAATATGAAAATTATGATGTGGTAAAGATGTGAATGTCCTTAGAGGGACATTCTCAAAATGCTCAAATTCGGGACACACACTTCAGACTAGGGACTGTAATATAATCACGCTTCATTTTCACATGATGAAAAAAAAAGAACGAAGATTCAGGAAAAACCATTTTGGATGGATCATACTTCATATTTCCACCGTCTGAGAGCAGCCGCTCTCCGGGGACGCGAGATGAGCAGTGGCAATACAAGACCTGACTGCAATCTCAAACACTTTGCTGTGTATTTATCTGAGTGACAGCACAACAAAGGAATCTCTGTTGTGTGTTTATTTATTTACATAAGTGTATTTATTGTTTACAAAAATGTTTTACTTAATTTCCTGGGGGGAAAAATTGATTCTCTTCTAAGGAAAAAGTATATGTTCTTATCCTTTGACAAGAAAACTGAATCAATCCTTTTTTCTTTTTTTTGTTTGATTGCATATTGTTGGAAACTCCAACCTTGATAACAAGCCCTGTTGGACTGATATGTTTGTAAAAAATATTGGCAGGAATAAGATGGAATCTTCGAAGAGAAGATAATAGCAGATTTTAATGAAATCAAAAGAAAAATGTTGTCCGAGATACGAATACGGTTTTCCCCATCACCTGCACGGACACCCCAACTGTCACCATTGGAAATGGAAAATGCCTCCTGTTTGCCAGCGATGGGCTTGATTTGAATATTATAGAGAGTGAATTCAATTAAAGTGTCCCTGAACTGGCTTCAGTGTTTTTCCAATAAAGAGGAATGTGATTGTGTGCAGTTCAGATCGAAGAGTCGCTCGCGGCAATTGCTCTCAAAGTGGAAAGCAGTCACTCATTTTCCTGTCTGGAATCGATAACTTCTTACCAGGATTTTCCAAAGGTGTCACTAAGAATCAGCGCTGAATAGTTGATTGATCGTACCGGCGCTCGCTGCTCTGAATAAAAGTCAGATATTGTAAATGAAGTAATTTGGAACGGTTATCATTACCGGCAAAACCTAATTAGGATCTGATTTGTATTGAAAAACAGGCTGTTGCTCAAATAATTCAGATTTCATATTATAATATCAACATAATGTGTTGCTGAAAATGTTCACTGTAATAGTTTTTTGATGTTATGTTCTGGCGATTGGATCTACTTTGGAAACAGCTTTGCCCTGAGTATTTTCCAGAACTACATTTAGAGTCGAAATGGATGGAAACTTTTTTTTTCCTTTCAGTTTTCTGATTGGAAGGTAAACAAAAACTTTTAGAGCTCAAACAACACTGGGTTTATCTCATCCCAGAGTACAAGTTCAGGTCATGTTTCACCCAAAATCAAATGTGAGAAGTTTAAAATTAGTCCTATTTTCTGCAAAACAAACTAATAAAAACTTTATTCTTACTGCAGAGATAGACAGATAGATCAAACAGGCAGACAGAAAGGCAGATAGATAGATAGATAGATAGATAGATAGATAGATAGATAGATAGATAGATAGATAGATAGATAGATAGATAGATAGATAGATAGATAGATAGATAGATAGATAGATAGATAGATAGATAGATAGATAGATAGATAGATAGATAGATAGATAGATAGATAGATAGATAGATAGATAGATAGATAGATTTACTCAGTGTCATTTACAGTATCAGTTCTGTTTGTACAGAAGGTTTTTGTGGTCTACAGAGGCTGTTCGTACATCTCTCCATGAAGTGACCTCCTGTCTGCCAGCTGGCTGATATATGGCCATTCAAGCTGGGAAAAGACACTCTTGCAACTCTTTCCTCTGGTCAAAAACCTGAAAGCTGTTTAGGAAGTGATTCTATTTTAAAAAGCCCCCGTGAGAGATGACGTGTCCTTGGGGACGTTCAGTAGACTGGAGTCTGTGCATCGGTCTGTGAGCACTTGTCATACCCGGTTATAAAAATGGCTGACGTGCTTCTATTTATTCATATTCTGTGTTTTGAACAAAGAGCTGTAGGTAGAAGAAAATTAGAATATCCTAAATACCCATGAGGTCATCTGGATTTAAAACAAGAAGCATTTTGTTGTCTCTCACATACACGTAGACGCACAAAGTCATACATGACAAAGGCTTGAGGGGATGTTAAAGACTTTGGCATAATGAAATAGAACAAAGTACAACACAATAATGACCACTCTGACCTCCACACACGAATGTGACCTCAGCTACACATACACAAAGGAACATACACACACTATGTTAGACCCACTCAGAAATGTACATCACTAAGTCATGGAATATTAATGAAACCACTGAGCTGAAAAGGTTAAAAGAGCATGTGTGAGAGGAATGGTTAGATTCTGATAAGAATATTCTTTGACTTCACTATAAGTAGAGGTGCAGGGAGATGCTGAGAGGATTTAAGGTTGAGGATGGATGACAGCAGATAGGAAGAAATAAAGAATTAAAGGGAGTACATTGTTTATTAGTTTTCAGCAACTCTTTCTGGAAGTTCATCAATGTACCAGTAGGTGGCAACAAGTGAATGACTTCATAAATGAGTCAATGAATGATTCATTCAACAGATTCGCACAATATACAGATTCCTTCAGAAATGAAACAAGTGAATGTCTTTAATGATTAAATGAGTTAATTAATTCCAAAATTAATGACTTCAATAATGATTTTGTTGGCAAAGAAAAAGTAATCATAAACTTTTAGATTAAAAGTAATCATAACAACATTTTTTAAATGTCTTTATTGTACTGTGATGCTAACTAATATGTTGATTAACTAAACACTTTATAAACTCTGATACTATTATTTTCAATTATTTAATACTGTGTTGTGAGATAATGGCTATGCCCAAATCTTTACAGTTTCTTAATGTAATAGTAAAAATGCTATTCATCTATAACCCATAGCTTAGCTTTTATTTGCATAAAATTAAATATGGCATCTCCTTTGACTAATGTCCATTAGTCTGCATTAAGTCATTCTCTGAAATAGGTGTCTTCATTTGTAAGATTTTAAACACTAATATATCAGACAAATAATTCTATTAGGTACCAAAAAATATTGAAGAATGTTAGTGAACTTCATCAAATGTTGTTTATTCTAGTGCATTTTTCAAATATATAAAATAACTGTCAACCAAACATCTAAGATGGCTTTGATTATGTTTTCTGAATTACTGCATTCTTGTCAAGCTAGTGGCTGTAGTAACAACTGCTCAATTTTGATGTTCCAAGGCGTTGATCTACTTTCAACACTAAAAGAACCAGAGAGTTGGAGCATCTCCACACGAGGCATTTGCCACCCAAATATACTCAGGAGAAAGTTGGATCAGCTTCCTGATCCCAGAAATCCAAGCGTACTCAGTACGAAAGTCTACAAAAATCCAAGTATGCCTGGTCTGGCCCACCGAGTGGCGGCATGACATCTGACTGTGTCCTTTCCAGTTTGTCAGACTAATATTAGACAGAAGCTCTGAGGACACAGCGGCTGAAGGAAAGGGAACAATTTACTGCCTTCAAATCCTGGAGAGATTACTTGTTCTTCCCCCACCAAATCTGTGACTACACCAGACTAGACTGACCTTTCAGCAAAGTCTCAAAACATGGTGTATGGCGACCCTGTGATGGATTGAGAGTTAGACGTCGAGGAGGGAAAAAAAAAAAAAAAACAGTGAAGGAATGAAAGAAGCAGGGAAAGGTGGGTGGAGTGGCGATGTCCTATATCACTTATTGCTGAAGGCTGAGGAAAAGGTGAGAGAGGAAATGTCTGATTCATCTCATGGGCCCTTGTACAGACAAGCTATTCGTCAAAGTTTGTCATTGGCTTGGAGGTAACCTTCCGCACTGAGATGGAACCAGACAGAGATGTGGGGCGTGGGTGGAGGAGGAGGGGGGGATTGTCATTTAGACTCCATTTATGAAGCATCTATCATTGATCTGACATTATGTGCCATCAGCCCTGGCCAAACATCACAATATGATCTAGGAATGGCCAAAAATTGCCAGCATAAACGCTAAAAAGTTGAGTGAGCAAAACTTTGTCCACTGGGCCTAACATGCATCATGAGTTTCTATGGGTAATTCAAAAATACATCCAAGAAAATATGGTTACACTTTATTTTAAGGTGTCAGTGTTACAGTATAATTATACATTTAAGTACTGAGTAATAATAAACTGCATGTATTTACTATAGGGTTAGATTAGGATGAGGGTTTGGTTTAGCGTTAATTGCATGTAATTATGCATAATTTAGAGTTATTACTAGGGTAATTATATGTAACAATTGTAACAATGACACTGTAAACATCTAAAGCTTAAACCCTTTAACATGTGAACAATTTAAAGATGAATCCTCTGAAAACAGATCTGTGCTGATCACAGATCACTTTAAGCTTTTAAATTCAGAGTAGCAAATGTAATGGACTTAGGCCTGTAAGAGCTGTGCGTGTAAACCTCACTCCCCTGGCCTCAATAGATGCACTAGCAGCTGCGGCCTTTAGCATCCTCGGTAGTGCTCCCACCTCCCAATGGCGGTTTGAATCCCACTCTAAGCGGGTTAAGGGGTACCCAATACATTTGGTGCCATGACCCGGATGGGAGTGAGGTTTAGGGGGGAGATTGTAGCAGACGTAGACCAGTTAGAACTGAGCGTGTAAACTCACTCCCATGGCCTCAAGAGGTATGCTAGTGGCTGCGGTCTTTAGCGTTCTTGTTAGCACGCCCGCCTCCCACGCCAGTTCAAATCCCACTCTGTGCAGGTCGAGTAGGACCGATTACATTTGGTGCCGTGACCCGGAGGGAAGCGAGGTTTAGTGGGATGAATGTAACGGACGTAGGCCAGTAAGAACTGTGCATGTAAACCTCACTACCCTTGCCTCAAGAGGCTTGCTAACGGCTGCAGTATTTAGCGGCCGTGTCAGTGCGGCCACCTCCCAAGCCGGAGACACTGGTTCAAATCCCTCTAAGAGTGGGACGAGTACTGACTCTACACTTTTTGGACAATACAGCTCCACAATGGTACCACACTTACACAACATGCAATTTTAGTTTAATATAAACCTACAACCAACTATGAACATACTCCTAGGAATCCCCCAAGGGAACATGTTTGATCTGATTTCCTGCAAACAAATTTTTGGAACTGAGTGGAAGAAGATCCAGCTAGAAATCTAATACCTCTACAATTTTCTATTTCCAAAATGGATGAGCAAAGCCACAGTTGGATTAGCTGGAATGAAATCCCTTCGATGCCCTTCTCCCCAGTCTGGGAGCACTTCCCTGCCCTGTGTTATCCTGGCCAGGGGCTCTTGATGTGCTTGGTACGAGAGATTCCCCAGGGATGGTTAGCATGGCCGCAGCTGTCTGAATAGATTTGCAAGTGTCACGCAGACGGTCAGTGATGGCATAACTGCAAAGTCCCTAAACACTGTTGACACCGCTCAGCGACTGCATGCTACTGACGACACTCAACCTGCATTTGCCTTATTTGCATCAACTTGCTGTCAACCGCAGAAAGCAGAACAAGCATAAGCAGCTTATTGTGACCCGTGAACACCCATTTATGGCTCTATCCCTCCAGGCGTCATGCATTGTACTTGACCCCATCAGACTGCTCTTTTGATATCCCCACTTGTACCGTGGACGCATATTTCTCCATCATCATTCAATCGTCCTTGCTTTCTCTGCTCGTGTCAGGGTTGTGCACCATTTCGAATCGAATTTAGAATGCCTTTACATTCCAATTCAGTTTCTCAATTTGAGTTGAGGTAGCAAACAGGATGCAGAATTGCAATTTTGAATTGAAAAGTAATGAATGTAAGGAAGTAGAATAAGACAGAGACAGACGATAGATAGATAGACAGACAGACAGATCGATCAAGGTTCAAAGTGCATTACCCGTTGGAGCCAATTCGTAAATCTTGAATTTTGCACAAACCCACAGACGTGATTTTCTTCTTCAAATACAGATGATGTAATATTCAGCAAGCCAGCACTTATGAATGGCTAAAGGTTGTTGCAGACCTGTCTGAGCTTTTAGTAACCCTCCACTAATTCACCTCTGGATGTAACAAACACATCCACAGTTATTTACATGCCACCTTCAGTTTTAAATAATGGACGTCCATTTTCTGTGCATCGGTCCAGGCTGTTTGTAACTGTAATTTATCTTCCTGACACTTATGGTATTCTGCATGGCTGTGTCTCTGGTGTCCATGGGGAAATTGAAAACATCACATAAAATCGAGGCAGCTTGTAAAGCTTGAGGAGATAAGTGACAGTCTACTATTATTACTGCCATTTAGTATATTTACTCTTTAGCCCGCTGGCCCGATCAACGAATCTGCCTCTGCGATATTAATCTCCATTCCTGTGTTTTCCAAACATCTTGCAAGAACTGAACAATGCAAGTTGAGTTCCGAGACGTTTATAGCGTGAGTCACTTCATAAACATAACAGACAAGCTGTGCACAAGACTGGCGAAAGCGTTCCCCGCAGCGTTAACCAGCAGTGGACGGGGGGAAAAGCACACAGTGTTGTCGCCAGTTCATCAGGCCTTTAAGCTCTGTCCTAATTGCATGCAGAATGACGCTTCTGGCCAAGAGACCTTCCCACCCGTAACCGCGGCTTTTGTGAGCCTTTCATTTATTACGCTGCTCATTTCGAGGGTGAGCCTCAACATATTGCAGATCATGTGCCGTTAGTCTGCATGTCTCCTTGGAAGTGTCCTTACATGTGCCGCTGGGATGGGGGGCGGGGGTGCTGGTGCTCATCTACTGCGTTTTAATGTGCCTTCGTTGTGACAGCTGGCCTGATAAAAGAATTCCCATCATAGAATACAAAGTAAGTGGTTTATTGCATTCCACGGCGCAAATAGAATCATCAACTACGCAAACAGTTTGGAGATGTCAGGGGTGGCACAGGCTGAGTCCACGGTTTTGTGTTTTTGCTGTTTACGCATCTGTGGTAAATTGTGTGTGTGAAAGCGAGAGAAAAAGGGAGGGAGAGCGGAATCAAAGAGGAGTTGTACAAAGTATTGCTCGCTTGTCAGCGTCGACATCTTGTTTTGCATATGCCTCAAAAGGGCTCTTGAAAGCAGAATGCCATGTCATTCAGCAAAATGACATCTCATCACAATCTGAGAACAGTATGAGGTGTGAGAACGCTTTCAAAGGAAGTACATGTGGGTCAATCACAGTGAGCTTTTGTAGTGTGATGTTTCTGAAGCACAACACGAGTGACATACTGTATGAAAGTTAAAGGTAATATGTTTCTTTCAATGGTAAAAACGTTGTCATTTCCCAGCCTAATATACAGAGACGACTTTATAAATTCTACATAAAAAACACAGTGGCACTATGAAAACATTTCTGTTATTTAGCCCAACCTTTGATCAACCAATAGCGTGCATTTGGGAATAATCTGTTTAAAACCTTTTTAGAAGAGAACCTATTAGAAAAGAGTCATTATTTTTTGCTATTCCACAAATTGCACACTTTACCTTTATAGTCATCATGAAGCGGAAATTGCGATAATCTCTTCTTCGCTATTTGAGGTATATCTGAGTTAAACGGCTTCTCAAACAAGAAAAATATAGAGTGGGACTTGATTTTGTCCATTGGGAGTTGAATAGATTGTTGTGGTTTGCTAACCGCTGGAAGCGACAGGTTGATGGCCGGCCAATGAATAATAAAAAAAATGATGTGCATGGAACAATAATATATAATCTCTGCAATATTCCATAAAAAAAAATAAAAATTAAAAAAATAACAAAGAATTGTCCATTTTAATTTGATGATTATTTTCAAACTGTTGCCAGGCTGGATGTGGTTCGAAATCATTTAGTCAATCTGATCTTTCCTGTTCTGATGAGTGTTTGATATGGACCCAGGGAATCAGCTCAGAAAACCATGCATTTCGAATCATAGTAGTTTAAAATGGAGTGGAATTTGATTGGTTCTTAAAATTGTGCATTGAACCAAGTAGAGTTATTGACAGAATCCAATTCCATCCCTCAACTAGCAAAAGCTTTTATGTCAATATTTAGCATTACTTTGAGGCTATGAATTTCATGATCCATTAAAGCGAAATAACATTTGAAATATTCGCAAAAGACAAAGCTGGTGGAAATTTGGACAGACTGTTCATTCTTGCAATGGCCTCTAGACCCTGGGGAATAGATCAGGTAATGCAAGACGTCTTTTAGGTGGCTAATTATACACTAAGGAAAATAGAGATTTATTGATTAGAAGTGAGCTCAACTGCTGAGCAAGTCCAGTTCAAACTTTCTGCAGAGCAATTAGGTGTCACTGCTGTCAGTTCTCTTTTCTAGCTTGGAGAACCACCAGGGACCTGCCATGAACAAATAATCAAATAATAAGATATGATATGTAAAAAAAAACAAACAAACAAACAAAAAAAAAACACCTAAATGTTTAAAATGTAATAGAAACAATTATCACTTTGTGACTGAACCTAAACAGCTTGAGGGCAAAGAAAAGATATGTCAAAAATCCTCCAAGGCGATACATTTATGACATGTTGGCTGACTGAAACGAGTCCCATAGCCCCTTGCTGGGGAAGGCTAGCAAAGATTGGCCTAGTGCAGCCGGAGAATGAAATAACGTGAAAATGACCTTGAATTAGCTGTGCTGACTCTCTGGAATCGATTCAGCCTACATGTAAGAGTAGAATTACTGCTGAGAGGTCAGGCTGGCTAAAAGCCAGGGGAGCGGAGAGCCATGGACGGTACTATAGCGGACCAGAAAACAGGAGAGAGTCTGTCCGGATGAGCTGCAGGTTTCACTCTGTGTAAAACTCTCCATCTGTAGAGAATGAATACCAGCTAACTGTATCACATTAGGAAAACTGAGTTCTGCTTGAAAAGTAACTGTCAGGTATACAGGGTTAATATTGGGTTATGGTTATAATAATATTTTTTTCTATAAAGCACCTTTCCAAAGCAAAAGGTTAGATGAATACATACAAATAACACACATTCATAACAGTGTACAGTTCACAGACCAAGAGCTGAAGAGTAATATTCAAAGAAAAAAAAAAAAATGAGGAGGTTTGAACGGAAGATGCTTAATGGATGTCTTGAATTGATGTCTTGAGAGCATTTAATAACCTAGGAGTCACAACACTAAAAGACATGACACCATAGAGTGTCAAAACTCAATTTTGGAGTGCTAAAATAAATCTATATGATGGCATTTATTTTAGCACTCAAAAACTTAGTTTTGAATATGTTGAACCCATAGCGTCTGATTATTTGTCCAAGTGGTAACATAAATTTAATGAAAAGAAGAGGGTCCAGAACAGAGCCTTGAGGTACACCCCAATTTATATATTTAGAGAAAGATTTGTGTTTCTGGAATACAACAAATTGTTGCCTACCTGTCAAATAACAGGAAAACCAGTCAAAAGCTGTACCAGTAATTCCAATTGCTGAAAGGCATGAGAGAAGTATCTCATAGTGTCAAAGGCTGAGCTAAGATCCAACAGAAGAGTGCTAAGGAGCTAGGAAGTGATATCACAAAGGGGAAAAAAAAGGTTTAATAATATTTCTTTTTCATTTTGCCTTTATGTGTGTGTGTGTGTGTGTGTGTGTGTACTTTTCAAAACCCCAATATAATCATTCTCGATCTTTCATTGAGTGACACATCTAATTTCGTCAGCCATTTTGAATTTGTACAGCCATAAATAAACCATGAAATCCTCCCACAATGACAGTCATATAGAATTATGGGTAAGGGTCAAAACGTACAATCAGAGCACAGCTGGTGGCCTGATTGAAACATCACACTCTGAATGATTAAAAAGAGCCAAAAACCTTGGAAAAAAAAAACTTGCACTATAACTAAAATGTTGCTGTGGCGAGCAGGGCGGGCGAGAGTGATAATGAGCTTCAGCTGCTCGACACACCGGTCTCGTATCTCTCACGGAGGAGCTCCGGAAGCATAAAAGAGGAGCGACAACAGTGAAGGACGAGAGAGGACCAGGCCTGGAATTTATGTTGTGTTTTATTTTGTTTGTGTGGGCGGCAGTTCCTCACGTCGACTTTTTTACCTAACCTTTTACTTTCATTTTATTATTTGTTTTTGAGTTTATTAAAGTTGTTGAACGTTCGCCGGTTCCCGCCTCCTTCTTCCCATTCTTACGAACTGTGTCACAGTTGTCAAAAAAAGTTTTTTACTAGACTTTAAAAGCATTTGGATACGGTGGCCCAGTAGTGCATGATGAAGGGAACGCCTGCCAGTTCCATCAATTGGTTAAAACGAATACTTTGTATTTATTACAATTACTTTGTTTTAACATTTAAAAACAGACATGTTCAAATTCCAAAGCTTGTTAGTTCCTATTGGTAAGATTGACTTACTACAGGTGACATTTTGTCAAAACCTCCCTACATGTACTTACAATAAACAATTATTTACAGGAAAAAATCACTGTACTTCTCCAAAAGGTTTTGTTGTTGTTGTTATTGTTGACCACACTGGCTTGTACACTATGTACACTAATTGGCCTAGTGGTGAGGGAATCGGGCTTGTAATCTGAAGGTTGCCGGTTCGATTCCCACGCTGGCAGGAATTGAAAGTGGGGATTGTGAATAAACAGCACTCTCTCCATCTTCGATACCATGCCGATACCATTACATTGTGTTGTGCTTGATTTTGTTGTGTTGTGGCTTGATTTCATTGTGTTGTGGCTTGATTTCGTGTTGTTGTGGTGATTCCGTTGTGTTGTGGCATGATTTTGTTGTGTTGTGAATTTATGTTTGCTTTTTAAATTTCTTTGTGTTGTGCACTACTGGACCACCATATTTGGAAGCTATAAAACATGTTAAACATTATAACAAATTAACCATTCTTTAACATGAATTATTTATTAGAAATAATTGCTTTACGTAATTACATACATGGATTAATGATTCAATGCATTAAAACAATATGTTTGCACATCCAACAGCAATAGGCAAGTGAACCTTAAAATATGTCTGGTATATTAAATTCTTAAGATTGACTATGTCTTGGAAAACTGTTGCACAGTGGTTTAGAGTTAAATCAATATTTGATGTGATTCGTTATTTTTTCTCATTATTTAAAAAAAAAAAACATGTTTAAACATCACATATATAATATTTAATAAAACAGAACTAATCAAATACTACATGTGGCATGTTATAATGAAAAAGGTTTGTGGATACCACAGTACTGAGAAACAAAACTTGCTTCAAAGAATTCTAATTATAAAAGCTTGTTTTCATTTGTATTTAAAAAATAAAATGAAATAAAATGAGAGAACTAATCTGATAGTTTTAAATAAACAAGAAGCTGTTCATGCACAGCTTCACATTCATACTTAATCTGTAAGAAAGTAACAAAACTGAGAAAAAGTGCATGCACATTAATATTAATTTAGGAATTTGGATTTTAATTGTGTTTTTGTGCTTAAACACATACAAATTATTTGCAGAACAGCTACGCAGCTTTAAAGCTTTAAACAGCATAACATCGGATTAGATTTGTGAATCCCTACTAATGAAAATTAGTCATTTGGGTTGTCAAAAAGAATGCTTTTCACAAAAATAACCACTTTAGGCTACGCTCCATATTAGGATCTCTTCATTTGGATGTAACTGGCTAATAAATACTAATGATTTCAATGGGTGGTCATCAGATGCTTAGCACTGAGATTTTGAGCTTAACAGATCCACTAGGTGCGCGTTTGAAATCAAGCGTTTAGCTCACAGTCTCATGGCGTTCAATGATCAAGTGCTACTGGAATTAATCAACATTGTGTTTATGCACTCCATAATCACGCAACCTTTTAAACCCGTCAATCTATTTGACAAATGACATCATCAGTGAGTGTGAGGGGTGATCCGCAGACGGGCCGGATGACTAACCTTCAGAAATGTCATTCTGTCACTCAGTGTGACGGAAAACACTGTCAGGCCAACGACAATGGTGTCGATAATCGGGTCGCACTTCTCGCCTTTCCTTCTCCCTCGACTGTACCCATTCAGCTCCTTTCCTATTCATAATCCATCACCCGATCGAAGTGTGTGCGTCACAGTGCTTATGCGATTGTTTTAGTCATCAATAACAATAACAATGTTAGCATCAGTAATTGCCATATTTTAACACAGGCCACTAGATACAGGACAAGACACTTGACCTTGTGTCCATTTGCATATTTGCATAATTCATGCCTTGCATTCGAGCACACAAAAACTTGTCGTTTCAGTGTGGGGTGCGCTGACCTTTGACCTCAGGTCTGACGCCGCTGATACGTTCACCTCGATTCAGCAATAGGGCATGATGGACCCTGTATGCATCGCAATCTACTTGCCGCTTGTCTGGGGCAAATTAACAAGCCTGGCGTGATGCCCGGAATTAATTAATGAGGCCGGGCATAAACACATTGCCAAGGGCCGACAGGGATTTGCACTCAGAACGACGCAATGACGCTTACTGGAAGGGGTAGAAGAGTCACAGAATCTGGAGACAGCTATAAAAACACCTCATGATGAAGTCAAAGGCTGAAATGGGTATAAAGACAGCAATATGCTACAGGCCAGAATTGGAATTCATACCGTGTGCCACAGTAGTTAACTCAAAATTGAGCAACTATTTATGAACTTTATTTCTTAAATTGATTTCTGTAATTGAAATGAAATATAATATTAGATAAAAAAACAAAAATTAGACATGTTGCCATTTTCAGTTCAATCGGATGTATGTCCATGGCTGGGTAGGTTACTTTTAAAATGTATTTCACTACAGATTACAAAATACATGCTTTAAAAAGTAATTTGTCATGTATTTTTGTGAGATTAGCCAAGTTTTGTAACTTAATATAAATGCTTTAGAATACTTTGGAATACTTATAATTATGTAACACACACAAATAAGGTAATTGTGACTTTTTCGTCAGAATTGCATGATATAATGTTGCAATTTTTCTAAAGTTATAAAGTCAAAATTATGAGATATAAATTCGCAATATTGACAAAAAGCAGACTTATGTGACAGAAACTCGCAATAATGAGAAAAGTCAGAATTATGAAATATAAACTCGCAATAATGAGAAAAGTCAGAATTATGATATATAAACTCGCAATAACGAGAAAAGTCAGAATTATGAGATATATAAGAAAAGTCAGAATTACAAGCAATGAAGTTGATTTATAGATTCGCAATTGCAAGAAAAAAATCAGTATTGCAAGTTTCTATCATGTAATTCTGACTTTTTAACTTGTAATTATGAATTTATATCTCCCAATTCTGATTTTATAAAACAGTTCTGAGTTTAAATCTTCGATTTTTGAAAAAAAAATAAAAAATCTGAATTGAGAGATGCAAGCTCGCACTTGCCAGGAAAAAAGTTGAATTGTCCAATTACCTTTTTTTACAACTACATGGGACTCAAACAACTGATGCAAAACATGAAAACAGTCGTAGATCGTCCAGTAATGTTTACGTTAATGTTTAAATGACATTAAAATTCAAAGTAATCACCTTGGTAATCTAAAATACTTTTCAGATGTAATTGTAATCTGATTCCCACCCATTTAAAATGTAACTGTAATGTAATACAGTTACTCAAATTTTGTATTTTAAATACGTAACTAAGTTACTTGTATTTCAATACTCCCCAGCCTTGTGTATGTCACAATAGTGAAGAACAGATCTGTTTCATTCCCACTTTAAGACACAAGTCTCAAGGACTAAAGATGATAATGGTGTAAACACTTAAAACGACATACTAAATGTAAACAGATAGCAGAGTCCATACCACAAATATCAATAATGGCACAGAGAAACAGTATATATATATATATTTTATTCCAGCTAATATATGATAAAAGATTTGACAGCCAAAACTGTAGCATGATTAAATTAAAAGAACGATATTGTCTATAAGCTATAGTTATCATTCTTGGTGTTAAAGGGCCTTTAAGCTAAAACTGAAATTAAAAATTGAAGTTATATAGAGATTTTTTTTAAACTTAAACTTAAAATTACAACTCAAATATAAAAATAAAAGCTAATTCACATTATTAATAAATTCTATGGTACATTATTATTTATAAATAAACACTGACTTGTCTCAGTGTAAGTTCTTGTTTTTAATAGCCTATATATAAGCAATTACAGGAGCAAATGTGCTGTTTTCCCAAATATTAATATATTTTTGATATATAAAACAAGTTAATTGGCTATCAGGGGACTTACATTTTATTGTCTATTTTTCTTTTGACAACAAAATTTGTTCCAAACAGTAGAGCCATTGCATGTCTCTGAAAAACACAGTTTCAGTTCCGTTACTGAATGAATCTGTGTTTTTGAATCATTCTAATAATAATAACTCAACGACTCATTCAGTCACTTTGTCCGTGAATGAATCAGACTGAATTGAGTGAATCATTTGACTGAATGATTCAATGACTCATCTATAATGATTCATAACTCATTAAGACCATGAATTGCCACCACCTACTAGCGATTTTGGTATCATTTCATTTTAGCTGCAGGAACTGAGGGACAAAGATTGAATGCGGGTTTTGGTCGTAATTGTAACCATAGTTCTAGTTAAAAAGATATAATGCATTTATAAATAGACTATTAAAGGGATAGTTCACCTAAAAAATGAAATCATCATTTTCATCATTTATTCCCACTCAAGTAGTTCCAAACCTGTATGAATTTCTTTGTTTTGCTGTACACAAAGGAAGATATTTGGAAGGATATTTGTAACCAATCAGATTTTTTTTTTTGTCCAACTATGGTGGTCAATGGAGGGCGAGATCTCTTTGGGCCTCTGACTGTTTCTATAAAACAGGCCACCGAATTGCTGAGGCCGCCTCTGTATCAGTCAGTTGCATTTATCGAATTTTTCTCATTTTTGGAGCCCAACATCGACCACATCCCTTTGTTGCATGCAAATGAGCAGCATGAGTCTTCTTCAAAACACAGACACAGAAGTCGTCACACAGGTTTGGAGCAGAAACAGCCAGTATTTATGGTTCTGGACACCATTCAATAATGTAGAAAACTCTGTGTCTTTATACTGTTAGCATGTAGCCATATTACTGATCTTCTGACAGAGTGGCACAACAGCTGCTTAAAGTATGCTTTTTTTCACTCCACCATGGTTAGTTATCAAACCGAACACCTGTGATTTTTCTTATGTTAATGGTAAAAACAAGTAATACTCCAAAGGACCTGAACCACAGCCAATAGATGAAACACTGCATATGTTACAAAGCAATGTAGTGTGACAAAGAGGAGAGCTCTTAGAATGCAAAGACTAGAATTTAATCCCCTACCTTTAGAGAGAACATCTTCTCATTTGATTGTGGATCCTGAACTCTACTATAATAGAGGAGGGTGAACACGCGCAGGGCATTTCATCTGTGCCAAACATAAAAGCTGCTTTGGAGGCCATGTAAAGCATATTTTATCATCTTACCTCAACTCGGCACAAAAGAGACTTTGGTGGAGTGTGTTGAAGATGGAAGACATGACAAATTTCAAACCATCTTGACAGCAGATGATTTGTGTTTTGAGGTGCTGCTACTCAAATACTGGTATAGACTACTTTTATGTTTTTTCTTAATCCTTTTTGGAGTCTGTTCCACAGTATAAAAGGATTGGAAAGAGAAAGCAGTAGTAAATGACTACAATCTAGTTTTTTTCTAGTTGAATTGTGCCTTTAATATCATTCCTGCAAAGCAATATATTGTGTTTACTTATCATTTAGTCTATAAAAAAATAGGCCTTTTCTTCAATAAAGCGTTTGCCTTGTTCATGATTCAATAGAAACAGTACCATAAATTAAAAACTCAGTAAGGTTGTATTTATTTGATTAAAAAAAAAAAAAAAATACAATAAAGCAGTAATATTGTGAAATATTCATACATGATTTGTCTTATATATTTAGCTATATTTTTCGCAGCCATTACTCCAGTCTTTAGTGTCACATGATCATTCAGAAATAGTGCTGCTTTATATATATTTTTTTAAAAATAGTGACTTTTTTCAGGATTCTTTGATGAATTGAAAATTCAAAAGAACAGCATTTATTTGAAACAGATTTGTTTTTGCCAAAAGTCTTCCAAGTCACTTTTGTTAAATTTAACGCATGCTTGCAGAATAAAAGTATATATTTTTTTTAAAATATTAATATATTTTAACCTTTTGAACTTTATCATTTAACGGTATTATGTGAAAATTGTTAATCACCGTGTTAAATGATGTAAATGTGACAAAATCAATGGAAATATGGAAACTAATATATATATATATATATATATATATATATATATATATATATACATAGCAATTTATATAGCAGTTAGCAATTTATTAGTGTGCGCTGGTATGGGTTAAAGACAAAATGCATGCATAAAAAAGTTTCTTAAATTCTCATCAAAATGATAAAAAAAAAAAAAAAAAAAAAAAAGAAGAAAAATCATCAGAGTTCTGTCTTTTCTCGAGGGTCATTTTAACCTCGATGGTGAGAGGTTCCTCTGGCATGGCTCTTCTTTCATAAAGTGCTCTTATAAGAGTCGAGGTGAGGGTGACCTGCTGCCACTCTTCCAATAAGGGCCTCAGATCCCTGAAGCAGTCAAAAGTCTGTCTCTATTACACTCAAAATATCCACACTGACCCCCATCACTCTTCTTTCATCTCAAACCGGCGATATGAAAGAAATCCTTCATCGTCATTCTCATTCTTTATTCACACTCAACAGAGTGCCAAATCCAGACTATTTTAAGAATTTCTTTTATCATAGTTGTAAGACTTTTGGAGACAGTAATTTTAGGAATATGCCATCTTAGATTTGTTCCTTTCTTTGACTGGGAAAAAAAAAAAAAAAAAGTACACAGGACAGTCTGTTATAGGGCCGCCACAACAGCCCATGCTGATAAATTGCAAGATTTTTGTCATTGATTTTGATACTAAAGAAAATTGAATATGAAGTTTCTGAAATGATATTGGGAGGGATAAAATATAAATAAAGAGGCATTATCAGCAGGCATTTTATTCCAGGAAAATGAATCAAATTTTATTTTAATGAAACTAATCTTGAGAGCAGGACATCTTGTGTGAATCAAGAGCAACAGAATATGAAATACATTTCATTATATCGATATTCTATAAAAAAAAAAAAAAAATCATTTGAGTAGGTTATTTTCAGTGATTCAGTTTACAAAATCAGTTTGAATGATTCATTTGAGAATCATTCTGATATGGCTCTTGAGTTCAATTCATTAGATGAATGATTTATTCTTGCCCGTTTCATGGGTGAGTCAAAATGTATTCATTGACAATCATATAAACATTCACCATGTCATCTAGATGTGTATAAAACATACAATATTCTTCAAATGGTTATTCATATATGCACTTTAATAACAAGAGAGTTTATGGCACACCCATTCACCCAATTTATCTCGGAGTTTCCCTGTATTAAATATGACTTGACGGGGCATTCACATTCCAATTTCTAGGAAACTAGGACTAGGAAACTCTGATAGCACATGAAGGCGGCATTAATTTCTTTACCACCTTGCTAGTAGGCAAGTTCAAGTCTTACAGTTTTATGATTCCCAAAACAGACTCGAGAAGTGTTTGACAAACTGCAAAGGCACCTTGGACCATTTCTCTTTTGAGACATGCTCTATTACCGAAAACTAATTACTAATTCACAATCATCCTAATGATTCATTATTTTCATAATGTGTTTGGTGCTCTTGGTTTTCTTTCAGCGCACTCATAACGGCACGTATACTTTTCAGATTCATTCACACCTGGCGCTGCCTTTCTCTCCTTTGTCTCTCACTTCCATTTATTTTTCACACCTAGAGGTAAATAGATTTGAAAGCTATTCCGTCTCATCCCTCGCACAGCCAATCCTCTCATCACCCTTGCCTGGACAAATAGCTGTCTGAAGTTCACTCTGCACCGGCATAACTCCTTGTGCCTGCAGAGAAACACCTCAAGACTTCTCTGGCCCACCGGCCCCCACTAAAATCTGCCATTTTAGCTTCACGCCGCCCAATTTTTACCGAGAAGCGGCAGCACAATGATAACTTGATTTAGCCCTCAAATATCCTCCCAGCAGATTGTTTCAGCCACTTGGGAGAGATGAGAGTTGTGTCAACTGAGCCATTCAGTGTCTGCCCTGAGAGACGAGCTGAGAGCCATGCCATTAACCCCCTCTCTCGCTGCGAAATGGTTTTGAACCTGCCTTTCTGAGGTGAGACGGAAAGTGGGAATGCTGGGTAGAACCGTCACATATCCCTCTCAGCGGCGAAGAGAGACTTGAAAGTGAGCGCGAGCTGTTTAAAGAGCAGGCGAGAGGGGCCGTCTCCAAAGATCCAAAAATCAATGTGCTTTGAAAGGCCTGCTTTTTTCCTCCCTCCACCACTGTATATCTCCAGCAGAACGTGTGTAAACACAATAAAGGCACATGGGACGTAAAATTAGCTCTTCAGTTCGACGGGAATCGTCTTGTGGCTGGTGTTTAAATGCTGAACTAACTGAGTGTACAGCATAAAGAAAAAGCTTTTAGGGAAAAAATGAAGTGCAAAATGGAAATCATGCAATTGGATGCTGGAAATCAATGGAACCTGTTATATAACTAAAAATGTAATTTATTTTATTGCAATTTATTATTTTAATATAGTTTCAAAGGGGGCATTTTTCTTTTTTTTTTATATTTCAACAGCCATTTTCTATAATTTATTTATAATCTATTTTTTTTAAATGATACTTATTATTTTTACAATATTTTAGCAGCCATTTTATATCATTAAAATAGTATTATATGTACAATTTGAAAAAATAATAAAATTATATATATATCTCATTTATTATTTTTATCATTTGAAAAAGAGAAAAGACAAATAATAATCATCTGACTTGCTCAATTATATTAATGTTTTTCTGTGACTTGAATAAAGGCAATAATTGACCCTTTGCAAACAGTTTGATTGACAGGCGATCTGACCAATCATAACCCCGAATTCGCCATTTTGTCTGACAAAGCAGTCAGGGGAGTTAGTAGATTAACGTTGGTGAACTTGAACTTCAAAAATTGGGGGTACTCATGTCTTTCCGCGCTTGAAACAACATTCCTTCTGATGTTCATTCATGTTTATTTGATGCTATAAATGAACTAGTATGAAGAGATGATTGGTTCACGAGCCGCTTGAAGGAGCTACAGCGATCTGTCACGACACATTAAAGAGCCACTATATGGTATTTATTGTTTCAACTTCTTTAAAAAATTAAAATATTTTAAAAATGAAACTGTTTCATATGTCTGTCGACACGTTGTCAGTGTCCTCTTTGCTCCGGGATGTATTTTTCACTGCGCGAGGACATGATGTGTGGCGTGAGAGCGCATGGCTTGTCGCACATAGCAACAGTAACTAAAGGAGGCGCGTCTTTGCGAAGGGTCAATTTAGACATTTTAGGTAAAATTACAAAGTCTCATGAACTTATCAGGACCTCAGAAGGCAAACATTTCTAACCTGGCAAGAGATGCACACAGAACATGTGGTGACCTCTTGCTACGTTCTCCTTTGAATAATTAACCAAATAAAAAGTTTTGGCACTGACATCTGCTCACAGCAAAAGTCCAAAAGTGTAAACAGTTTGTGACAGCGTGTCTGCATGTTTAACAGCCATTGCATCTGCATTGTGGGGGTAAATTGCCATTGGCAGGCTAATATACAATCCCAGTGCTGAATCACTGGTACATCTATCAGACGGCAGGGAAATACATTTACACCAACTGGTATCAGGCTTGTCATTCTTGTTTAATATTGTAAATTATTCAGTGACTGGTCACTGGTGCAATGTATTAAGATCGCTGCAGATCGGAGTCCAAATTTAATGAGCCAATGGGATGTTTTGCAAGTTAATCAGATACAATTCCAGACCACTAATTAAGAAGAAAAATTATTAACGCCTCTCTCCCGTAGGACAACAGGGTTCAGGAGAATTTTTTTTTTAACAGCATTATTAATTACGCAGACTGAATGAATTTTCTGACACGTTTTTTTATGTCAAGCGTAGTCTGACCAAGGAAATAATTGTTTTGATCTGCACCACTGCATTCATATATCACCCAAGGAGACACAAAACACACAAATGCACACACTCACACCCATTCTTTTTATGTGTTTGTCAAGACGCTCCACAGAGTAACTCAAAAAAAAAAGAGAGAGAGAGAGAGAGAGAAAAAAACGAGGCATAGAAAAAGAATAACAATGAAACTGTGAAAAAGAGAGACAATAAAAACACAATTCTTAAATAACTTAACGTTTTTGCAACCAGCATACGCTTTATTAATTTTTTTAATGTTATTTTTGTTTGTTTGTTTTTGGGTGGGAGGGGGGCTTTAAAAAAGATTTGTCATAAGTCATTCAGTGTTGCCATTTATTTATTTATTCTACTTATTAACACATTGCGGCAGTTTAAAAAACAAAAACTTGTGCATGTGTTCTAGTGACTTTACTACAGTTAAAAGGGTTCTACAAATGTAGAAATGGTGGCATGAGCAGGTTAGAGGAATTATGGGTGAACGTACAACATTTGGTAAAAGAAATGAGGAAGAGGGAAAAAAAGATTAAAAAGAGTGAAGACAGAGGAGTAAATTAAAGAAGAAAAAAAGAGAAGGAAAGGAAGATAAACCCCTGTGCACCAATACAGCAAGTTCCTTCCTTCTCTTTTCATTCCACAATCCAAAATTTATTATAGTTCTCCTTGTTTCCCTTCATCTCTTGCTTTAATCTCTGCTCGCCCCGACCTCTCAGCTCTCTCTGGAAATCTACAACTTTTGCTTTAAAGCTCATGTCATTGGTTTAAATAGTGTTTTAATAGCATATGCTTTCAAATAGGCTTTTTTGAACACTTCCACCACTGGCCAGCCAAACAGACAGCCACGCCCCCAAACTCACACCATTGGTTGAGCTGTTGTTGCTAGTGGGGATACTCAAACAAACGGAGAAATGTTTTGATTGCTCCACAGAGACATTGCGTTTCTACTCCACAGGGAAATCAACCTACAAATGAAAAAAAAAAAAAATTTTTTTTTTTTTTTTTTTGAAGTAAAAAGTAAAATGTTGAATAAAAAAAAAAAAAAAAATAGCGTGAGGAGGAGGGTCCATGCAAGAGAGACTTCAAAAACGGCATTAAATGAGGAAAAAAGCCATTGAAGGTGATTCACCCTCACCTCTTTGCTTTGACACCCGTTAATTGTCTTTGAACCTTCTCCGCCACTGGATTCTCATTTCCCTGTGATTTATTTGGCATTAGGGCGCTCTGCATTAGTCACAGACACTATTAATGAATTTCTGCAATCCGAGGATTACAATGTCAGCAATAGGTCACGAATGGGTCATGAATGAGTGATTTGTCTCGAAAACAGGAATTGTGGGTAATGCGTTAGCTGTCATGTTTATTAAGTGTGGGCGAATATTGTATATTAATATGGTAATTTAAAAAGAAGGCTTGCAAGTCCTAGCTCCACGCTAAGACCATGACAAGTCTAATAATGAATAATGCTGACCAATTGAGATGTGAGCCGATCAGGCTTATCTGGTCATGCACAGACCTGATCAGGTTCATCTGAGCAACGAGACCCTTTAATTGTGCATGAATATGGTGATTGTGGTACATGCATGAGTCTACATGAATATTTACATGAGATGCGATCTTCAGATGCTGAATGTCAGCAGGTGGCAAGTTGTACGCTGTTTAGACGGAGATCGCTCGAGGCTAGCAGGGTAAACAACCGTTAAAAAATACAGTACGAGACTAAACACTGAAGCACAGGTGAGGCTCTCAAACTCCTGGAAGTTGTTTTGCCCTTTGGAGGTCTGGGCGTCAGTGCGAGTTTTCACTTTCTCTCTCCATTTCAAGAGGCCTTGGGGTTTATCTGTTGTTGGCAAGATAGAAATCAGCGCGGGGCAGACAGGCGCTATGGGTGCTGGAGGAACAAGCACCTTTTCCTGCTCCAGAGAGGTTCGCCATTGGCTGACTGTTTGTTCCTGCTCAGCGCAATCAATACAGCCGAAGAGATAGGGGGAGAACTTAATTTGATAACGCTCAAAAAAGCAATTATATTCCTGCTCGCTGTTAACTAATTGGACTGTCACGAGCATTAAACATCTTCACGTAATGCGCTGACAGCCCCAAACACCTTTGTCGTGCACTGTAAATATCAAATGCGGGCGTATTCTCATATGGATTGTCAAGATTTGGCTGCGGGCTACTGTTGGTTATGAACACATCTCTCTTTAAACCGATCATACTTGAAATTAAGTGTGTGTGTGCATATGAAAACTGTGCACACGTGTTTGACGTATTGTTTATCACACGCCCCCTCTCCCGTGTGAATATTAAACATTTTATATGTACCCAGGGGTAATATGACAGCCTTAATTCAATCAATACATCTAAAAGGCTCTGCGGAGGGAATATGTTGTGGCTAATGTCACAATGGGGTCTTTGAATTGGTATCAGCTTCATCTACAGACAAAACATAATTTTATTTTAGTAGATATATGAACCCACCTGGGTAAAACATGAAAAAAAGGTCATTAATATCTCGCAATCACCATAAAAGTTTTGCGTGTACTGGAAATAAATAAAATGTTAGCTATCAAATTAGCCTCATTTTTACTTTTATTCAACCACCATTTACACTGTAAACCCAAACAGTATAACTAACTTATAATGGACATAATGAACTTATATACCTTTTACTCAAAATGGGCCAAAAATTTTAAGTAACTGTTATTTTTGAGTTCATTCAACATCTATCAGAGATTTAAGATTTTTTTTTTACAACTCTGCTAAAGTTTGAAGTTCAGGGAACTTGGAAAAAATAAACTCAACCGTAATCAAATATTTTAATGTCAAACATGCGCCCCCTAGTGGCTTTTTTTTTTTTTTACCAAAATGTGACATCATCACTGACATCATCGCTTTCATACATTTTAAGTAATCTGAACTGTTTCATTGTTTTGAGTTTAATTTAGACAAACTTAAGGTTTAACTCAAACTGGACTGGGAGTTCTATTTCCCAGCATGCTTTGCCCATGGTACTCGAAAGAGAGAGTAAATGCTATAAATAAATGTTATATAATGTTTTTTTTTCGCAAGATTAATGTTGAGTCAGAGATTTAGTGGTGATTAATGTTTTGTTATGCTAATTGAGAAGAATTTCTGTTAATTTAGGTTTTGGAGAGTTACCATCATGGTGACATGCAGTCCATGTGGATAGGTTTTAGAGCAATTTTAGATGCTCGATATTGCTCATTAAATAAATATCATAATAATGATTTGTCTTTATTTAGCTTGTTACAGCTAACTAATGTCAAACTACTAAAATAGTTTACTTTGAGGTTAAATGGATATTTTAAGTCAAATCTATGAATGAACTCATACAGTTAAAGTTAAGAACAACTAAAATGACTAAGTGGTACAAAATAAAAATCTGATAACTTAAACTTTGAATTTTTTAACTTAAAAATTGAGGCAACTGAACTAAATTTTTTGAGTTTTGCCAACTTATTCAGGTTTACAGTGTACTTAAAACTTTGAGTTGCATTAAATTGCGATGAAGAAAACAATAAATATATATTTTGATTTAAATTGTTTATATGTAAATTAGTTATTAAAAAAATAGCTATGCTTACTGATGATATTTAAGTTTGTAAAGAGTATCAGAGTATTGAGAGTCTGTAGCAACACTCAATATCGACTTTCTATCTCACAATGTGACTTTTTTCTGTTAAATCTTTTTTTTTTACTCTGAGGCTTCCACAAAGAACAATGAGCAGTTTAGAAAAAGGTCAAAGAATACAAGGCGAACCTCAGTTCAACGACTGAGTGCAAAGATTTTCCCTCACTTAATGCACCTAATAATTAAAAGTCATACATTTATTTTTAAACTTTGATCATCTGATATAATTTGAAGCCATTGTGCCAAATGCAGCACTGGAACCCTGGTATTCATCACCGATCTTGTTTGAAGCAGTTCAACACCTAATAATTACAGCGGCTGCATGGATTAAATCAGGTGCGGAACAAATGCCTTTATGTATCCCTGAGACAGCGATAATTCCTCACACAACAAGGACATCTCTGAGGTTGAATACATTAGAATGAATCACCACGATCCTGTACTGCATTACTAAATGACTCATTTAATTCATTAGAGGCCTTTCCAGGCAAACCATAGTCCTCATAGAGACAGATAAAACTGTCAGAGAAAACTCAGAACGAGAGAATGTTTGTAAAATTCGTCTGGTGGAACAAAAAGAAAGGAATTAGGGGGAAAAAAAACAGTCACCGCCCTTGTGCCAGTTCTCTTCCGTGGCCTAATGAAGTAATCTATTGTTTCTACCCAGAGGGCAAACAAGTTTGAATATATGGATGTAGCGAGATAATTGTCATTCCCATAATTGTGCGATTGTGAACCATTTAATTCTGCAAACCCTTCATTCTGCCACGGGGCGCAACCAATACAGCCCATTTAATTCTTTTTCATAAAAATCAATACAGTCCTTTCGGGGGACAGAGGTAAATGAGTCTATTAAACAGGAGGCTGTAATCAATGCATAATGAATCTGGGATGTCTTGAGTGGGGTTAGAGAGGGTCATGTTCATGGACGTGTCTTGCATTAGGTACTGTAGGTCTAGATTCAATCCAGTCGAATCTGATTCAATATGGCAGGTCTAATCGCTTTGAAAATCTCTGTACGTCACTGACTACTCGAGCCGTCCAAACCTCTCTTTTCATTTGCTATTCAATTCAAAACAGATGGATGCAGGATTTGGAAATGTATCTTCAGGTTTGACGGAAAATTCAGAATCGAAGAACTTGTTCCCTTTCATGAGTTGAACTTTGAATTGAACATACCATATTCCACAGGAAGTTTGGAATTTATTGAACTGAAATTCAAAAGAATTCAACACATCTAATGCATTCTGGGATATTGAGTGTTCTTACACTCTGGTTCCCAAAACTATATTAAATATATAAATAGATAATATCAGTTATATTTGAACAAAGACTTTATATACAGAAAGACGGTGCACTCATGTTATTATGAATGGGAAAAAGTGCAACGCACAATGTGGCAGAATAAGTCCCGCCTTCTAAATAAGAGCCTGTCGCTGATTGGTAAAGTCATCGCGTCACTGCAGATGCCGTTAGAAGCTCCGGTTCCTATAGAAACAGTCAGATGCATACTTAGCTTGATGCAGCCTGAAAAATGCCATTTTTTGTCTTGATTCGAGCATTTAGGAACAAAATTTAGGAGACAGTTGTTGCGAGATTTCATTGGTGATTTCAAATAATCACCCATTCAAAGAGATAGGAGCTGCACTTGCATGCCCAACAGGTATTTCAAAGATGGCCGTCGAGTGAAATGACTTGTTTAAAGGGACTTTGTAGCAGATCTAATGTATAGAGGTGGAGCTGGGGAAGATGGCGGCTTTTAGAGGAACTTTAAAAAAGAAAAGCACATTGCAAACTGCTATTCAATTCAAATTGCAGTCAATCCTGGTATTGGTCAAATTTGAAGCTTATACCATCCTTCAATAATCATAACATTAATAGTGACCTGACATTGTCCGCAAAGAACGCCTTTAATTCCACTCCATGAGCTTCCATCACATTGCACTGGACCAATTCGTTTGTGGGTCGATTCTAGAAATTGTTCCATGGCAGAGTTGACGTGTGGAAAGACATGAGAAAGTGTTAGAAACAAATGAAAAAAAGAGAGAAAGGTGGTGACAGAGGACTGAGAGAGAGGGAGAAAAAGTGAGAGCAGAAGGTGTTTTTATGAGCAATGGTTTTACTGTCCAGCTGCTGAGGTCTCACAGATGGCAGAGTGTGTATGACAGTCATGGGCAAGATATGAGAGGAGAGTGCTGTGAATTTCCCGTCGACCAATGACAGCGCCGCTCTCAATAACCCACCGGCCACGCACGTTCACCTTTCATTCTCAGGCGGTCACGGACCTCGCGGACAGACTCTCTTAATAATGAAAATCCAATATGTGTACATCACTGGAAGCGCTTATGATAGTTTTGAATTAGCTTTAATAATAATACTGTGTGGATAATGCAGTAAGACTATTGCGTATCTATATGTGTGTGTGTGTGTGTGAGAGAGTTTAATGAACTGTGTACAGCATAATGAGAAACCTGTTGTCATGTGACTGAGACCTTGGAAACGAGAGACCTCTCAGAATTCACAGCCCAACAGATGCTAATAAGAAAACTTTGTGTGTGTGTGTGTTGATAAGCAGCGGACCTGAACGAAAATCTTTATGCCCCATAAAGCATAACCCAAGCAAAGAACACTATATCTACTTAATAATTACAAACTTGCCAGATGACACACAATAAACATCTCTTTTTCTTTCTTTCTTTCTTTCTTTCTTTCTTTTTCTTTCTTTCGCAAAATAGTCTGGCAGTCCCATCTGTCCAAGTGTCTGTTTCCAGGGGGCGATTCAAGGAATCCAGCAGGAATAACAGCCTTTGGGCTGTACACTATACACCATGGCCACACTGAAGGTCAACTAAATTCTTTATAAAAAGAGCATCTCGAACGTGATATCTGATATCTGGTTCGTATCTGTGGTGAATCGAAAGTTAGTGCAACAGTGCCCACCCACCTTTACAGCGGTGCTGCTTCCAGTATTTTTCCATTCATTTCTCACCACAACTTTGATTTGAAGCAAAAAAGTATTTGAAAATCAAACAAAAATGCAAAGGTACAAGACTGTGTACTTAAAAGTGCAATAGGTGATTCTCTACATAAACATTTTTTTGTTATACTGGTTGAAAGTCTCCTCATATCCTGATAGCAATAACTATGTTAAACGGTTTAGATGTATTTTTATAAATATATATTGTCAGTGGAAATAAAATGACCATAAAATGTTTTCAATGCTAGCAGGCTAACGGTAAGATTTCCCAGATGACCTACTGCACCTTTAACAGTTTTAGTGAAGAACTACAATCCCATGAAGCATTGCGAACAAAATAATTACAGAAATATAAAACTACTTTTTAAAAATTTGTTTTAAGATTATTGCAAAATATGCATATCTATATTTAAATATTTAAGTATTTTGAGAGTGTAGGGGGATCGACTCCATTACGTCATTTTGCGTTGTGGAGCTAATGAGATCTTTTGGCAAGTTTTGCTTAACACGAATCAGGGTTTTACACATTTGGTAACAGGCTAAACTGATATAAAATAAATAGAAAAAAGATCATATTATATTCAGCATGACAAAAAAAACAACACAAAAAAAAACCCCCAAACAAACAGCGAATACATAAAGAGTGTCTACAAGTATTCAGTTGCTTTTTCCCCTTTGATTTATTGTCTTTGATGACCCCAATGAACATCCAATTTTGAATACAAAACATGCAAATTAATGTATCCAATTTGTTGTTTGACTTGATTGTGATTCTTTGTGTCTCGCTTCTTCAAAAGGACAGGATGACATTCATCACTTCACACAGAGATTCACTCCCAGACTTCAGATCAGCTCCGTATCACAATGAATTTTTATGCCCACTCATAAAAGGAATCCGTTTCCATCTTAATTCACTGAAAGGATCTCTTCAAAACCGGCCCGGACTCAAATTAATCTAATTCAGACCCCACGGGGAGATGTGTAATACATCCTCTCTCAAGCACTCACTGTTCTTCTCTTGTCATAGAGTAATGACTGAGCGAGTCCCAGCATCCCTTCTACATGTTGAAGTGGAGTCTGTGAGGAGACGTCATGACAGCTACATTCATTACAGTAACCAGGTTAACCAACCAGCAGCTGCATAAAAGACCAGGTCATTTTAAAGTTCATTTAGACGTTTTCAAGATATATTTCAGAGATTGAGGAAAGTTGTCACAAATGGACACAAAGGACGGTTTTCATGTTAGCTTTTACCTTTTTGCGGTTTCATAATTGTCACCAATTGTGATAATTTAACCCATATACACTGTAAAAATCAACAAAGACTTTATGCAATTATTGGAGTGTGCTTTTCAGGAAAATACTATTTACTATCACTATTATACTATATTATACTACTACTTTGTCTTCATATCCATTAAAGGATTGCTAGACTGCATAGATCAGGTCAGCCGGAACCGGGAACACTTCCTATAACACTAGATGTACTGGTTACATCAGAAGAAGAATGGCGTCTACGCTAATTTTTGTCTCTCTGCTTATCCCGAGGTTTACCAATTAACGCGATTGGCTGGATCCGGGCCGTGTCCGGGTCGGACGGGGAACCTGTGCCTGTGTGCGGCAGCAACGTGGCCCTGCGTCGGCGGAGACTGTGTGAACTAGCTCATCCTTTGTGAAGACCTTACCGACTCATCAGCCAGTGGCACATATCCCCAACAAACCGTCCCTTACCGGCGTGATCAAAAAGATCTTAAACTAGATGGAATTAAATATTTTGACTGTTGCGATTCCAAATCGGTTTAATGACCTGTAACTCTGCCTGAGTATCGGACAAGTGTTCACTGTTGGCCAGAGGAGAACTGGCCCCCCGACTAAGCCTGGTTTCTCCCAAGGTTTTTTTCTCCATTTGTTGGAGTTTTGGTTCCTTGCCGCTGTTGCCTTTGGCTTGCTTAAGTTGGGGACACTTGCTTGATATTCAGCAGTGTTTCTGATAGGCCTGCATTGGCGGCGTTGTATGCGAACTGAGCTGAGCCGGACGATTATGTCACTGTTTTCTCCAGTGCTGATATACATAATTTAATTAGACTGGGAGCTGCTGTGCAGCCAAAATTATTTTCCAATTATTAATGTAAAGCTGCTTTGCCACAATTTGCATTGTAAAAAACGCTATATAAAAAAAGGTGACTTGACTACTATACTAATACTATTAGTCTTTATACTTTAAAATTGAATGTTTAAATCAATAATCAGATGTTTTCCTGCTGTTTTCTCATTTTTGCTGTTTATTTTGTCACTGAGAGGAAAGCTTGCATCACATATTTACATATTCATCGAACCGTCGCTCTCAGCAGTGTGGGCGGTGTCAGATGTTTAACAACAGTATATCGCTGTTAATATCCACGCATTTCAGACTTCGTTTTACTCCTAAACGAAGAACGAAAAAGAACTTCGCCGTGAGTATATCGGGGCCATTAGGCATGTAGACATGGTCAAGATGATATGCTGAAGTTCAAACTGAGTATCAGAATGATTTAAGTAACGTGGCTGGTCTGATTATTTCAGAAACTGCTGATCTACTGGGACTTTCGCTCACAACCATCTCTGTGGGCGAAAATGCCTTGTTGATGCCGGTCAGAAGAGAATGGCCAGATGGTTCGAGCTCAGAAAGGCAACGGTAATTCAAATAAGCACTCGTTACAAACGAGGTCTGCAGAAGAGCATCTCTGAACGCACAACAAGTCAAACCTTGAAACAACGGCTACAGCAGCAGAAGAAAACACCGAGTTCCACTCTTGTCAGCTAAGAACAGGAAACTAAAGCTACTATTTTCACAGGCTCACCAAAATTGGAAAAAAGATTGGAAAAAACGTTGCTTAGTATGATTAGTCTAGAATTCGGCTGCAACATTCAGGGTCAGAATTTGGCCTAAACAACATGAAAGAATGGATTCATCCTGCCTCATGTCAACGGTTCAGGCTGGTGGTGGTATAAAATTGTGTGGGGGGATATTTTGATGGTTTTAATCTTTATTCCAGCAGGATAAGGCGCCTTGTCATGTCAGGTCCAACCCGGTACTAGAACCAGTGTCAGTGTAGTATACCATATAGAGTTCAGATCATAAACTGAAGCCTAGACTGAATAATGCCACACCACAGGATGTGTTAAAACTTTGATATCTTAAAACCACAGGAGCCATAACGCCTTCACCTGAGACAATATGTCTCTCCCAGATAATGGGAGTCCTGCAAGTGTGTCCAATACATCTTAAACATCAGTCCTTCACCTTTCACTGTAAACTAGCCATTTGGGTAGAATAGTGTTGTCACAGCCGTTTCTCCGTGAGCGTTATATGCACCATGTCGTTATCCTTTCATATGATGTCTTTAAAATGAGCAGTGCGCTCCGGCGTGACACGTTCTTGATTGTGCCTGGTTAATCTCCCGATCAGGACCGACTATCTGCCGCGTGACCACATTTCTCACAACCCTTTCCCATTCCATGAATAATGCAACTGGACCATCGAGAGGTGTGCTTTGCCAAAAAAAAAAAAAAAAAAACTGAGGCAGCCATTTGTAATTACAATGATCTAAAATGCAGTATATGTCCCCGTGCAGCCATTCGCAGGAGTCCGCCGCGGCCTAGGTGCATCTCGCTCGCCATCTTAAACGATAAATTAAAAATCTGCTTTTGGAGACACTTCCGCACAAAACCAATTACGACTTAGCGAATAAATATTTAATCTGTGTATTCAGAGGTAATTTGTCATCCCCCTCAACGCCTGACCCAAAGCAGCGTTACAGGGGAAGGAGGTTTAATTTGCTTTAGCAGCTGTGGAAAATGGTATGGATTCAGGCATTTCCTTTTTTCTTTTTTCCCCCCTCTTCTGCTGTTTTGCTCTTCTAGGAATCTCAAACCGCAGGCTTTGACAGGGTCTATCCAAACACACAACAGGAGTCCTTTAAACCAGAGACATGAAGACATGCCACTGCAGCTTGAACAAGACCCAGATAACTAAACTACTCTTTTATGTTGTAACTCTTCAGATATTTCTTTAAACTGATATTATATATATATATATATATATATATATATATATATATATATATATATATATGTAGTTTGCTTATTTATTTTGTCAGAAGTTAAGAAGCATTTGGTTTGCTGTTTTTTTCTTAATTGAATTTCTCATATGAAATCAAAACGGTTTAGTCTTCAGCATACTGAACACAAGACAAAAAATCAGCCCACTCTCTTCATTAAAATAAAAATATATGAACATGCATAATTAGATAAGACAAATTTTAGGTTAATTCAACAAATCAGCAACACGATTCAACACAAAAAAAGAAGACTAAAAGATATAATATGACAGACACATTAAATGTAATTATATATTTATAAGTGCAGTTCATTATTAGTTCTTGTTAACTAACGTTAACTAATGATCCTTATTGTAAAGTTTTACCCATATTTCTGGACTTTGGGGTGATGTATGCTGTAACATATCGCTTTATATATGGCTCACATTTCTATATGATCATGCAGGTATGGTCTGTGCCCACTGTCATATGCCTATTATGTTCATTTTGACACAAATCACATGTTTGGTCTTTATGACTGAAACAGAAATGTCAAATATTGTCTTTTGACATTTCGACATTTTCACTTATGAATTTTTCATAAATGACACAGTCTGAAGAAGGGGAGCCATTCTGTCTGTCGGACAAAAGAAGCTAAGATAACATTTACTGCAAAAAAAACAACGTGGAAGCCTGGTTTAAAAGTGGGTTTAAACCTGAAGCACTGGCCCCGCCTCGCTCACTTCCCTTTTCCCCTTCTGTCTCTGATGTTGCTCGGCTGGTAAATCTCCAGCTATTCCCTCCTGACCTCCCCCAGCACCTGTGAGAGTGTATTTAGAGACCACATGATGATCCAATATGTTCAACACACTCAACATGTCATGTTCTATCTCCTCTCTACTCTTTAACAGCTTCCACTTCACCCATAACACTGGCCAGGGAGGATAATAGGGTGTAACTTTAGACATTTATGTCACTGGGGTTTCAACTTTTTTTCTTTGTTATATTAAGGTCACATTAAAACTGTCTTGGAAACATATTATGCGTCATTCATCATTTAATTCAGTTAAACTTTTGAAAACAAAAAACAGAATTAAATGTGTAGATTTTATTGTTTTAACCTAAATACCAGACCCAAACTTTCAGTTTTGAAATATGAAAATCCATCATCAAATATGCGTAACATTGAAATAAAAATGCTCATCAAGGCTGCATTTATTTAAAGGTGCAGTAAGCACTTTCTGAGAAACGCTGTTGAAAGTGGATCGGACCAAGCACCAAAACACACAATAGTGGGGAGGTGTTTGTGTTGCATAGCGTGTTTGTGAATTTGGGGGCGGAGCTATCAAGATAGGGGTGTGACCCTTTTGGGTAGAGGTGTGTTTCTTTTGATTTCAAATATCAACAGTGTTCCCAAATCACTGCACCTTTAAAGGGTTAGTTCACCCCAAAATGAAATTGCTGTAATTAATTACTGCCATGTTGTTCCAAACCTGTAAGACCTTCATTCATATTTGGAACACATTGTTTATGATGAAATATACACAGCAATGTCACTTCAAATTTCAAGGCCCAGAAAAGTAGTAAAGACATCATTAAATCAGTCCATGGGACTACAGTGGTTCAACCTTAATGTTATGAAGTGACGAGAATACTTTTTGTGCGCAAAAACAAAAAAAAATAGTTATTTTATTCAACAATTCATTCTCTTGGCTGTTAGTCTACTGATGTAGTAAACAGAGCAGCGCTTAATTCAGTGTTGCACGTCAGAAGGGCAGCTCATTATTGGGCGACTAGGGAGATCAGAAACCTCTTAGGTTTAATCAAAAATATCTTAATTTATGTTCCGAAGGTGAACGAAAGTCTTACAGGTTTGGAACGATATTAGGATGAGTAATTAATGACAGAAGTTTCATTTTTGTCTGAAGTAACCCTTTAATCAAAATACAGTAATATTGTGAAATTATAAAGCAGCAAATCAGCATGTTAGAATGATTTCTGGAGGATCATGTGACGCTGAAGACTGAAACGATGATAGTGAAATTTCAGCTTTGGCAAAAAAAAAAAAAAAAAGACAAAAAAACTAATTTAAGCATTTTATCTGAAAAATAGCTACAAAGAGGGAGCGGGAGGAAAATGCATTTCATACAGCAAAAGAGAGTGAATGAAATACAGAAAAGGACATTTTATTTTGTCTAAATATGTCTGGTAGACACATTTGCTTTGTTTGCATCTCAGGCCAGTGCAGGCAGAAGCGCGGAGCGTCTCGAATACACGCTCTTCACAAGGTCTACCTCTGTCACATTTGCATTCCGTGGCCTTTAAAGACGCTCGACTGTACAAGTTGTTCCACTGTGTGGTTTGTTTTGCTTTTCTCTCAGATTGAGTATATCTCATTTAGTCTGATCTTTCCAATACCTTATTCCCAAACAATATCTCTGGCTGCACTCTGCTCCGTGTTCAGGAGAGGGTAAATTTATGCCCATGACAGCTGAAAAAGTTTAGTTATTTCATGTTTAATACATAAGGGTAAGGACTTCCTCCACCTCGAAACAAATAACAACTGGGGTTTGGATTTATGACCGATCAGTGACCATTGTGTGTTGAAGTTGGTCTATATGATAATGAGATTTAAACAGTGAATTACTGCAGAGCTCAGAAAATGTGATCTCATGGTCTGTAATTTATATAACGTACAGTAGCTTGTGAGAAACAACTATTTCTCTAGCTTGATGCGTTTCATACTTCCCATTTGATTCGAGTAACCCTCTCGGACAAGGCTAATTGCTAGTAATCTACAATCCTAAATATGATAAATGCGTGCATACCTGAATCCCAGCTGCACACATCAACCACAGCAGGTGTCAACTTAAAGCTGCCATTAAGTTGGCAAGATATCTTCAGGTGATAAATATTGGATTCAGCTCTATGGGCCAAGTGAAATTTACGTAAAAAATTTTTTTAATATAAATTCTACAAATATTTTATGAGTGATTTACACAAATTAGTTTTTCTTGTTTTTTGATGACTACAATTTAAATGTGGTCTTTTTCTAATAATAAAAGAGTTAGTACATGACTGCTAAACCCTTTGACGCGTAAAGGCCAATTCACACCGCACCGACAAACGCCAACAAACACGTCTGTCGGAGTGTGTTGAATCTGTGTGGAACCCCTGTCACGAATGTTGCCGTTGGTCGGAGTCTGTTTTCACCCGATTGAACACGTTTAATCCCGGAGTTTGTCGGGTCGTGGAATGTCTGAGCAGCGTGGTATGGTTTTCCAACAAACGCCAACAAACTCTGACGTAATCTGATCTGGCCACGAGCCGTTGCCATGATGATGATGCAAGTCTCTTGCAAAGACCGCCGTTTGATCGCACCTGCGCCTCACGCACACACAACAAAGCACTGCAAACGTGACTTCGCAGTTTGTTCATTATAAAAATGAACTACAGTCAAAACAAGAAATATAAAAGTTACAATGCTCAATTTAAATAGTCCGTAGTGCAATCCCTGCCGTTCAGCAAGAGCAATGGTCCACTGCGGTGATGCCTTTTGCTCGTGTGAAGAGGATTATTTTTTTCCCCATCAATACTGACACGTTCTAAATAACTGCCTTGAAACTCAGACAGAATATTATAAAATTACTTGTGAAGTATTTGGATAGTTCACCCAAAAATGAAATTATTTAATCATTTATTCACGCTTGTATTGTTATGAGTTTCTTTCTTCTGTTGAATTACCACCACCTTTCTTCTGTTGGTTACCAAAATTCTTCCAAATATCTTCTTTTGTGCTAAACAGAACATGTTTGGAACAACATGAAGTTGAGTAAATGATGAATGACAGGATAACATGAGGAGAACACGGAGTCACATGACAAGAAACAGGAAAGGAACCGTGACATAACAAATTACAAAATAAAAGACAAGAAAACACGATCATGAAGCAGACACGACAGTGTGAAGGCAGAGATTCTAGGTCCCTCAGTGTTTTAAAGGTCTGTTATCAGCTTGAGTAACACAGCAAGAACACCACATTAATAAAACGACATGAATTATTAAAGTACCCATCTGCTGTGAGAAATACTACCTTAACTTACAACGGAGAGATTCTTATTAATTTATGCGCTTTAGAGAAGTTAAAATAAAGCCAAAGAGGGGCACAATTTAAGCTTCACTAGAAAATGATCCTTCACTCACAAGAGGGCAACCACGCAGAAAATACATCATTGATGCTATATGTTCAATGCCAAGTTACAAAATAAGACATGGAAAGGTAAAACAAGGAGGAAATTGAGCCTCAATGTATTTTACCGTTGGGCGAGCAAAGCCGGTACAACATCTTGAGGTTGAAAAAAAGAGACTTGTTTTTCCTTCTCATTCTTCGCTTCCTCCTTTTCTTATTCACTCTCTCTCTCTCTTTTTTAACATTGAGTGACTCAATTTCATGCTCCATTGCCATATCTACGCCAACACTGCATGAAATCATTTCAATGCGGGGATTTCAAAGTAACTGAGTATTTCAAAAAGTCCCCTGATATGGGTTTGTATTAGTCAGGGCCGATGCGACGTAGCACGTATTCACACACACAATCAGAACAGATAACTCTCCAGCGGAGGATTGGAGCCGTACACCTTTGCATCGTCCTAAAGGATGAAATCCATAAATATTGTCCCCATGACTGAGTTTGTATTAGTGAAAAATTCAGCTGACTCCCTGCGATTTGATGCTGATTCACAACGCCGCAGCGCTCATTGAATAATTGGATGAAAATCCTTAAACCATCTGAGTGTTTGCGATTGGCGTGGAACTCTATTCATCGGAGTCATCCACTTTCAGAAAGATTTAAAAGAAGTAAAGTGGGGGGAAAGTCTCAAAATAGCCAGATTGATATCCGTTCAATGTGTACGTGAAGAGTTTAAATAGTGGCTAGCTACCCGTAATTTAACTTTGAATGAAAGCGGCCATGACTCTCCACTTTAATACAAACAAAGCAATATGAACCCACTTAGAAGTCAGCTTTGAGTCTACAACCTTATGGGCCACGTGTGAACGTCGTAAAGATGTGCCGTGTGAAAACACGAGGCCCATTACGCGCTCTTAACAAGGGCCTGACCACACTCTCAAACGCATTCAATCATGCTCATTATAAACTCCGCTCCATTACTGAAATTCAGCAGTTGAGCAGTCATTAAATTATTCAAACGTGAGGTGGGGTGTAGAGGTTGAAGTGCTAAGTGGGAAACTGAAAGGCTGCAGGTTCGATCTAAAAGTGGCTGTCCTAAAGCAGCAAAGGTTAGATCAACTACTGTCCCTGTAAGAAAGTGCCCGTCTTAGAAAAAAAGGTTCTATTTAGAACCTTCAAGGGTTCCGTCAGGCACTTCATATACCTATAGAGCTCCGGAGGTCACATGACCCATTCTGTTAACACCTCCATGCTGGCAAGCAGAAACAGCTGGGAGCGAATACGAGATGAATGGTGCCAGCATGAGTTTCAAGGCAACAGAGTTCACTGTGCACTTTAATTAAAAAACCTTATACCTGTACGTAGCAAAACTTAGTAGATTAAACATAACAGAGCCCTATAATGGCCCTGGAGTGCTTTTAATGTGTATCAATAAAAGGAACGGATAGCTTTCTGACCTGCAGTATCCTGATATCCACAATTACCTCATCCTATAGTCCGGATATTCTTTAAAAGCCTACAAAAGCCTGGAGGGGTACAAATGGATGCAATCTCGTTTTGTGATGAATATTAACCCTTTACACCCTAAGGGTATTTTCACACAAAAAAGTAAAGACTCGTAACTCCAAAACTATAGCGAGGAGAGTCAGAAGGTGGGTAGTTTGAAAGGAAACTTTTTAAATTTTCAAATAAAAATTCTTTTTTTTTTTTTTTTTTATTTGGACATTCGTATGCTGAGAAACAGCAAATAAACAGCCAAAAAAATGTTGTAAAAAATGAAAAAAAAAAATCATATATTTATAATTTAAAAAGGAATTAAAAATGAAGAAAATATGATTGAGAGTTCATTCTTGTTTGTTATGTTCCTCTATATGTGAGCTGTATCTGGCTGTAAAAAGTTTTCAAAAGTTACAGCATTTGGAACAAATTTACAATTTTTTATTTTTTTTAATCTTATTTTTGACATACACCGAAATAATGACTCATAACTCCAAATCTCTGACAAGGAGAGTCAAAAGGTTGGTATCATTTGAAACATAAGTTTTTAATCTTTTAAATAAAAAGACAAAAATTAAATTCGGACAATGTCTTGCTGAGAAACCGCTGAAAAAATACAAAAAAAAATTAAAGTTTGGTCATTTCATATTTCAAATATTTCATATTTGATATGCAATAACTCAGAAATGAAATGAGGTAGGAGGAAAATTCTTTTTTGGGGATTTTCCTCTATATGAGACCTGTATCTGAATATCTAATTTGTGGTGATCCCATGAAGTATTCAAAAGTTGGAGCATTTGGAATCAATGGGTATTAATTAAAATGGATAATGGATGCATTAAAAAGCTGAGTTTCTAAGCTTTAAAATGATACCTCTTTTGTGTCTTTCCTCCTAGTGGTTGCTTAGTAATATGATTATCATTTTTTTTTGCGGGGGGGGGGGGGGGGCAATTTGGGTTTAAAGACAAAGTCTCCCGGCAAAAACCTGTTTCGTCGTCATTGGAAGTGTAAGTCAACTGAGTTGTTAGGTAACGGGATCGATCCTAGCTGTCCTTGTTTGTAGGTAACGTGGATTAATCACTGAGTACAGCAGACATCATGAATGTCATGCAATTTTAAACCATTTAATCCCTAATTTTTTGACATAAAATATCCAAATGAGGTGTCATTAGTTGCCCCTTGAAATATATATATTTTTTGACATTTTTATGGAAAAGTGTGTAAAAAAATGTGTTTTACGTTGCGTGACGTCAACCTCCGGAGCTCTACAGATCCTTTTAGGGGTTCTTATCATGGGAGCACTTAATGGATATAATATTGATATTTAACATAATAAGTGAGTGTCTTACCATGGATTTTTTAGATGAAAGATTCCTTGAATTAAGATTCCAGTGCTTCGTTGTAACAGCCACCCATAACACCATGTTAACTTTAACCATTTTTCTAAAGTTTAACCCTCTGGTGCTGTTCGGTCATTTTTACACAGCAGAAGAAATCCTTGAAATCATGGAGCTAACATCATGAAAAACCTCTACTAATAATTATTTTTTTCTTTTTTGACTGAAAAGTGGTTTTTATCAGAAATGTTGCCATTTCATATGACCTGAAAGTGCATATACCTGTACAAATTAAACTGCAATTCAATACATTATAAAGCCCTCCTGTTGCCCTGTAGATTCCGCTTCTTTGTCTCCAACCAGAGATTGTTGAAATTTACATAGGGCCAATTTTTACGACTGCTGGTAACATACTTTCCCTGTGACAACCATATTTAATATTTCGAAGGGTAGTTTCTACAATGTCCTTGAACTCTTCCAGCAGATTTAATGCAGTCATAATGGAAGAAAGTCTATAAACGAGTTTCAGATGGACACAGACATTTTAATCTTCAGCTGCAACACTGTAATATTCACATTTAGCTACTACCCTGCACCATACAGCATTCTATAAAATACAGACAGGCATTGATGACTGAGAAATTAATTATATATATTTTTATAGATGCTGTCAAACTTTTTGATTACCATATTTATACACCATGGTACCAACATTGTTATGTCCAAAAGAACAAAAACTGTGTGATAAAGAGAGGGAGTAATTGCATAAATCCAGTTTCGTTGTATAGTGTTGAAGTCTCAGTGACCTGCAGTAACTCCCAAGGTGCACTGCAACGCTAAACCAGGCAAGGATATTCTTGACACTTTCTCAGCAGAGAATTGTAAAACTGCATCCAAAAAAAATACAAAAGACATTGGAAAAATGCATTAACAAACAAACAAATAATCAAACTGTCTGAGCATGACTTGCACTCGGACTCGGGTGAGCATGTGGCTTTTATTGTTAGAAAGCAATTCTTTTCCATTTGAATTTTGAATGTGTTTCGCATATTTGAATGTTTGCGGGTCAAGGGCCCACGCCGCATTAGCCTGTCCTTATTACCCTGCAAGACCTTGATGCCATTCCCTTGTTGCTTTCTGAACATAATAAAATGAAGAAAGGGAGATAGAGAGTAGAAGGCGCTTTATGTCTTGGTATTCTATTCACAGATCTTGGCCTTCCTATCCAGCGTGAGATTTCGCTAGGATTGCATGAACATCACATAAAATAGTTATTTATCCATAAGGCCAGAGCTTCCGATGTTCATTATTTCTTTCCATTCCTCTCCAGGTGGATCAAAGAGAACAAAAGGATGAGCCAGTGTTCCTTTCCACAACACACAACCCCAATATGTAAAATAAATCATTTTATTAAGTAAATAATAGATGGAATATAAGCAATAACTCAGAATCAGTACATTTTAATATTTAGAATTCATTAAATAAATATTTAATAAATATGTAATACTATTTATTTATATTAAACATAAACATGCATATATATTACATTACTTTTAAGTTACTTTTGCTTTACAGTATTTCGTTACTCCCTTAAAAACAAAAAACAAATTGTGTTAGATATTTTTTTGTTGTTACTTTTTTCTCACCTGGGCTGGGCTTGCTTGTTTGTCTTAAAAAAACAAAAAAAACAACTATTATTCGGCAAATGTAAGAGCCCATTCACACCAAAAGTGAAATGAATAAGGAAATGCAAATTCAAGCCTGCACAGTAGAGGGCGCAGCTAAAACAAACCTTATAGCTGTGGTGCCATTCTCGATTGCAGACGAATAAGAAAAAAGTTCAACACTCTTGCTGTGTCCCAATTCACATATAATCCACCTAAATAGTTTTCAAAAATGTGAATTAGTGCGTCCCAAATTGTAGAATGTTAAAATGAGTATTCTAAAGACTTATAATTCCCACAACCCATTGCACAATGGACAAGGATTCAATCAGAACTACAAACATGAATAAAAAGTGTTAAAAAGCTATGGCGGATGTGTGAGTTCATCGGTTATTTAGAGAGGTTTAGATAAAGGGGTTTGAGTGATTGAATAAGTATCTTTTCATCAGGTAAGATCTTTAATGTTATTCACATTATATTTCATCTGCAATAGCATTGTGAACTTGCGTTAAGATACGCTACTCAGAAACTTTTAAACGCATCATTATGCAAACATGAAGAGAGTTCTCCACATGAAAGACCCATGAATCTCAAATCAACGTGCCACTACTTTTCCCGCCGAAACAGTAGGACATGAAATTAAATTGAATGTGGAGGATTTTAACTGTTACAAGATGATTGACTGGGCAGTTTAAACAGTGAGAGGATGCTTGTAACTAAGCGACAGATCTGTCCACGAAAGACACAATTGATCCTTCGCCGGCAGTTTGATTGACAGGCGATCTGACCAATCATAACCCAGAATTTGCCATTTTGTCTGACAAAGCAGTCAGGGGAGTTAGTAGATTAACTTGAACTTGAAAAATCGTGTGCACTCCCGTCTTTCCGCGCTTGAAACAACATTCCTTCTGATGTTCATTCATGTTTATTTGATGCTATGAATGAACTAGTATGAAGAGATGATCGAGCCGCTTGAACTGAGGAGCTTCAACGATCTGTTGCGACACATTAAAGAGACACTCTTTTAAAAATTACAGTATTTTAAATATGAAACTGTTTCATATCAAAAGTAACATGCTATGTCTTGTTTGTCGACGCGTTATCAGTGTCCTCTTTGCTCCGAGATGTAACATGATGTGTGGCGTGGGAGTGCATGGCTTGTTGGGCATAGCAACAGTAACTAAAGGGGGCGGGTCTTTTGTGAAGGGTCAATAGGGATGCAGCATCTAGGTGAGGGTTCTTCAAATTCGGCACATCCATGAGGCTCACGTGAACAGTGTCGGCCAATCCTGAGCCGGCGTTCGGACACAAACACTGCACTGCATCAACAGTGTAGGAGGGTAGAGAAGAAATTGTTGAATAAAGTCTTTTTTTTTTTTATGCACAAAAACTATTCTCGTCGCTTCATAACATTAAGGTTGACCAGGTTGACTATTTTAACGATGTCTACTTTTCTAGTCTTTGAATGTGGTAATTTATTTGCTTTCTATGGGAGATAAAAAACCTTTCAGATTTCATCAAAAATATCTTAATTTGTGTTCCGAAGATGAACGAAGGTCTTGTGGGTTTTGCAAGACACGAGTGTGAGTAATTTCAGAAATTTAATTTTTGGGTGAACTAACCCTTTAAATATGATTTGAAGGCCTTTTCATCCATCAATTAACCAGAACAAAATTACTATAGAAAAGAAAAACTAAAGGTCAATAAAGCAATATTATGGTCATATTTACCCACCAGCAGTCCAGCTTTGATCTGTACTCTCACATTATCTGAAACAGGCCAAGCTTCATCTCAAATTTGACCTGACATGCAAAAGCAAATATCATCTGCTTGAGTGGCCATAGCAGACAAGCAATTACGCCCATGTTGACAGAAAGGCATGCCAGGTCTTATTTTAAGCTCAAACAGAAATGTTACACACACACACACACTTGAAGTGTCTTAAGAGTAAATGGTACAGCATGAATAAAATGACCTTGCAGGAAACTAGTGAAAACATCACAAAAAGAACATTCAAGCAATTACCTGTGAAGCTAATCTAATTGCAGAGCAGTATGAAATAGAAGAACCAGAATGAAAATTACAGAACAAAAACACATTAAAGAGAAAACACATACTGTATGTTACAACAAACAAGCAGAAAAGACAAGCAAGATCACAGAACAGCAACACAAGAACAAAACAGGCTACGCTCATCGAATGCAATGATTACATACAAGTGAATTCAATGGTAGCTCTTAAAACAACTTCTGGCTCACAATCTAAACTTTCCTGCCATATTTCAGGTCTCCATCAACCCCTAACACTTTAGAGGACATGTTACCGCTCACTCCCTTGTTATTAATTTCACAAGTGGACTTAAGCTAATTGGAGACCATTATTCTGTTGTATGACACATTAGTCCAGTGGTCACCTTCAAGAGCATGTTCTGACAAGTCTTCACAACTTGGCTATTAACATTCTCATTAAGGGCATAATAAAGTGGCTTCCCAACTGAACACACCCCTTCATGAGCGAAGACTACGTTTCACCTCCTGGTGGGACAGATAATGACGTCCCACACGGATGAATATCCTTTTTAAATATTAACATAGTACATTATGACTTTACATGATGTATTCTTACCAAAGAGACTTGTGGTGTAATGCACAAACATGCTGTCTCATACATTATTACTCAAGCTTTTCGGTTAAAAGGGCTGCAAAACAAAGAGTAGATATTATTTCTGAGTAAGAGGCACTTAATGTTAGCAAGATGTAGTCATCATTAAGAAATTATTACAGAGATCCCCCCCCCCCATGTTACCAGATCAAGCCCAGGAGCGTAGAACCATCTAAAAAAAGGCAGGAAACAAACAAACAAACAAACAAACAAACAGTGTACAGTGGAATCATGGCTTTACATAGCAAGCTCTCATTAACTGGGTCTCATTATCAACATGCAAATGTACTGAATATAAATAATAATAATAATAATAATTATTATTATTATTATTTCTAAACTTAGGATAAAAAAGTTTAATTGCAATCATATGATAATTTAATAATTTAATCAATATTAATTAACTAATAATAATAATCATCTTTGAAAGTAAAATTCATGATTCAATCACTTTTTCTAAATGTAGGATAGCAACAACAACAACAATTTATGATTCTATCACTTTTTACTAAATTTCACTAATTTCACTTTCAACATTCACTAAATTTAATATAATACTAACAATTTACAAATTAGGATAAATACAGGTAAGAGCAATTTTAATTAATAATTAATAATAATAATTTCTAAATTAAATGCAAATGTACTGAATAATATTAATAGGAAATATTTATCATTATTATTATAATTTCCATTTCTCTTTCTAAATTAAAAACTCATAAGTGCAAACTGAATAACAAAAACAACAATAATAATAATAATAATAATAATAATAATAATAATAATAATGGGTAAAACCCCTGTGCAAATGATTTCAATGAGAATTCATTATTCAATCACTAAATTTAGGATAATGGTAATAGTAAAAATACTACTACTACTGCTTCTAATAATAATAATAATAATAACTACTACATTAAATTTGGAAATGTAGCAACAATTAGTAATAGCTGCTTTTTAAATTCATCTGATGCAGAACATGTTTTTAATACTTTTACCTTTAATAACAACAACAAAAATTACAAAGCAAAAAAGGGACTTCAAGATGGACAATATTGTCTTTCTGTGCCTAGTGTCAAAAATATGTAATATAAACCTCCAGTAAGGGTAAACCCTAACAACTATTAGGAGAGGTACAAGAGCCATTCGGATCAAGGCATTATTATTGGAAAGTGCTTGGAGAAGACAGCCAAATTATTTAATGATTCAATTCAGATAACAGCTAAACAAGAACCTAGAAGTAGCAAAACCACCACTATCGACAAGCAACCAAATGAACCTTTACCTTGGGATTAAAGGTTTGATGTGTAAAACTGAAGGTGCAGTCCGTGTGCGCGTGTCCCAGGAGGGAAAAGGTCTTTACTTTGACTAGAAGAGGTTCAATGGCATAGGTCAGCACCAAGACTCAACCTCTCCGCTTTAAATAAACCATCTTTGACATCTGCTGCCTGCCATCCTTTTTCACAACCTTCACTGACAACACAGAGGGCCAACCATAAATATCACTGACAAGAAACCCGGCGACACATCCCGGACCACACGGATTAAATATACAAATGTGTTTTATGGAGGTCAGCGTGCAAGAGCTTACATCTCAACTTGGAAGGCACATCATTTTCAGCTCAAGGTCACTCCTCCACTCCATCCCTTCCTGTTCCAGAATTACTTAAATCTGAGCCAAGATTTTTTTTTTTTTTTTTTCCCTTTTTACAAAATCAATCTGTCCTCCTCTATGAAATAAGATCCTAACAGAAATTATTTATATTTCTCTTTTATAGTAAGTGTAAAGCATCTAGCTGTAGTAATAGTATGTTTAGTAAGTGTCCTTGTCTGTGTTTGAAGAATTCAGCCTGACACTGTAAGGCTTTCATTAAGCTCAGGTCCGGGGTCGGGGATTGACATCATTGATTGTGACGAACGTGTGTAATTCAACCAAGATGTCATTGTCATCTCCTGTTTATCATGTGAATTGGCAATGGAGAATGTGGGGCTCTCAGCTGTGTCGTTTGAAAAGGATCGTTTTTTCAGTTATGCCTGTTCAAAACAATTGAACCGTGACCATTATCACCATCTTGTCATGACAAAAGTGAGATGGAAGATTTCACTGATGTAGTCAATCACTGAGAGGTATGGGAAACATGTACAAAGGTGATTTTTTTTGTTCTTTTATGTCATCAGAGGGTGTAAACTCCTTTAAAACTGCAGATTCAAAGAAAATGGTTTCAAAGAAATATTGGTCTTTGAAAGTCTTTGATTATGTAATTATCATTTAGAAATTATCAGATGTTTTTGGTACTATTTCATATATATGTGTGTGTGTGTGTGTAGACGATATAGACGGTTAGACGATGAATACAATCAATCAAAGGCGATTCAACCTCCAATCCAGCAGGGGGCGGGTGAGGTAATGCAACAGTGATTGCACAACAGGAAAAAGAACAAGTCTTCAAAATGCACGCATACGTCAAATGCCCTGCAAAAAATATGCAAGAGTGCCTTCAATGTGCTGCTTAGTGCTTAATACACTAAAATGGAGGCTGTACTGCACTACCTCAGGGGTGCTAAATGCCGCTAAGTGGAATAAACTGTGATTCTGTCAATACTGTCTGTTCAAAATAAATGAAAAGAAACATAGCATTGTTTTATTGATTTTTCTAGTAACACTTTAGTTTACGGTCCAATTCTATCACTTTTTAGCATGCATATTACGAAGATATTGGCTGTTTATTAGTACTTATGAACCACATATTAATGCCTTATTCTACATAACCATATTGTACATCCCATAATCCTACCCAATACCTAAACTTAACCTTTTATAAGCAGTAATTAGGGGTTTGTTAATAGTTATATAATAGTGAGAATTGGACACTAAAGTATGACCCTTTTTCCTATTGTACTGAAATCGTACCAAACCGTGACCCCAAAACCGAGATACATACCGAACCATGACTTCTGTGTACCGATACACCCCTAATATATATAATTAGATATTTATATTTATAGTTACATAGAAATCTCTTGCAGCAAATCAGCATATCAGAATAATTTCTGAAGGATTATGTGATCAAGACCGGAGTAATGATGCTGAAAATTCAGCTTTGCCATCACAGAAATAAATTACGTTTAAAAAAATCAATAAATAAATAAAATTCAAAACAGTTATTCTAAATTATAATCATATTTCACAAATTTGCTTTTTTTTACTGTATTTTTGATCAATAAGAAGCAGCCTTGGTGAGTGACTTCTTTCAAAAACAAAAAATCTAGTAACATTTTTTGGAATATATATAGAGAAAAAAAAAATCTAATATATAAACAATAGATTCTTGAGGTTGGGTGTAGTTTTGCAAAACAAGATGGTGGTACACGAATGCACTGCATTTGATTACATATTGTGTAAATAACAACAATAGATATCAATCAATGTTTTTTCGTTGTATAAAAACAATGAACTACTGATTCATACAAGTGAACAGTCTGCTGCAACTGATTTTAAGGTCTTCTGAATCATCTCTGATGAAAAGCAAACATCCACCACGCCTACAGTAACTCAGAAGAGCACAGAATGAACTCTGTAATTTACCAATTAGTAATTAACAGAGCACTGACATTAAAGGCCCTAGAAGTTAATAATCGCCTACTTGGCCTCTCCATTCGATGAGTGTCTGCCATTATGCTCATGTATCCATGGTAACACATTGAGTGGACAGGCCTGTTGTCCCAGCATTGACAATAGGATAGCAGGACGATGCTAAGTGGCCCCACCACCCAATTAGAGCACACCAATAATCCACCTCTCTGTGGCAAAGATCCATACTTTTCATCCAAGACTAAAAAAGTCGTGATATGGCAGAATTACAGACACTGGAGAAGAGATGAAACTCATCTTTTAAAATTCATATCAATCATGCAAACATGATGCAACTGCATTACGAAATATATTCTGATGCAAGTCTATATATATATATATATGTTTTTCACATGCAATCACATTTTTTCGTGTCAAATGGGTTCATTTACTGTCCAAGTGTTAAGAACATGCACAAGAGACTTCTAGTTCCTCCAGCTGTGACCTGTGGTTTACTCTAACCTGACACTAACAATAAATCCACTGTAATTGTATTCAAAAATGCCCTCTCAATCTTCTCAGCAGGACAACTCATTCTCCTCTGGTGGTGAATACATTTTGTATAATAGTTTTTCCTCTTATAAGAAGTAAAAAGTACACCATGGATCTCTAAATATCAAATCAAAATGCTCTGCCATTAGGGCCCTGGGTCATATGTATTGATGCATATTGTTTGTCCCAAAGGGCATAAATTATATTCTGCCCAAAATTATTATAGTCATCGATTGATGCGACGGACGTAGGATGTAGGAGTTCAAAAAAAATTCTCAGACATTTCTCTTTAAAAATGACTTTTTAGACTTGTAACTCATGACCGGTGTTTTGTTTCTCCTCTATCCTCTGCGCTTCCCCATTCGCCAATACACCATTCGTCGGGTTAAGGGTTATTCTTTCGGAAATAAATCGATGCGAATGGCCATAAATCGATGCGTATGACCATCTGCCGGAAGCTAGCTATTATAGATTAGTTTTAAATAAGGATATTTTTATTACAAAAACAAATCACCACTTCCGAAGGCCTTTATTAACCCCCTGGAGCAGTATGGATCGCTTTAATGATGGATTGATGCACTTTTTTGGGTTTCAATATCTCACTGTCCCATCACTATCATTATAAAGATGAGAAAGAGAAAGAATGTTATTTGATTACTCTGATTGTGTTTCTCTGAAAGAAGATAGTCATATACACCATTTTTGGGTAAACTATCCCTTTAATGAAAATAGTATGCATATATTTTCAGAATATTCCATGATATAAGACTGAGAATTGTTGCCAGGATATGACTTAATAGAGGCAAGGCCCTGATGACTTTGTTTTCTTTTTTTGGTAAATACCCACTCTCGTTGCCCCCTAAAGCACTATTGATTTGAAGATGATTGACTTGTGGCCATCATTGAGGCTTGATCGCATTAGGAGAAGAAATGGCACCCGCATTCATTGCCAAATCTGAAGGCGAGAGTTTTGTTGTTGGAAGAGATGGACGATGCGGCGCAGCCCAGCGGTGAAATATGAATAATTTTCGAAGGCCCTGCTATGTGCCCTGAAGGCAGGCTAGCTCACAACTGGCAGAAATCACCACGATTCTCCCTCTGTGTTCCTCTCTCCCTTTCTTGTCTTTCCTTCACTTGCTCGCACTCTCTTTTTTGTCAATCATGGGTCAATAAAAAATCCTGGCCCACTCATTTCCAGCAGCTCCCCGGCAGGCACTGGGCATTAATCTGAATGCAGGTGTGCTGTTCAACCTTAGCTCTTCTTTACCCCCTCTGTCTGAAACAGACCTCTTAAGGCTGGCCCACATTAAAAGATTTTAAAAATATGTGAGACCACAAACATGATGATTAAAAAAAAGCATAGATTTAACAGTTTTTTTAGGTCTGTGGAGTGACCAAGACAGCACACCACACACTAACAGATTTCATTCATAAACAACCCGTCTGTGTCCCGACTGTGAACGCGGGTAATCCCGCAAAATCTCTTGCGGTCAAACGTAACTTTAGAGTAAACAAATGGTAATAATTGTGTTTGGACCGCTTTTTACAGAAAATTTGCGGAGAGGAAAAAGGACTGATTGGGTACAGTTATATTCCATATGACAATCTACAGAGTGCAAGTGTGTTTGTCCTTAGGTTTCCCCAACCACAAAAGGATTTCTGATCGCAAATAATCCACATGTTGGATATTTACGATTTGAGATCGGTGCGGCCTTGATGTGCTTCCGAGAGTCAGTCACTCTTATCACACATCAAACCACAGGAAAATCTGATAAGATGATCTGTAGAACCATCAAGATAATGGGGATTTTACCATGCTGAAAATATGGGACCTGTGCTGGCAAAATGACTCGCAATGAAATTTTCAAAAATTAGTTATCATTATTTTCATTTTCGATTAAAAAGACCTTCAAAATGATGTATGATTTGTTGGATTCAGACAAAAAAAAAAAAAAAATGACTGAGCTGCACCTGTTTGAAGTCGACAGAGAAAAGTCAAGTTTCTCTGAGGGCTCCAAAACAAAATCACTTAGCAACCACACCTTAAAATCCCTATTAATAACACCAAATTTGGCACAAACCAAGTCAAAACAGAAAAATGTGTATTCAATTTTTTTTTCTCCATGATACCGCAATTGTTTGATTAACATTTATGAAACATACAGCCTGTATTTTAAGAACTACTGTATCGCACTGATCTAATATAATGCTACTCATCACATCAGATGTTTTTTTTTTTCCCAACAGTTAACCAAATATTCACTTAGGACATATCAAATAATGTTTGCGTGAATATTCGCCAAGACAGATATTTAGAAACAGTCATTTTGTGTATATCGGGATTGCGCGCTGTCTGAGGCGTCTTTGGTGAGAGTGCTGCGGATGTGTCACGAGTAAGATCATTTTGTTTACATTAGCATGAGTTTGAAAATTAAATTTCATTGGTTCAGACTCATACCATCGAGAATTCTCTATGAATTTCAAATTTTGAATGCTGCGCTTTAAAACGATATCAAGAGAAGCAAGCAGAGAAAACAATTTTTTTTACGGACAAAGCAAGTTCTCCTCTCAGGAAACAGAAATAATGATACTTTTAGATGTTTAATTGCTATTTGGAAAATTGGGCTGGCTAAAATAGGGGTTTTTGAACTCATTTTTGTGAAAACCTTAAATGCAACCAAAACTCACTCTTTTTTTCCCGTAGCTCGTAATTAGCCCATGAGCATTCCGACTCATTTTGCCAGCACGGGTCACATATGATAATAGATCAGCTTGTTCAAGAGACAGTGGGCTTCGTCAGCTAGAGACAGACATATTGCTGTTAGTGCATTTGCATTGGCAAAAAGACGTCAGGTTAATGATGCTACTAGAAATTTATCCCAAATTTACCCAACATATCCATAAATAGAGAGAAGTTGCTCCGGCTTCTTTGTGTGGGAGTGGCATAGGTCAGTTGTCACAACAAGCGATAAAGGTTGGCATGTAGCATGTTAAATCTCAAACCTCGGGAATCACTTGTTTGAGTTGTAGAACATGACAGAGATTGTAATAAAACAAGAATCAACATTAACTTGGCTATTCTAAGATGATGAGAACTGGAAAATGTTGTTTAAGTGACAACAGGTGTGGGTATTTTATTGAACAGAAAAATTGCCATATTTAATTCTAGAAGAGATTTCATTGTATAACAATATCTATTGTCAAGGGTCATATTCGCCCACACAATCAGGCAGAGCTTTATAGCACAATCAGAAAAATGTTCTTCAGCAAAATGTGTTTTGTTTGTTGCAGTTTTGTTTTATAACTGCCAGAGGGACAACAGTTACACTATGTACCTGTTGGACCAGTTCGAAGGAAGAGACCAAATCCTGAGATGGAGAATATTAATGCTTTTTTTGTTGATCAGTAGAGATGAGTCGAATAGAAGCAGAAAAGATGAAGAAACTCTGAGAGTCTAAGTCTCTCGATCTTTAAAGTATGTGGGTGTTTAGGCAAGCAGAAAGTTCATGGTTCCCGTTCTTCGCCTCGGACAGTAAAAAAGGAAACGGGTCTTGCCAGTTGCATTGTCTGAAAAGTTTAGTAAGATACAGGAAAAACTAAAATAGTACATTCCCACAGTACATTTAACTATAATAACCCTGGCCCTAGAGTGTGACATCACATCCTGTTTCTCATATGCTCAAAACTTAGTTCGACTGCATCTTTACTTTACTTTAAGTAAAATCTAACATTTTTCTTTGATTATCCTGTTTCACTTAGAAATAAGTCCTATTTTGGAAGTCTTCACAGTAAACAACCAAAAGCAAATCAATTCACAACATACACTTTTTCATTTCCTTTTCATTTCTTTGATGCTGACCTATTCAAACCTTTACAAATGTTCCATTTCTATAGAAGCCAGTTTAGTCAGTCAGTCTCACCCTGTCTGTGTGATTTCATTGACATAGTTTGATCAAAGCATAATCAATAGGTGACGTTAGTTTTATGGTTGTCTGACTGGTCACACAAACCACTCTTAAACACCTTAATCAACATGATCTAGAATCCCCACGGCTGTCTGATATAGCTCGTATGCGGCTCCTACGCTTTTAATAGATTAGCACCTGCGGGACAGACATGCTCTCTCTCCACACAATGTCTTAAGTGCTTCTGGGAAGTAAATCATGGTTCGGCTTTGTAGAGGTGACCGATTAGCTGCGCACATATATGAGTTGAGAACATACTGGAGATTTGCCTGTAAATTATCGCTGGTTGTATATTGACAGCAGTGATGGTTATGGTTTGTGCACTTAAATCTTGACTGTAGCCTGTCTCTGAAAGAAATGTAGGAGAGAAATGCAATGCTTCTCTAATAATCAATACTAATTTATGCATTGTATGTCAAGCAATATGATTCTATTCTTTTTAGATATTAAAGTTAAAAGAGATATCATAATGCAATAAAATACATTTTCTGAAAAAAAATAAAATGATTTAATATTGTTAATATTAAAATTAATATTAACAATAGTATAATAATACAGAATTGACATATATAAATATTAGCAAACAGATTTGAGAGATTCAAATCACTGGGCAGGTATTCAAAACCCACAGTTGTATGTATCACAATGTAAAAAAAAAAAGTATGTTGCCTTAAAATTTTAAGTTCATTGAAATAAAAACAAATGAGTTAATTCAATGAAGGTGATTGATTTAGTAACAGAAACTCAAAATATTATGTTATCTGAGGCACATCAATTGTCTAATTTGATTTGACAAAAGATAAAATGTAGCGACAACAAATCGTGAATCATTTTTACAGTGTAACGAGAAGACAAAGTGCCTTTGCTACAAAGTAAATCAACAGAAATTGAAGGGGTGAAGAGTCAAAGGTCACAAACTCATTTGAAGCTAGAGAAAGACATTAGAAACGTTTTTCCAACCTTTTTTTTATCCCTTTCTCTTTCTCTCTGTTCCCAGAATGCACTCTGGCCAGAATGGCATCAGAAGTCCTAGCACGAGTCGAGGGAGCACTTCAGTCAGCGCTGCCGGGGTGCGCAGCATGAATAGATAAGATCCTCAACCTTGAGCAAAGCTCCCTCCTGAGGATCACGGGGGAATGAAAGGTCCTGCCTGGGAAACATTATTAAAAATCTCTTACTCTGTATATCAACAACTCTGCTGCTGTCAGCTCCACAAAATCTGTTGGTAGACTGACCTTGTTTGCCGCCTGTCTGAATGTGTCACAAAAGAAGCCACGTGAGCGTGTAATTTTTCCAGGAATTGGCCATTTCATTTGGCACAGTTGGATTTGTGTTTACGAGAAATAGAGGGAGCGGCAATTAAAGTCAGTTGCAAACACATCCTCGTCATTTTGAATATGGAACCGTAGAAATCGGTTCGCATCGTCATCCAGTAACGCAGCTAAAGACTTTGGGGCGGTTATTTTTTTAATTACTCTGGAGAGAAACAAACCCTGCTCCAAAAGCTCTTTTGCGGTGTGGCATTTTAACATCCAAATAAACTGTACACAACAACTGTCCTCCATCAATTGGCTTAATTAGAGGCAGGATTAGCCTGGCTGAATTGGCCTCTGGGGGAGAATTTGGCTGCCCGGGGAACAGTATGTTGCCCTAGGCTTGCTTTTAAAACTCCGGGAGTATTTTACTGCCGCATGCTAATTGCATTGGTGATTGGCCATTACTGTGGACTAACAAATCCACAGCACTATGTCCTCACATAGACCCCAGAGACTGGGGTGAAAAGAGAGCCGAACGAAATGGCAAGACGGCTTTGAAAGAAAGCATCCGACTGAGAGGCTTCCTCTACAGGGGACTGTTTTTTTATTGCGAGGCGTCTTTCCAAAGGCAGGATGTGAACCACTTGTGCTCTCTCACACTTCCAAGTGTTCCTTTCAGCTTTGTTGCACATTCATACAGGCTCACGCATGCATACACAAGCGGTTGAAACAAGCAGGGCGCGAACCAACCTCGGCTCGGGCTTGTTATTGCCACTTCCTGCATTTGCCTTCCAAGTCCCGTGTTTGTGCAATAAAAAAAAACTATGTTTCTTTGACTGGCAGCGGGAAAGCGATGCTAGGTAGCTTTTAACCAGACTCCTGAGATACCTGAACTTTTTTTTTTTTCTGCCGAATGAATGAAGTGACAGCTAACCCTGGAACTTGCAAATAGTTTGAAAGTGTTTACAGGTATCTCCCTCACTCTAGGTGTGCTCAGGAACGATAGTCGGGGATGCTCTCCAGGGGCTGATTAAGGGTGATGTACACTATGCAAAGCGGAGCCACTCCAGTGCAAGCCAAGCATCTATGTCAACAGTCCTGTCTCAAGCAAAAAGGGAAATAAGAAGGAGAAAACTATCGAACAAGGATCTCCACAAACAGCATAATGATTTTACAGCACATTAGACCAGGTAGCTCTTCGGCGCAGGTAAGTTCCGCTGTCTTAACTACAGCAATTAGTGGCGGACCAACCATTCATTGTGTCGCTCACTCTAGCAGAGCGAAGCCCTGGCAGACGGAGTGCACTGTGTGTGTGTGTGTGTGTGTGACAGGTGTAGGTATTCCCAATGGGTAGGTGGATTTCTGAGTTCTATTCTTGCGTGTCACTCAGATCTTTCAGACCTTTCATTGCTACATGCACACAATTTATAGTTTGTGAAAAGCTTGTCAGTCCTCTAAACTATCTAAAGTTACTGGTCAAAATCATTAAAATCAAACAGTTACTTGTGTGTAGAGTTGGGAAGTCCGCTGTCTGATTTCACTGTTAATTACAATAAATCGGTTACTCAATAGTTATTTTATGTCATTACATGAATTCAGACATTCTGCCTTGAGTAAGCAAAAGCAAGAGTGATCTTGTTCTAAAACAATGTAAGTTACTTAATATTAACTTGTTGTAAACAACAGTTAACGTTGAGTATACATTTTAGATACAACAATGTCAGTTTCTTTGTTTGCTTTCTGTCAACGAACACAGTTCTAAACATACCAGTGGAATTTCACTGAGTGAATAATTTAATAGTTTAAATAGTTTACCTCCTTAGTAAATCAGTGTTCAATTGAGGAAATGAGGAAATCCTAAAGGTAGTCACTTGTTTCATCCCTGAATGAAAATTAGTGTGTGTTGTAATCAGATGAGCGAATGATTATTTTATATCTCTTAAGGACAGTCAGTTGTTTTGTTATTAAATTAATCGGTGTTTCGAACGAATCAGATCAACAAATTATTCAAACTACTCACTCATAAGGGCAGTAACTTGTTTCATTCCTAAATGAAACAGTGTTATGAAAGAAACAGAAAAGCGAATGATTCAAAGTACACATTCATTAGGACAGTCACTTGATTTGTTCATTTGTCTGTGTTTTGAAAGACTCAGATGTATGAATGATACAACTTACTATCTCATAAGGACAGCCACTTGTTTCATTGCTCAAAATAATCAGTGCTTTGAACAAATCAGATAAACGAATGATTCAAATGATTCACAGAGGACAGTCACTTGTTTAATTCCTAAATGAATCCGTTTTCTCGATTCAAATGTCTTACTCATATAAGGACAGCCACTTGAATTTTTTTCTGAATGAATTTATATATATATATATATATATATATATATATATATATATATATATATGTGTGTGTGTGTGTGTGTACTTCAAAACATACAAAGCCATAAAGAGACTTGCGTCATTACGTCCTTTGATTACATTTAAAGTCTCTTATGAACAAAGTGGAACGTTACCTATGACCTATTCGAAAACAGAATATACGCAACATTACATCACCTTTAACAACGATTGTAACAGTAAATCTTCACATAAAACCGAGTCCTTCTTCATTCAAGCGTGGCACTCAGAGCAATGACCTTCACAATCTGCTGCTGCTGTCTCTCCTTCCTGTTCCCGCCTCCATTAGTCAGTGTTTTATTCTCTCCCCTGGAGGCCTGGCACCATAACACACATTATAAACACCCGTGCCTGCCTGTTACAGCTGCCATAACTCACCCCACATGCTTTACATAGGCCTATGATGGCCGCTGATGAAGCGCAATGTGAGATGGAGCTAGTGATGTTAGCCCACAGGCTAGCGTGGCTAATCCCTGTGGTTTATATTCTGCTATGTTTTTGGCAGAACAAAAAATAAAGCAAGGGGAGAGGTGAAAGTGTGCAATATGTTCATACATAAATGTACTAATGCTACAAGGAACAAATGTAAAAGTCATCCAGTCCATACCTTTCACTCTCTCAATTTCCCTCAATTTCTCATCTTTAATTCAGAGTCACACCTACTATGTAGACTTGAGGAATGAGCTGCAGTTTATAAGATGGAGGGTTAGCCAAAGAACCAGAGAGATGAACGGTCAAAGAAAATCTTATTTCTCTCTCTTTCTCTGTCTGCATCCTTCCTCTTCACCTTTTGACATGACAAGCATCATGTAAAGGAAACTTTCATCCATACCTTGACACACACACACACACACACACATACAGACGTTTACTTTGGTATCTACATGAAAATTCAATCAGATTCAGATTCATTCTTTGTAAGATAAGCCTAATGATTTTATATAATTGAAATGATTAGTCATTAATATCCATTCTGTTATGTTTAATAATATTTGTAATGACAATTTTAACTTTTGGATCAGCTAACCCTTTAAACATTTTTAGAAACCCATTCTGACATTTGACGAAAAAAAAAAAAAAAAAAAAAATATATATATATATATATATATATATATATATATATATTTTTTTTTTTTTTTTTTTTTTTTTTTTTTCCATTGGAATGGTTTTGGCACTTGCTATGTGAACACAAAAGACATGACATAAACATGATTCAAAAAGACTAAATTGTCCTGAAAGAAAACAGTCACATAGCAGTCATTGACCGCATTGGAAATGAATGGGAAAATAACTTAATGTAGTGGGATCGTCTGATACTGCGGTCAAACAAAATTTGATCGCTACTTCAGCATTATATGAATATACCTTATTAACTCTAACTAAATGAATTCACTATATATACACACCAGTTATACCAATTCATATTTTTATATGTACTGATGTAATGTATAAAGTACTTATATAAATGATATATATATATATATATATAAATGACCTAAATACTTCATTTGAAAAAGTGACCTTGAAAAAAAATATGTAAAATAGTTATAGCTTATCCTGTCCTGTAATCGTATAAAAGTATATATTAATAAAAAGTAACCACTATAACCAAGAGTGCACTTAATAATCTAATGTAAAATAATTCAGTTGATTTAATAAAATCCAATAAATATGCACAGTGAATATGGCATTAATATGACCAATTAGATAAAGTGGATCATGGATTGAAATCTAGGATTTAAAATTGATTCAAAACAGATACTAGTGTGACTCAGTTATTAATTATTGATCAGTAATCAATTAAGAGTTCAAAATGACATACGCATGAGTTGAGTGTTCTCTAACAGAAACCCTGTAGTGTTCAAAACTGCAGCATCACATTCTAAAGACGGTTAATCGTCATGTTATAAAAAGCAGACACATGATTGGGGAGGGGACACTCCTCCCAACTCCCCTTAAATATACCCCTATGAATACATGGATGCACACACAGGCTCATAAATCTCTCCCGCCACTTGAGACAGCACAATCTTTGGCTATCAGGCAGCAGCATTGCCGCCTCTCTCCTCACGCGCCGCTGTAAGTTATTCACAGTGTTTGGTGCGGAGTGAGTGTCTGCAGCAGTGCTGGGGGCCAGACCTATCGAACTGGGCCATAATGGATGCAATACATCAATGCGTTTGAGCTCAGCAACTTTAATTAGGCTTTCCTGGTCATTTCATCAATGCCCCCCCAACCCCACAACTGTCCTCGGCCCACCCCTCCCTCACCGCTGGGATTTGTTTAATACTCAGAATCCAAGGCTGCATGTGAATTACATTCCAAAAGCATACCGTTTACTGGCTTACTGGTGCCACTAGCCAACCGACACAGTAGCGAGGTTAAACAGAGAGCTTATGAGGGGTTAAATGTTCATTATTAAACACACATGAGCATTGCTTTTAAACCCCACTGAGAATAGAAAGATTTAAGTGTTCTTGAGGTTAAAGAAAAAAGGGAAATAAATGTTTACGTGAGAAGAAAAAATGTGGATGTACGTTTTCGGTGTCCTGGGAAAGACTCTTTCACCACATTGTTGGAATATGAATGTGAGATTCAAGTGTTTACTCTCGAGTAAGAAAAAAGGATTTGTCGAGAAGAAAAAGGATTTCATATTCAAGGGAACCAGCGTGTGGTTTCTTATAAGTGCTCAGAGCAATCTTTTCCTCAGTTGAAAGAAAGTTTACCGGAAAGAAAAATGCAGAAGTGTAGATGCAGGTCAGTGAATGCTTGTAAACACCAGAAAAAGATTTGTGTGTAACATCATCCAGCTCTAGCCATCCTCAGATCGCTACAAGGCAGGACTGTGTTTGAGAGCTATGTATACAACATGACCAAATGTATGTGCACACTGAGCAGCACACATATGCTTCAGTAAAATAAAATAAAATAAATTAAAAAAGTCACATTTTATCCCGAAATTTAAAAAAAAACAACCCATAAATGCAAGAAATTACAACCCCCCACCCCCAAAGTCTCATTACCTTAAATTAAATCAGCATAATTTAAAACTTTACAATCTAAATACAACAATACATTTTTCCCCTCATTAAAGTAATTGTCACACTGACGTGTATAATCAAGGATACGATGACGAAGAAAAAGTAGTTTAATCCAATAGGCAAGGGGTACATCTGGTAGGCAGTGAAACACACATCATACAATGACAAGAACGGACAAACAATGAGGGAGAACATAATCAGGGTAAACAGAAACAAGATACACACAATGAGGGCAAATGGACAGAATAAGACATGACCGAACTAAATGTAAACTCAACGGTCTATGGGTGTGACAGTAATAAGAATGTTTTTGTTTTTTTATTACAGTTATGAAAATTGTTTTGGTGGAAGCATGCGTAATCATTATGGAGAAAAACAAAGTCTTAAAATAGGCTTCATTTTTCATTTTGGGTGAAACATTCACCTTGTGTTTCTTTAATATTCTTAAAATTCTTTCTTGAAATTCTTAAAAACTTGTTTTTTTTTTTTTATCCATATGTTATTGTCCATCTCTTAACCTGTCCTCATTTGCAGGCTACACATTACAGTGTCTTTAATTATTCTATATTTTTTCTCACAACAGGAAGAATTGTTGCATTTAGAAGCCATCTGTCATTACTTTTTTAATTACCTTTTTTTTTTTTTTTTTTTTTTTATTATTATTATTTTTTTTTTTTTTTTTTTTTTTTTTACAATCCCTGTTTTACCTGACTGCTGTGCTGAGTTTATGCTGTAGACAAACCTGATTATATATAACCTTCCAATTTCACAGTTGTTTTTCTTTGGCTGGAGCAAGTGCAGACTTTATATGTCAAATTGCATTCCCCTAATTCAGCACATTTTACCACAAGGTTACGGGTTGGATAGTATTATAGATCAGTGGTTCTCAACTGAATTAGCCATGGGACCCACATATTCCCATGGCCATTAAGCCGTAACCCAATTTTTTTAGGAATTTGAACCAAACAAATTCATTTATCAAAAAAAATAAATAAATAATTGACATACACACAAGTACAGCCCCACTTTACTTAACATAGGCTACACATAAATAGTAATAATTTCACTAACATTCATGAAAAACAGTATTATAAGGCAAAGCAGCAGTCCCAAACTAGTTAGTAATTTGGTATGAGACACCACAGTCATCCAAAAATATATAATCGGTGTTTCTTTTCTTCACCGCGACCCACCATCAGTTGAGAAACACTGTTATAGAGGAACTAACACTACCGCACACAAAATCACATACATACATATACATACTGTACAAACACTCACACTCATTACAACTTCAACAGCCAGTGACATACCAGCAAACAACTATACGTGACTTTTCCTGAATGATGGACTGCTCCCAGTTCACTAAATTTGCAGCCTCTAATCCATTGAGTCTTTAGCTAATATATCCATTACATGAGTTGGGCTGCAGACGGCTAGCTGCGCTCAGTAAATAATTCTTGTTAATTAAACAGAGAGCATCAATCTTGGCCGAGGCCTTGTGAGCTGCAAGAAAGACATATTCCATTAGCAAAACTGGATATAACCAGAGCAAAGCTTATTCTTGATTTTGTTCATCAGTCTGTACATTTCCAAGCAGACTGACAGCACAATGTAAATCATACAGCAAAGGAAAATAGCATTGTTCTAAATTAATTTCAGTTTTTCTGAGTCGTCTTCGAGTTTCCAATATCCTAGTGAGATGACACAAATGACAACGAGTTTATAAAGTTACAGTCATATTATGACTGAACTGTTATGACTTTATTTATTTTGTGTTGCTACTAATAAATGAGCCATAAAGAGTAACAATGCTGGAAATTACAGACTGGGAATTTTAGGGTGGGATAGTCTGAATGCAGGTGATCTCAAAGTGAAAGGGTAAAGGTCTGCGTGGGTCAGTTAGAGGACATGTTCAGGTGAAAAGTGACCCATAACAAGGCTAATTTACAGTGGAAATAAAGGTGGCCAACAAGATCATTAATGGCCATGTTAGTGCAGCCAACTGTAGCTTGAGAAATTAAACCAATATAAATACAATGCAATGTGGTCACAAATGGAAATATTACTACAAAAAAGGGCTGCGCGATTTATCGCACGATACAAAAAATAACATTGAACTTGATTATCGCTTATCGATTATGAAATCCCAAAGGCTGTGATTATTTTTTTATGCACAGCTTGTCAGTGAAATACGGCTCCAAATACTACAAAAGCACCGCAAGTTTGCATTGCTTATGTACATTTGAAAAAGCAACAGGCATCAAACATCTTTCCAGACATGAGAAGCATTTATTAACATCTTGTCTGACAAAAGACAACATTTAATTACATGTTTTTACTCCAAACTCAATTCATAGTTGAGCATCCTTCTGTGAGATGATGTGATTTCTTACACACAGAATAAGGCAGTCGTGTGTTTATTAGTCATGTTTAATCAATCTGTTGAAACATCTACAGGGATATGGCACATGTTATCTTCTTCTGCTGCTTTTGAGCGCCCTCTGGCTTTCAGATGGAGAAGCATTAACTACTGATCACAGAGCCGTACAGCTCTGACTAGCTGCGCATTAAATAATCGCAGCCTTTTCCAAACCGCATGTGATTTAGTCACGATAAATCGTGCAACCCTACAAACATATTTCAATCACACCAATCTGAGACAAAACACTTCTTCACAAAATCACCATAGAGGCATTATAAACCCACGTGATCCACTTTTATAATTATTTTATTCAGGTTTTGCTAAAATGAACTGTAACATTTCATCCCACTATTTATTCCGCTTAAACACCAGCTAAGGTTTAAGGTGTATCAGAGGACATTTCTAACTCAGTCTGGGCAGTACACACTTCATAATAAAAGTTCTTTATTGGCATTGATGGTTCCATGAAAAACCTTTAATATCCATGTAAACTTGTCCACTGCACAAAAAGTTCTTTATAGTGGAAAAATTTCTTTAGATTATGAAATGGTTAACATTTTATTTTGATGGTTCCCCATCAAACTTTCTACCGACTAAAAGTATCTTTGCAAGTATATGTCAACTTATTGTACTAACCTGATCCCTAACACCTAACCCTGACCTAACAGTCTCCTAATACTGTAAAAAATGGTTCTTTTAAGAACTGTTCACTGGGGTTCTTTGGGGAACCCAAAATGGTTCTTCTATGGCATAACTGTGAAAACTCCCTTTTGCAACCTTCATTTTTAAGAATGTAAATGAGGTGGAAAAACCACTATATTGGAAAAATTCAGCATGTTTAGTACCTAGCATGCATCCAATCTCTTCTGCCAAAAATATGGTGCGCAATACTTTGTGTTAGGTGCACTGCAAATTAATGTTATTGCCGAGAAGAGAGGGAAATGCATTCACAGGTTTCAAGTGCTAATTAATAGCTCCATCTAGTAATAAATTTACCGGTGTGCATTACAGTGAAAATATACCAGTGTGCTTTGGCCTTTAGGCTCTAAATCGAAAACAAAAAGCCCTTCTAAATATTACACACATTTAGCTGTAGATGTGAATGTGGCATGAGAGGAGTTCACTTTTCCACAGCTCTCTGGAAGTTTGCAGTCAGACAGTGACAATGGGGTGTGAATAGCTCAATTTCATTTTGGCTGATTGTGAATCTCTGTGCATTTAAGAGGTCTCAATGCTGGTCTTAAGCTTCTTTTAAACCCTGATGAAAGCTTGCCATTCTGTCAGTGTTGAAAAATGGCAGCCTTTGAAGCGGCAAAGACGTTTTTACCATCCGTAAATTAGAGGCGCAGTCATTTTGAGATAAAGTCTAGAAACCGTCTCCCTTTGATATGAAACAATGATGTCAAGTTAGACGTGTCAGCGTGTGTCTAAAAAAAACGGTGCTTTAAAGTCCTTCGCTAAGTATGGTAGATCTGACACAGATGCCGAAAATATTAAAGAACCACATGTGCCCGTTTAGAGAAAAAAATGCAGTTCTTTTAATCAAGTGAATTTCTACCTCACTACGTGCTGGATTGGGCTGTTGAGGTGGGATAGAGGGGGCGGCACTTCAAAGCCAGCCTTGAACATTACTTTCATTTGCTGCTTACCACTCTCACTCTATTGAGGGTTCCCACACTTTCTGCCAATAAAAACCTTTCCATGATCTTGTATTTGTGATTGTTGGATTTTTTTTTTAACTAAATGCTAGCGCTAGAACTAGAAAAAGCTGTATTCTCTAAAGACATGTTAAAATTTTTCAAAATTTCTCCAACTTTTTCAGATCTTGAAGACCATATCAAATAGCTCTGTTCCAAAACCGAGTGATATGTCTCGCTGCGCACCGAAGGTTACATTTTCAATTGATTTTAATACAAGCACAGTTTCAATGTGCAATAGTTTAAAAAAGTATTATAAAAAGTAAGATCGCACACACAAATTTGGGGGTAAAATATATTCTTAAAACTATACATTATTCTTCCAAAGTTTGGGGTTGGTAGGTTGGTAATATTTTTTTTTTCCCATGTTTTTGAAAAAAAAATTCTTTTGCTCACTCGTTTGCTTTATTTGATAAAAAAAAGGCAATATTGTGAAAAAATATCACAATTTAAAATAACTGTTTTCAGCAGTATCACATGATCTTTCAGAAATCATTCAGATATGCTGATTTGAAGCTCAAGTAATATTGGATATTATTATCAATACTGAATACAATTCTTTGATAAATAGACCAGCATTTATTTTAAATTGAAATATTTTGTAACAACAAATGTGTACTGTCACTTTTGATCTATTTAATGTGTGCTTGCTAAAGGTTTTGACAGCAAACTTTGGAATGGTTCTGTATTTCAATTTATATGTTTCAATTTTTCCATTGAAAGTCCATTCATAATCTACATTTCTTCAGCTGCCATCTTGCATTAATTTTTTTTTTTTTTTAATCACATTGCATTCAACAGAGGATTCACATGATGCTGATGCTGGATTTGAATTTCACCAAAATATAGGCAACATAATTAAGATTGAAAGAGCCTTTGTGGTGAACATCGTGTCTAAAGAATCATTAACAACCATTAATATATATTATTAGTAATATAAATTTCAATATACAAAAGTCTTCTATTATGTCCATTGATTTAATAAAACTCTAATAAGTTATTAAAACTAAACTTTGCTTCAAATGTTTATCAACAATGAAACTTTGTCATACAAACAGTAAATTTGAAGTCTGATTTTGCCTTGAAATCTTTTGTTGAAGCAGTTGAATTTGTTCCAAAAGTGGAGCTTTGATTGTTGTAACGGTGGAGCTTTAAAAGACATGAATTTGGAGAGGCAACATCTCTGAGCGGGTTTTAGCTCACTAAAGCACACTGATTATCACACTAAAGCATGCTAAAACCCTCAAAAAGAAGATGCATCTCTTAATTCATCCACTTTAAAGTGAACGAATTAGTACCCCCTAAGATATATATAAAAAAACTAGATAAACTACTCAATCTCAATAACAAGGCTTCTCTGAGCTGAAAAGTATAAAGGTATCCAAAATATCATTCATTAAAGGGATAGTTCACCTAAAAACGAATATTATCCCATGATTTACTAACCCTCAAGCCATCCTAGGTGAATATGGCTATCTTCTTTTAGACAAACACAATCAGAGTCATATTAAAAAAAATGCTGGCTCTTCCCAGCTTTATAATGGTAGGGAATGGGGCTTAAGATTTTTAAACCCAAAATAGTGCATCCATCCATCCTAAAAAAAATCCACATGGCTCCAATGGGTTAAAAAAGACCTTCTGAAGCAAAGCGATAGGTTTTTGTAAGAAAAATATCAATATTTAAAACTTTATATACCATAACAACTAGTATGGTACATGAGAGTAGATGTTTCTCATGGTTCAAACAAATAGGTCTGGGTATAAAACTCAAGCTTCTCTTCTCTTATATCAAAATCCTTCGAATTTATCTTTAAAAATGATCATTTAAGACTCCCTAATTCATGACCGGTGTTTTGTTTTGCTCTACTCTCCGACCTTCAGCGTTCGCCAATACATCAAGCATCGGGTCAGAAGTCACTCCTCCGCCAGAACTAGACTCAAATGTGGCCATTTATTATAGTATGTAAAGTTTTAAATATGGATATTTTTTTTACAAAAACACATTGCTTTGCTTCAGATGGCCTTTTTGATGGACTTTTATGATGGATGGATGCAGTTTTTTTGGCTTCAAAATCTTGAGTCCCATTCACTCCCATCATAATGTTTGGAAGAGCCATGAGATTTTTTCTATAACACTAATTGTCTTTGTCTGAAGGCACCTTGTCAGAAAGTAGTCCTATGAACCTACTATAGGATGGATAGAGGGTGAGTAAATCATGTGATAACTTTCATTTTTGGGTGAGCTATCCCTTTAAGAATATATTATCCAATTTAGACCTGTTAGAGATACACTTGAACTACCTCTTTCAGCAAGCTTTTGACAGAATTTCATAGAAAGTACATGATAATGCCAAGGTTCAGTTTTTGACCTCTTTTCGATGGACTTTCTTTAGACAGCCCTTCTGCATCTCACCTCTGACCAAACTATCATTCAGAACTGCCAGCAAGCCCTCCTACCCCAGACTCTCCCAAAAGACCTCATAGAAATCAATGGGAAACCCATCAATTCCTGGTGCCCTGCCATTTTTTCAGCTTTGCCGTGGTGCGAGTGGCTCTTTAGAAGACAAAGAGCTTCAACAGACTCTTCAAGCACCTGGGTTAGCCCATTATAAACTTGTTGTGTCAATAATGAGCCCTCGATATACTCACAAGCACACAGTTCCTCACTGAAACTGACAGCTCCAACAATTAATACAAGAGAACCTGAATCAGACCTCAATCTCCTGTAGTTTCCACTCAAACCTGGAACTGCCACAATATTAATTTCTAAACCTTGGACAGGTCTCGGTGAGAGTGAAAAAGTATTGATTGCAAAACTGTTGCCTTTGCAGTTTACCCATACCCCGTTGCTGCTGCACCAAACGTTCTTCTGGGCATGTCTGGATAACTTTAGAGTCTCATTCCTCAAACATTTAGAAAGAATTTATTGACTACAGCAAGCAAACTATTGTTTAACAATGTTCTTTTTTGTACATTTACTCAACGTTATTCAAAAACAAAACTTTGCTTTTGATCCAGAATGTGTGGTGCTATGTTAAATGACCTCACCACTGACACCACTGGTGCGTTCACACTTGTAGTTCGGTTGGTTTGGTTTGGTTGGTTTGGTCCGGACCCAAAAACAAAAACAAAACATATAGTCCTGGTCCGCTTAGCGTTCACACAGGCATTTTTAACAGCGAACCTTAAGTTACCGAACCAAAGGCATAGGGTTACGGTCACAACCCGATTGGTTGGTTTTTATGACGTATATTTCGCGACAGAGCTCGCTTACCGAACATTCAAAACAACGCTGTGTGCTGGATTAAACGGCATCATTTTATGCGTGTATGTATGGTTTATTTTTACCAGCTAAGAACTCACGAAGAGCTCATAAAATGTTCAAAACATTCAAAACAGCAGCAGGATTTCCTCTGTTGTATGCAGAAACAAATATTGACGTTGCTCCACGTTTGCCCTCCACTCATTTTGGATACACAGATCTTTCCGGGCCGTCAAATCAGCTGACTTGTAGCGTCGCATCTTGTGACATCACGTCCTCTTTTTGGCTCGTTTACATGTCTTTGGTCCGTGTTGCGTTCATATATCAATCGATCCGCACCAGAGTTTGTTTGGAAACGGACAGAGACCCATCTTTTTAGCGGTCTCGTTCCGCTTGTTTGGTCCGCACCAGGGTTCGGATGGCAGCGTTCACATATGTTCCAACGAACTGCACTAACTGAGCAATCGCACCAGCGTTCGTTTTAATCGAACCAAACAATGACAAGTGTGAACGCACACTAAAACTAGTTTTAAACTGGCTTATGCCTTAAAAAAACTATGCTCCTTACATTTCTTATAGCATTTTGTGACTATTACATACGTTACAGATCATGTTTAGTAAGCACTTGGAAAATGAGTCCAGATAGGCTCCTACTTGTTTATACATTTATTTAAAATTTTACACATTCATTTTTATGATGTTTTCGGTCTCTACAGGGGTGAGAAAACAGGTGTTGTCTACCTGTTACTCTTTAATATCACCTGGGGAGGAGGGAGGAAATATCTAATCTCCCAAAAGAACCCACTTGCATGTGTATGCACGCGTGTACGGGTATCAATATAATCTAGCCTGCTGAGACAAATACACTTTTCTAAATATAAAGCTATGCGATCATAGCAACATTAGTGCCAGAGAGGAGGAACCTGCTGCGCGCTTCATTTAATGGCTCAGAGAACCGGCTCTTAATTAGCTTTGTGCAACTGATAGAAATAGACCGGTCAGAGAGAAAAAGCAAAATCATTACACTTGATGATAAAGTAATACTTGTTTGAAAACCAAAATAACTCAAGCTTAGCTTTTGATGAGATTTGATGAAACATTTCGCCTCCAAATCTGCGGCTGAGAAAAAGCCGCTACAAGGAATAAAGTACTTGCAGTGTTCCTCTCCTGAAAAATTGAATGTGACGTCTGTGAGTGTTCTATTAATATTCAGGCCAATTTTATCTGCCAAATAAAGCATATCGAATAATCAAACAGAAATGGACCCTTATCACACCTGTGGCATTGTGGGTAATGAAATTGTGCAAGCATGTTTATGAGCATGCATGTCTCACCAGATGTTGTCTCAATTATAGGAACCATATAAAGAAGTAAGCTAATTGAGCAAAGAAGACAGAGATACAAAGAGTAAGAGTATTATGACTAATTGCTTCCGACATGAAGAGATTTTAATATCTCCAAAAAGTAATAACTTGCTTAATTTGCATCTAAATAAGGGGGTAATTGTTTTCGAGACTACATTTTCAAACACTCATACATGAAGGGTGTCATCCTCGACACACACACATTGATAAATGCACATGCTCACACAAGGTTTAGTCTGTGCGTCTGTGAGTAAAGGGTAACAGAAATGTGTACGGAATAATGTGAAACGCAATACGGGACTTATTTTATTTTCACCCCAAGTGCTTTCATGTAATTACCGTAAAGAGATTAATTAATACTATCCTAGTCACTCACACATGTAATCGTGATCAAAACACAATCATCATAATCTACTCCAACCATCAAGGGACTATCCAAACAAATTAGAATAGGAAGGCATGTATGAGAGAACAGGTTTGATGGAAAATAATTAGTTTTAAATAATTACGCTGTGCAAGACTGTCAATAAATAGATTTGCATTGCAAGCCAAATAACAATTCAAAAAATGTATTGGTACTTAGAATAATTTATCTTTTTGCATGACAGTACATTCTCTCTTAGGTGAAGTGTGTTATTTCTGTGTCATCGAATGGAAATGAAATTTGTTTGTTTGTTTGAGCAATCCAACTGACCTCAATGTAACATCCAACCAATGGCATGAGAAACAGTCATTAGTTGCATACTGTCAGAGTATGAACTGCATTTGATGGAAAACGTAAACAATAAAGTAGAATTATGCATGTGTGTGTCTGAAATTGTATTCATATTATATTATATCCACAATGTTGACACTGCGATGTGACCTACACTACTACAGATCTATATAAATGGTTCTGTCAGGCACATCATAGAGCCTTTTAGGTGTTCCCATCATTGCATAATTTTGTGGACTTAGTTTTAATTAATTAATTTAGTTTTAATTCATTTTTAAAGGATTAGTTCACTTCTGGATTATTTCTTGATTATTTACTCACCCCCATGTCCTCCAAGATGTTCATGTCTTTCTTGCTTCAGTGGAAAAGAAGTTAAGCTTTTTGAGGAAAACATTCCAGGATTTTTGTTCACATAGTGGACTTCACCAGGTTGAAGGTCCAAATTGCAGTTTCAGTGCAGCTTCAAAGGGTTCTACACAATCCCAGACGAGGAATAAGGGTCTTATCTAGCGAAATGAACATTCATTTTCTAAAAAAATATAAAAAATGATATACTTTTTCACCACAAATGCTCGTCTTGCACTAGTTCTGTGATCCAAGTGTTACAAGTCATGCATGACGTAGGTGAAAGTACAGATCCAGTGTTTACAAAGCAGACATGCAAAGATTAAGCCAAAAAAGAAAAAAAAAAAGATAAAACAACGATATCGGACGATTTTGAAGTTGGAGGAGAAAAAGTTTTTCACCCTACCGCAGTACTTCCGCCTATGTAGCACATGAACTTTCAACGTAATGCATGACAAAATGTGACATTCCGCGTTATACAGTAAATTCCATTTTTATGAATGGATTCCGTGATTCCATCTGTGTTTTCTGCATAACTGAATATGGTATATATATATACAGTTGTGTTCAAAATTATTCAACCCCCCAATGCTGTAAATGGTTTTAGAGAATTTAGAGTACATTTGTAATTGAATTCAGAATGAAATCCTACAAGGACTTCTTAAAGAAGCATATGCAACTAAAATGACATCAATTGGTTTTGTAATACAGTAGTAAATGTTTCTTTTGTGAATTCTTCATTGACACAATTATTCAACCCCTTAAAGACTACCACTCTGAAGAACAGAGGTCCATTGAAGTGTTTTCAATCAGGTATTGAAAGCACCTGTGGATGTCAGGGAGCAGCAATAAAGCCTAATAAGCACCAATTAGGCAGCTTTAAATGACTGTGATACTCAGCTCCTTCTAGACATTTACTGGTGTGGTTACAAACATGGTGAAGTCAAGAGAATGGTCCAGGAAGACAAGAGAAGAGGTGATTACTCTTCACAGGAAGGCCAATGGCTATAAGAAGATTGCAAAGATGTTAAACATACCAAGAGACACCATAGGAAGCATCATTCGCAAATTCAAGGCAAAGGGCACTGTTGAAACGCTACCTGGTCGTGGCAGAAAGAAGATGCTGACTTCGACTGCTGTGCGCTACCTGAAGCGTAGAGTGGAGAAAAGTCCCCGTGTGACTGCTGAGGAACTGAGAAAAGATTTGTCAGATGTAGGTACTGAAGTTTCTGCTCAGACAATACGGCGCACCCTGCGTAATGAAGGCCTCCATGCCAGAACTCCCAGGCGCACCCCCTTGCTGTCTCCAAAGAATAAGAAGAGTCGACTGCAGTATGCCAAAAGTCATGTGGACAAACCACAGAAGTTTTGGGATAGTGTTCTGTGGACTGATGAAACAAAATTAGAACTGTTTGGGCCCATGGATCAACGCTATGTTTGGAGGAGGAAGAACAAGGCCTATGAAGAAAAGAACACCTTGCCTACTGTGAAGCATGGCGGGGGGTCAATCATGCTTTGGGGCTGTTTTGCTTCTGCAGGTACTGGGAAGCTTCAGCGTGTGCAAGGTATCATGAATTCTCTTCAGTACCAGGAGATATTGGAGGACAATGTGATGCAGTCCGTCACAAACCTGAGGTTTGGGAGACGTTGGACCTTTCAACAGGACAATGATCCCAAGCATACCTCCAATTCCACTAGAGCATGGTTGCAGATTAAAGGCTGGAATTAAATCCGATTGAGAACCTCTGGTGGGACTTAAAGAAAGCAGTTGCAGTGCGCAAGCCTAAGAATGTGACTGAACTGGAGGCTTTTGCCCATGATGAATGGGCGAAGATACCCGTAGCTCGCTGCAAGACACTTGTGTCAAGCTATGCTTCACGTTTAAAAGCTGTTATAACTGTAAAAGGATGTTGTACTAAGCATTAAGATTGAATGTCACTTGGGGGTTGAATAAAACTGATAATGATGTGAGCAGAGAAAAGACATTTGTGGTTATTTCATTATAAATGTTATGTTATATTTGTCTGACCTACACGTGCCTCTTTGATTTAATTGTAAGCAGGATGACTGAATGATCAAAATCAATGTCAAACCGGCCAAAACAATCAATTTCAGTGGGGGTTGAATAATTTTGAACACAACTGTATATATATATATATATCTATATATATATATATATATATATATATATATATATATATATATATATGCACTGTGAGATAAAACTGGGTCATACAGAAGCAGCAGGGCTTTGGTCCAGGCGAGTCCATTAGAAAGTCAACAAGCTTGTTACCACCACCTGACTGCCAACAGCAACATTAGCCTACATATGGTCCCGTCAGTAGCTCCACGCTGTCACCACTTACAAAAAACAACAACACCACCATCACAATAACAACAAAAAAAAATAAAATCACAATAAACACAAACATTTTATCCTCTGAGGAACAGTACGAGGGGGCTCATGGGTTTGTGTTTACGGGGGACAAGAACAGAGGATGCTGTGTCAGTTCCCCAGTGGAACGAGGGATCAGCGACAGCAGCAGATGGTGTGATTGTGCGGGAGGTGGAGGAGGATATTTTCCACTTGTCTTGTTTTCTGAGGAAGCAGTCTGGGACGCGAGCCAGGTTTAGGCAAAACGCGGCCTGCCGTCAGGGTTAGGGTGGCAGCGTACGTTAGACGTGTTACACATCCAGCGCTAGTTAACAAAGTTTTAAATCACTGAACTGACAGATGTCAATCATATTAAAGCCTCAGAGTTTGTCTGGCCATTGTCCTTACGCATGTTAAACTGCCGATTTTTTATCTTGCACTACCATTTAAACTTTTCTCAAGAAATAAATATTTCTATTATTCAGCAAGGATGCATTCAATTCCTCAAAGTGACAGTACAGACAAGGCATCTGCCGCTGATGCAGAGCATTTTGCCTGCAGGAACTAAACCAAGTATTATTATTATTTTTTATGTATAACAAAAGAGCTATAGTGGCTTTCAGCTTACTTTTTTCACCAATATCCACAAAATTAATGACTTCATTCTCTCAATTTTTAAATTAAGTTTGCATTTTGGATGCAACTACTAGTGGTGGTCCGATATATTGCTAAGGCCGATTTTAAGGCATTTTTAAAATACCTTCTTTAAAGTCACCATGAAATCAAAATGGACAATTCTTATATTTTTATGGAATATGGCAGTACTTATTATAAATGTTTTATCCGTGCACATTATTTTTTAAAATTCATACGCTCTCGTAATCTTTAATCAAAATCCTTCTTGCAACTACATCCCTTCTTCGTCCCTTCTCTGGGAAGAAAAGACTATCACAACTTCTGCTTCATGCCAACTTTAAAGCAGTTATTATAAACTTTTTGCTCTTCTTATGCATTTTTTTAGTTACAGAAACAAACTTTTTACTATTAGAAAGTGATGCCACAGATTCTCCAAAAACCCAACCAATTCTTGGTCAACTATTTTCATCATCAATTTCATAAATGATAATTTGAAGCCCCATTTAAATCCAATCATTTTTGACTGACATGGCTAAACATCTGCTTCTGTGTGGGCATGTGACCTCAATCCTCACTGTCCCCTTCCCACAATCCCTTAGGGCTTGCCATGATCCTGCGTCCCTCTCCTTATGGCTTGACTCAGCCAAGGCCAACGGCAAGCCTAAAACAGAACAGTCCCGACGTGCCAGTAGCAGCTGGCCTGGGTTCGCATAGCAACATCGTGACAACATTTTAGCCCATCCTGACAATGTGTTACCCCGCCACTGCTAGGCTGGTTGTCACTGCAGTCGTCTGCTGTCTCCTGGCAGCTGGATCCTGATGGTCTAAAAGTATGTAATGCAACAGACAGCTACTGTGTATGATTTCACACTGCTAAGCCTACTTCAACAGATCATCTAATCTAATCGTATTTACTCAGTCTTCAAGAAAACAAGTCAGCAGTGAAACGGTCTCAATTGATTCTACAAACAATGGGTTTATATATAGTATTTTATCGAAGGCTGAACTCAAACAAGTTAAAAGGGTCATGAATTGAGAAATCAACTCTTCCTTGAGCTTTTGATATATTGGAGGTCATCGTAATATAAGAATAGTTTCAGAACTGAAATCTTCCATTTAAGGCCAGTTTTTATTGACACCAGGCCCAACGAACGACTCTATGAGGTGAAATGCCACCTCTGCAGAAAAAAAAATAATTAAAAAAAAACAATGCCTACCTCATCATTGCAACGTTAGCCCCGCCCACTGGCGTGTTAGTGAGATTATGAAGAGAGCAATACAGGACTAAACATAACATTACCTTTCAAAGGAATATGGTTATTTATTTCCAACTATTTATTATCAAAACTATTTTGATGAGGGAAAACTACTGAGTGCACCTTGTAAACTTGAAACATGACATTAAAATCTGGATACAAAATGATACGCACCTAGCATGTTTGAAATTCTCAACTGGTCAGGTCATCGAAGCAGTTAAGCTTCGCTTCTTGCCTGGTTATGACTGACAGCGCCAATAACACAGAGAGTCAAGGCTCTGCCACAGACCATTACGCCAAGGTTAGCAATCTCTCGGTCCTCTATCTCAGCAATCATTCATCACGTTTTCCCCTTCAAATGGAAAAATCTTTTGAATATTGCTTTGGAAAGTTCCATTCCACCCCCCCCCCCCCCCCCCCCTTCTTTTCTGTGGCAATGTAATGAGACGTAACATTTCTTTGGTTCCAGTTCTTTAATTCATTAGCCTGACCATTATTTGGCGATTATCACAAAGTTAACATCAGAAACCAACCCTTCTTGATGACTTTTTAATGTTTTCCCTCTTATTTCCCGTCTTATCAACGATCAGTGGGTTTTAAGCGATGAATTAAGGCCTCATGTGGCGCGGGCCATCAGCAATTAGGGGAGACGTTGCAGTCAAAGCTATTTCTGACATCTTTTTATTCCCTTCTCCTTTTATTTTCCAGAGAACACAGCAGAACTACGACAGATATGACCTGTGTTTACCGTGTTATCATTTTTAATGAATTACCGGGCTCATGGAAACTGTAAACTTCAAACGAATCCGATCCAATTAAGGTGTTTAGCCATCTGTCAAAACAGTCACTTCCCTGAGTGACACTCATATTTTAATGAGTCGCATTATCCGTTAGGTATCATTACCGTGGTTTGTGCTCACACCAACAACACCCACCCTTCCCTCCATCCACTGTTTTTCTTCCAATGCTAATTCGTGTACATAGTGATTCTCTGATGCAACACCCTGGTAACTTGCATTTATCAGAAGCGCACAGAGTTAAGCAGGCATTGTCATTGGCGTTAACTTTGTGGATGTTTCCTGTAAGAACAGCGAAGGTGGTGGAAACAGTTACATGGCTGTAAATCCATACGAAGGACAAAGACGCGCATCAATCCCTCACAGGCGGACAGAAAGGGTGGTCCATCTGGCAAAAACATCAAGCTCAAGTACAATCAGAGGGGACACTGGCTCATCAGTTCCTTCAGGCTCTGGAACACTGATTATGTGTTTCATGGATTGATGAGGAGGCTTAATTAAAGTGATGGACGCCTGGCATGATGAAACACGTCACATGTTTTCTCTCCACTAAACAAATATGCAATCTACAAAATGTGCACTTTTTTAAAATGGGCTAAATGTGTATATATTAGGTCTTTTTGCCCTTAATGTTTGATGTTTAGGACAAAAATATTCACCAATCGGATCACTTACATACACTTTATGCTTTAAACCAACATGTTAATGCAAGGCAATCAAAACTTAAGTGTGTTTTTATTCAAATACACAAGAAGTGGTCTTGTCTAGTCTTTAAGGGTGGGTATAGATCCCACTATTCACTCATGACTGGAGTGCACAGATCCTTTGATGGGTGAAAGTCATTAGGAACACTTGCAGCACACTTACAAATTCTGAAGATATATTTGTAGCACATTTATAAACATAAGGATCTACAAGGGCTTTTAAGGATTTAAATGATTTATTTATGATAAATATAAAGTCCTGTTTGTTCACTTTAAATGATGAGAGACAAATTTTCAAAAGCATTTGGAATATTACCATTGTATAAGAAATTACTGGAAAAGATCATGAATAGAAAGTGTTTCATCTACTCATCAGTTCCTTCACATTTTGGCCAATTACCTCAAATCAAATATACATGCTAGTGTTGTAGCACTCAAGACGGGTCTTAAGACCATTTTTTGAAGGTCTTGGTCTTGTCTTGGTCTCGGCCGCATTTGATCTCGGCCTGGTCTCAGATTAAAAGGACTCGGGATTTTATTTCAAGACCGGTCAAGACCACAATTGCAGGGATATCGCTAAATTGCCATCTGATTTCTTTGTTAACATCATTAATTTGATTGGATGGAAAATGTCCTGCTTCAAATGCAATCAATGACTTATTTACTTATTTCTAATTTAATTTATTTTGTGCCAGGTCAGAAATCAACCTGGGATTGTCAAAAATGTCATCAAATACCCACAAAATTCAGGATATGATTGCAAAAAAATAGATATTGATATTTACATTATAACATATGATCATATAACAAGAAAAAAATATTCACAAGAAAGAGGGCTGTTTTCACAAATATGAGCACAACTGAAGACGTGGTAGGTTTTTTTAACAAATGTTAACAAAAAACATTAATCTCAACATTATTTATGCATTTGTAATTGTACCAATTCAAATGTCACTTCTGTTCCACCTCTGCAGTGTAAAGATGAATTTTGTTGTTAGTGATATCAATTAATTGGGGATAGCTCTATATAGTCGTATTATTCTAATTGTAATTACTGATTAAAAATAAGACATTTCTCAGACAGTAAATGTGGATCTTTCAGATGAATTTGAGGAGTGCTAGTCTGGTCTTGTTCTTGACTCGGCCTTGACTTGGTCTTGGTCTGAACCCCTCAGAGTCTTGGTCTTGTCTTGGTCTCAGATTAGGTAGTCTTAACTACAACTATATCTGCTGCTTCAATATTAATTTTGCTGAAAAAAAAAAATCCTTGCAATAAAAGCATGAAATGAAAATAGCATGAATAATTTGTTTGACAGTCACGTTTAAATATAGTTTGACCATACAACTAATAGAATTTCATGGTTTATTACTAACTGTAAGAAAATAAACAAAAAGATACTTCATATGTTAACTTTTAAATTAAATTATTTAAAAATAGTGTTTCATGTAACTTCATATATACTTTTTTATAATACAGTAGAAAACTGTACATGGGGCTAAAGCCGCCCCGGGTTAAAAGGCGCCTTTGATTTTATTTTCCTCTAAACTACATGGCATAAAACTTGCCACAGCACTTTTCAAAACATCCGCTTTTCGAGATGCATGCGGAAATGTGACTGATCCTTGACACGGACAGCAGCACAAAGTTGATTCTGTGCTAATTTTTAATCTAATATTTGATGTTTTTGGAAATGTTAAAGACTTAAGTAGTAAATGAGAATCACTAAAATTATTGAATATATTTTGAAACAAAGGTTTTCTTAATGATTTTCAGTTTTGTTAAATGTAAATAAAGCAACAGTTTTTCAATAACAGAAGAAAAACATATATATACATTTATAACGTAGTGTACACAATGAAGCTTGTTGGGTTGAATGAGAAATACATTCTCTCTCTTTTCGTACATCTGTGTATGAGTACTGCTGATTAATTATGTGAGTCTCTGGGTGTATTTGAGAAAATAAATCTCTTTCTCTCTCCTTTCTTTTTCTTCCACCTTTCCTCCCCTTTTCTCTCTCTCTCTTTCTCTCTCTCTGTCTCTCCTCTCCAGGGCTGGTGATGAACCTTTTCTACAGCAGTGCTTTATTCACAATGACACCTGGCCCATCTGAAAATCAAACAACACAGTCTGCACTCAGTATCCAGGGCATTCAATTACCAGGGTTGTTGTTGTTAAAAAACAACAGCTCTCATATAGCTACTCTATAAACAACACAACAGCACAAAAACAAATCCCCAAAACCAAGCATGTGCACCTGCCCTTTGTGATACAGCACTCCAAAATGCAATACAGCTCTCTCCTTGGCGTGAGACTTGGAGCCGAATGGTGTTATTGCATTAATATTGGTAAGGTAAAGACACGGGTGATGTGACGCACCACACGAGACTGGCTTGAGCGAGCAGAACACGTGCTGAATGCAAAGCTTGTTTAGTGGTACGCAATCCAACGAGTTTGCGCAACAAACAATACTGAGGCTGAATGAAAAACAAGGCTGACCTGTCGGGGTCTAATGCGCAGAGGGAATATATCTTTAGTGAACAGACAGAGAGTGAGAAAGAGAGAAGTGTTTTGAAATGTATCCTCAGACAAAATGGAAGAAAAAGCACTGAACTGTGAGTTGATTGTCTTAAATGTATATTAGATATATATAAATATAAATCTTTTATACATAAATATAATATATTTTTATGAAATACAGTATATACATGCATATAATACACACACATATATATATCGTCAAATATATATATATATATATATATATATATATAGGATATACTTTAGAGTAGTCAATGTGCAGCTTGTATAGCAGTATAGATTTACTGTCCTCTCAAAATAACTCAACATACAGCCATTATTGTCTAGTGTATTGACTATATAAATTGTGCCCTATTTCTGAATTTATGTACAGTAAAATTTAGATTTTGTATGGATAAGTTAGATGAAAATGTGAAAGAAAGTGTCTAGTGCACATGATTTCCTTCAATACTGTTAGAATCTACACATTTTTGTTCGCTACATAATTTGTATACTTACATATACAATACATAATTATATATATATATATATATATATATATATATATATATATATATGAATGACAACGGTTTTGATTCCATTATCAATGTTACAAAATGTGGAAAATCGTCAACATTTCAACTACTAAATGCACAGATCTTAAAATCTTAAAAGAAGTAAACATCAATAAAATGAATCAGAGCACAAGAAAAGTTACTCAAGACAACTCAAGCCACCCTACATTTGAAACAAACCCAAACAAATTTAGAAGTGCAGGGCGAAGCAGAAAAAAGAGAGCATGAGAGAACAGCTGTCAGCAGACCAATGATGCAAACATCATGTCCCAGAAAACCATCTGAGAACAACTCAATAGCAACAGTTCTTAAAGTCAACATGAGCTCTATATATGAAGACCACTTTCGAATCCATTCTAGAGTAAACTAAGCCATGCCTACATATTTACCCGCTTTGCTCACATTACAGAAGTAAAACGTGTTCCGAACTAGTCCTAGAAACCCCTCCTGGACACATTACACCATCATCCAGCATGCAGGGTGAGAAAAAGAATGAACACTTGCTTTTTATACATGGCCACATCCCTCTCCTTATTAGGCATTAGTGTCTGTTTCTTCTGCCATGTATAGAACCTTGATGAGCCATGTTTATTCATAGACTAACCTTTTTAAATAATTCTGAGAGCTCTCCAACAAAGGCCTCCACAGCATACTTAATACCTCATCTAGGTTTCATTATTCAACGCTTATACTCTTTCCGCCACCCCACTTGAGATGCAGAGCATGAATTATGCCGGGCCCCTCTCCTCTCAGCCTCCTCCCCTCCTTCACTTCCCACTACAAGCGTCTCCTCTCGCTCTCCTTTCCTCTCATTCCCTCTCTCAGCAGCCTTATCCCACAGGACAGAGAGGCTTACTGATTACTGCAGTAATATCACTACTCGCTACACTTCATTCCCCTCTATCTCTCTCTCTCTCTCTCTTTCTCACTCTCCCTCTCCCTCTCTCAGTTTCACTCTGCTTTATTGGAATGACAAATAACGCTACATTTGTATACCCAAAGCAGCTGCAGGTAGGCTATGCTGCTCAAAGCAATATTAAAGAACAGTGGAAAATAAAGAAGGAAACTAGCGTGAAATATACATGTAATAATAAAATGAGAAAAAAAATACTTCTGTGACTGTCAAAAAATTTTTACATTTCATCCAACATATGGGACTTTTCATGTCACAAACATTATGAAATGTGAATTACTTTCAATTTACATAAAATCCATAACCAAGATACACTTTTAAACAAACTAGGGGTGACAAATCCAATGTTTTTTTCTGATGTAATACTTTTAGATGTGTTAGATAATCATGAAAAGTCTGTACCCCCCACCGCTTAAAGGAATAGTTCACCCAAAAATGAAAATTCTATCATTTTCTCACCATCATATTGTTCCAAACCTGTAAAACATTTGTTTATCTTTGGACCACAAGAAAATTAAGATATTTAAAGAAATCTGAGAGATTTTTGTCACTTCATTGACAGTCTACGCAACTACCAATTTGACTCTCCAAAAAGTTTGTAAAGAGACCGTAAAACTAATTCATAAGAATTGAGAGGTTTAGTCCAAATCTTCTGAAGAGACATGATCGCTTTATATGATGAACAGATGGAATTTATGCTTTTACTGACATATAAACATACTCAAAAGTGCTGCGTAACACATGAGAATGAACTTCATTGTATTAATTGATTAATTGAAAAGTAATCAAAACCGAAATTCAGAACCTCTAATTGACCCTTCGCAAAGACCCGCCCCCTTTAGTAACTGTTGCTTTGTCCAACAAGCCATGCGCTCTCACGCCACACATCATGTTCTCACAGGGTGAAAAATACATCCCAGAACAAAGAGGACACTGGCAATGCATCGACAGACATATGAAACAGTGTCATATAATATATCATAATTCTTACAGATGTTTACACAATAAATACTGTATAGAGGCTCTTTAATGTGTCATGACAGATCTCTCTAGCTCCTTCAAGCAGCTCGTGAACCGATCATCTCTTCATACTAGTTCATTTATAGCATCAAATAAACAAGAATAAACATCAGAAGAAATGTTGTTTGCTGTTTAACACACAAAAATGAAACTCATTGGCCCTCACGCATCAAGCAAGCATGCGCAAGCTTCCATTTACCATAACTGAGAGGTGCGTTGATAAATATTTTCATTTTGGGGTGAACTAACCCTTTAAAATGATGGCCTCTCGCCTAAGAGGTCTTGACCTTCTTGGCTATATCTTACCATTTTTGATTTCCTGAACTGATATTTAAATCATGTATTTTAAAAATGATATTTAAAAAACTAATTTTGATTAACAAATTTACTGACGATACCAAAACATATTTAATCTCTTTTGGTGACTATTCATTTAACTGTTACAAAAGATATTCCACACACAAAAAAAAAAAAAAAACACATGATCAAACAAATATGTTCTTTAATTATAATATGTTAAATAAAACTTTATAAATGAGTACAAATCAACATGTGATACTAAACTAGCAAGCCCCAAATGAGCAATAAACATACAATTCCTTTGAATCCTTCCAGAACACCACTGAAACCTCCAAAGAATTCCATAGGAACCATTCAGAATCACAGAACGCTAAAACCCAGTTAGAAGCAAACCTCCAACAACACCATTATAGTTTGGAAAATGTAAAAAAGGTAGTTTACTTTAGTTACTGAAGGACTGTAGGAACTCAAAATATAAGAAAGACTGCCCTTCAATTAATGTACTATTTTTAGGTTCATTACTGTGTTAATATAATCTACAACTATAAAAGCAATGTTAGATACATAGCATCAAAGCCAAAGGAATGCCTGGGTTTTAACTGAACGAAAAACAGCCTTAAAAATAATTATTTCCATGAACGTTAATGTTGATGCCAGGCTCCCTGGGATAAACACAAACATGTGCATTATTATGTGCATCTTAGTTATCCATTAGAGGATTCTCAGGTATTAGAAAATGTGATAATTGACCATTTAAGGGTCTTTGAAACATCTCTCATTAGCATATTAATTGGCCTGATTTCACTGAATGACAATGACAATTCCTTCATGAGTGGAGATGATTACGATAAACTTTTTCAATATTTAAAATGCATGCTTTTATGTTTCAGTTGGTATCGGAGTAAATGAGTTAATTAGAAACATAATTTGCCTCCATGTTTGGATGCACTTATCTCAAAATCCATTCCACAAATTTGAGAGATATCAGGTTGGCAACATATGAAAAACAAGTAAATAGATTAATGAAAAACGGACAACCTGAGTTAGACAGACTCACTAATTTAAGAACTCCCTTAACCGTTTTGCTGCTGTCAGAATGGATAAAAATCTTTGCTTTTTTTTTTTTAAAGAACGAGGCCCCTTACAGTTTTCTCGCTGTCTGTGTACATGACTCCAGTTATTCATTTCTTTTCCCTCTCATTCTTCCCAAAGATGAGACTGTCACTTCCTTTCTCCTCAATATCAATCCCTTCCTCATACAATTTCTCCTGTAACTCCGGGGGGTTGATGCAGCAACGCCTCTGCTCCGTGCAGATTTTCCAGCCAAAAGCGCTTGAAAACACTTACGCCAAATCACGTTTGAATGTGTGTACACCCCCACTATTTTTGTTCATTTGTCATCAGCGGTAGCACTGGCCCACCCTCTTCCAGAAACTGGGCAAACAACATAGATGATTTCAAAGGAAAAGACGAAGAGATTGTCACATTTTTGTCACAGAGATTGAACACAGATGTTCAAGCTAATGGCTAATAGGCTAAGTAAAGGCGTAACTCTATGTTGGCTGTTTTCAAGCTCATAACTTGCTGGAGGGCTGCAGTGATAGTTGACTTTCTACAACTTTCTCCCATCTCCCAACTGTATCTCTGGAGCTCAGCCATAGTGATCTTTAGGTTCTTCTTTGCCTCTCTCACCAAGGCTCTTCTCCCCCGATAGCTCAGTTTGGCCGGACGGCCAGCTCTAGGAGGGGTTCTGATCGTCCCAAAGGTCTTCTATTTAAGAATAATGGAGGCCACTGTGCTCTTAGGAACCTAAAGTGCAGCAGAAATTCTCACAAAGACAATTCTGTCTTTGAGCTCTTCAGGCAGTTCCTTTGACCTCATGATTCTCATTTGCTCTGATATGCACTGTGAGCTTTAAGGTCTTATATAGACAGGTGTGTGGCTTTCCTAATCAAGTCCAATTAGTATAATCAAACACAGCTGGACTCAAATGAAGGTATAGAACCATCTCAAGGATGATCAGAAGAAATGAACAGCACCTGAGTTAAATACAAGAGTGTCACAGCAAAGGGTCTGAATACTTAAGGCCATGTGATATTTCAGTTTTTCTTTTTTAATTAATCTGCAAAAATGTCAAGAATTCTGTGTTTTTCTGTCAATATGGGGTGCAATAATGTGTGTACATTAATGAGGAAAAAAAAAACTTAAATGATTTTATCGAATGGCTGCAATATTTAAGGGGGTCTGAATACTTTCTGTACCCACTGTATATGGATTATGTGCAACAAACTTCTGTATTCTTTAAAACAGGTTACACCACTTACTATATTTCATTTATGTTCTTTGTAAAATATGTAGCTGTTTTACTCAACATTCCTACAAAGGAGCTGCCAAAGGAATGTTCCTGTTTGTTCATGTGACGTTTGGTATAAAGCCTGTTGATCTTATTGTGAACGATTCATCCATGCATTTTTAATTTTTATTTTTGTTTAACAATTTTAATTAAAAGAAACCTTGATCTTCCAATGGAACAAACCGACTTCTTCAATCATTTAGTCCAATTAAGTCCTATCCCTTTCTTAGAGTCGACTGCAAGCTCACATTCATATCTGAACCAAGTCCCTGCTTTACTTTTTTTTCTTTTTACTCGGATGTAGGGTTGTCAAAAGTACAGACTTTCTGTTTTAAAGTTTTAAAAATGTGACCATACCAGCATTTCCCCCTATATTTTGAGCGGATTCTTAAACACCTCTGATTGGCCATTGTGTTCACGTGCTCATAGGTCTGTGATTGGCTACAATGATCAACGCTTCAAAAACATGTTGTAAATAGACATCATTGATGCTCTTTACCAAGCGCTTACACATATACACACACACAGGTATCTCTCAGCGGAAGAGAAAAAAAATTCTTCCAGCTTTCATTACATTGCAATTTTAAACTACAGCTACACTTGACAAAAATACAAAAACTAGCTAACTACTAGAAAAAACTACTTAAATCAATAATTTTTTTATTTTTTTATTTTTGAATTGGTTCATTTATATAAACCTTCTGAATGAAGTAATTCGCTGAAAGGAAACTAACTTTACAGATACGCCATTCTAGAATGGCATGTTTTATTATCGCCTCAATTCAGGCGGATTTAGAACTGTGTGCAAAACACAAAATGAAAAAAAATACATATATAATGTAGCATTTAGTTGCATTACACCACCAGTTGGGGAAAAACTGTTTTGAAAACAGAAGGGCTACTACTAAAAATTTAGTTAAAGTCATGATGTTATGAAAATAGCGACAGATCCTTTCTTCCGTATTGCGACATACATCTGAGGACAGCAGATTATCAAAAAAGAAAAATGTAGAGTGGAGACTGTTGATTGAATGGGAGATCCACATGACATATTTTACATTAAAAACTATGCTGACATATATATGATATGATATATATATATATATATATATATATATATATATATATATATATACACACATAGATGAATCATCCACAGAAATATCAATTACACACATTTATGAAAAAGATTTCCATTTGATAGGACTTTAAGTTTGAAAAGTTGCTACTTTAGTTAGTTACTTCCCAACACTACTCTTCGTAATTTGACAGATCCCGCTCCTAAACAATATTATCCAGGTTCCTAGACATTGACCACAGGTCTTTGCAAACTCAGAAAACAGCAGAGACACATCTCCGCTGATGCCATAATTTGTCAGAATAATTTATTGAGTTTCGGCGGCTCTGCAAGGCGTTATGATAAATGGTACAAGTCACACTGAACTGTTATCAAAAGAGAGGGAGAGCGAGTGCCGGGTAGGACGAGTGGGAGAGAGACAGATAAGATAGAGAGAGAGAGGAGAGGGGGGGGGGGGTGGTACGGCAAAGGAAAATTGCAGCAAACATTTCCATGCCATCATCCAATCTGTTCAGGGAGATGGGGAGATGACAGCTCTGAATCCGAGCAGGTGTCTCTTCTACCTTCCATTACCTCCGCTATGTATGAATTAGATTTATACAAAATCTCATAAAAAAACAGCCCCCGCGTTTTTACCTTCAAAATCTCTCCCCATATCCCTTTTTTCACATTATTTGCTATGCTGCAGAGATTGGACGGCTACCACGGATCGGGAACAGTAAATAGCAGAAGCGCACTGGAGGGGCCTAGCGCGGGCAGCTGGAGAAATAAAGGATGATTTACAGAGCAACGCCGGGGCTTGAAGCGCCGCAGACTATTGAGCGAATAAACCGCCATTGGGTGAATAAACCCAATACATTCCTAAACATATGACAGGACCAGACGCTCACAATCCCACCAATTGCACAACACAAGTCCTTGCTCTTGGTGATATTTAGTTCATAAATCCCAAACTCTCCTGTTCTGAAAGCACACACGGACAGGTTTTAATTCCATCATATTTTCTGCTGAGTTCGAAGGGGATTACTCAGTCTGCTCTCAATTGAGTGACACGTTCTTTCTACTTGGATAAATACACCTCCCTGACCATGTCTTTTCATCTCAGATTTTAGCTCCAAAACCTAGAGAGCCGCCTCGCTGCCTACTACCTATAGAAATATGCTTTCTATGGTAGCATATACATATACCACATACCATCACTAAACCCCATAAGAGATTTTCCGTAGGTAGAAACCTCATGCAAAGTGCATTTTTTTTATTTTTTTTAATATGCTTTAAGACAAACCATGTGCAAATTCCTATATGAACACCATTGCTGATTATTTTCTCTTTAAAACTGCAGTGAAAAAAAGACAGTCTGAAAAAAAACGGCTTGAAATCACTGGTGTCTGTGACGACACTAACTACCTGGTAACCAATCACGTCAACGTGCCACCAGTGGCATTAGCATATCATTCACAGCAAACTAGCAGGGGAGTCTGAGAAGCCAGGTTATTCCGGTATATTTTTCTGTTGATCAGAAAAATCGTGTAAATTTAGCAATATGGCGGGTGTATGATGTATTTTACGATGTTATGATGAACTATACGGCTTTCTCCACTGACGTTCTGCGCTGTTCTAAGCATTTGTAAGGATACTGATTTTTAGAAGGCAGCTGTCTGACTCTGAAAAGGCTAATCATATTAATTACTGTTATATGTCTGATGTTGTAAAGAGAGATTCCATTATGCTGCATTATCTCAGTAAGGCCATGTGTCCATCAAAGGGTTTTTTCAAATTGTTTTCAATGGGAGCGCTGTGTTTTTTAAACATAAGGCGTTAAGCATTTTTTTCATGCTCAAGTGTTGAGTGCTCGGTTGCCTCGAGTAGAAGAATGTTCAACTCTAAGTAAAACGCTGCACTCATCACTGTCACTTTTTACCCAGCCGTCCAATCAGAGAAGAGGATGGGGGGGACAGCAACTGTCATAACATTCATAACATTTGCATATTCATTGATCCACATATACGATTTTTTTTCCACAGGAAAAAACATCTAAATATGCAATTTTGGTGATTAAAGATGCGTTTTAAGAAATAAAATGATTGACTACAGGGGAACTTTAATGATTTGATATCTTATATGTGTGAATTTTCAGCAGCTATTACTCAGTTGTAATGTTGTAGTGCTTAATATATTTTGTCAATATTGTGTGGAAATTATGCGACATTTTTCAGGATTCTTTGAATGAATGAATCGAACATTCATGAACATTTACTCAAAAAAGAAATCTTTCATAACATTATAAATGTATTTACTGTCATTGCCGAACGTATTCCTTGCTGAATAACACAGTGTGGAAAATAAATAAATAAATAAATACTGACCACAAACTTTTGAATGGTAGTGAACATGCATTCCAGTAGCTCAAATAGGAGACCATGTCACTAGAAAGCCTAGCCTACCAAAAGCATAAAATATGTAGAAATGACAATATACATGCATAATTGACACCTGGCTCACCTTGCCCATCGTCTGTAATTTATTTATTTTTCCCCACTGCTTGTTGCAATGCATTCTGCTTTCTCCATGAAAGATACATGCGTTGCTGCCTTTTTTGGGCAAAACAAGGTATCTAAGAAAGCTGCATACTTAAATTGCCTACCTGTTGGTACCTACCTTGCCTACAGGCAGCTCACTAGTTTATGGAACAAAGTATTTTTCAGTTTTGTTCACTTTATCCTGCCATTTGATGTGATCAACCTTTGTTTTCGGTTTGTGAATTGGGTCTGGGGAATGTGATTGTTTACAGGACTGAATGAGGGAAGCATCAAAATAGACTAGAGCTGCTTCAGGGTTGCAGACAGACTGAAGTTATCCTGCCTCGGGGCTTAAAACATGGACTTTCAAAAAGTTGTCCTGCTTAAATGGATTTCATGCTCTCTGTAGACAAGGACTACCCACAAAACACCTGTTGCAGTGCTCCTAAATCACATCTCTACAGGAGACTAAATCAATAGACTTACTTTGTCTGTATCTGAGACAGACACATCTCGCCAAAATAATAACAACAAGGCGTTTAAGAGTTGGAGGAGAAAATATGTTGATGAGCAAATGAAATTTAACATTTACAAAACGTTCGTATACAACAGAGGTCCTTAAATCGGAAAGTGTTTACAATCTTACCCTAACAGTTTGCTCAGATGGCTGAGCCTGGGCGGTATTTAGTGGTAGGGTCTGATTCAACTTAATGATTCAAACAATATGAATCTGTTCACCAAAAAGATTTATTCATTGATTCATTCAATGACTCATGCATTGTTACGCCAGGTGGCGCCAAATGAATAGCTAAGGATGCAGCTATAAAATTAGGACACAGTTAGTTTCCACAACCAGTTAATGTATCATACGCGTTTCCGAATAAATGACAACAAAGCAGATCGATAATTTCACCTCATTTTGGTAAGCTATTGCCCATGACTTTTATTAAGCTATAAAACATAACTAACATAACGGTGGCCAAGAGAGCTCAACGCGCTGCAAATAAAAAAAAAAAAACACATTCAAATAGAAAAAAACACCAACAAATTTAGAAAACGTGATCATCAGTTTGACAACACGTGCTGCAAATCCTCACAACACATGCAAACACAGAAACACTCTGCAAATCCTTACAACTCAAGCAAACACAGAAACACGCTGCAAATAGCATAAACCGTGAGTTTCTAGCAAATTGAAAAACACTTTATTAAAAATAATAAATACATGAAATAATGTACACTTGTTAATGTGTGTTTATTTGTGTTTGCAGTTTTTTATAGTATTAATGATTGTGAACACATTGTGCACTCAAATGCCGTACACTATATAGGGCTTAATGAATGAGTGAATGGGTGAGTGGTTTCGGACACAGCTAATAAGCAGTTCCTAGTATGGCTCGTCACTTTTTGGGGTCCCCTTGAAACATTTCCGTTGTGGTTTGTGCTATTTGCAGCGCGTTTCTGTGTTTGCATGTGTTGTGAGGATTTGCAGCGCATTGAGCTCTCTTGGCCACCGTAGATATACATTTTTTTAATCAAAATATAATTTTACACATGGCAGGGTTTCTCGAAGCAGAAGTCACAGTTGGGTGAAATTCTAAATTCTAAATCTAAATTAGAAAACCCATTAAATAGATTTTTGTGTCCCCATTTTCTCAAATAGCAAAAGAAAAACTCAACAACAGTGTTTTCACAAGTTTTAAAAAGAAGGAAAAATAAAGAGAGATGATAACGGCAGTCAGAAGAGAGAACGATGCCAACTTCCCTGTCACTCCAACAGCAGTGTTAACTATTTTTTTTAATTTGATGAAAAAGTAATAAAATACTAAGTATAGCATTTTTACATACATTACATAGCATACATGTTTTTTAAAAATGAAAATATAAAAAACTGTAAGATTTACAATACTGGTGGCCATTAAAACGCGTCATCAGTCCGTGAAAAGGGTCCGTAATGAGCATAAAAATGTCACCTCATCATTCAGTAAGTTGCGTCGAATTATTTTACCTCATTAAATATTTATGTGCGCTGAAAAGTTGCAGAATCATACTGAACAGAAATTGCAAACACCAATAAGAGTTAGTTTTGGACTGTAATATGACTTTTCAACAGATATTTAACAAACATTTCTCAATGTAACTGAGCTAATTAGGCAAATGTAAACCTTAAACCATGGTTTACAGATGTAGGCTATAGGCTAACATTAAATTACAAAATCTGGATTTATTTTAATGAATAGGCATATATTATTTATTAACCCAGCATGAACAGAGTAAAACATGACACAATTCACTTTATATATATATATATATATATATATATATATATATATACACACATACATACACACACATAGTTTGCTTTTACACCCTTGCTGCAGTGCATAAAACAGAGAAAGTGCCATTTACTTTGAATGGAATTGCAATTACTTCATTCTGAACTGAGTTCTGTAAAACGCTTGCAGATTGTGTTGACCTGGTGACCCTGACCCGAGGAGTGAAATTACTGAAATGCATTTTCCACTTTTCCCTCATCTAATTTAATTCATCAATTTCACTCTCTTTGTCTGTTTTACACTTGCTTCTAGGTGAGGATGAACGCGAAAGGAAAAAGTGAAGGGGAAGAAAAAGACAACGCAACCTCCCTCCCTCAGAAGAGTCTCAAAACAAGTGCTAAAAGAAAAGTTTTCATCTTTCAGATTCAAATTTCAGATTCCTTCTCAAACCCATCACCTTGCTTCCACAAATTCATGGGCTTTAAACAGTATTCTAAAAAAAAAAAAAGAAATCTACCCTGTTCCCTTTTCTCGGTCATTCCCAGAACATCTAAAAATAAGGTGCATTTCAAAGAACATGATGTTTGAAGTGTGCTTCCAAAACACAACCCTTTAGAGCCTAGTTACTGTTGCAAAAAAAAAAAAAAAAAATGTTTGACAGCTGCATGTTTCTGGTTGCTTTTCCAAAGTTGATGTTTAGGTCAATATATTCCATGCAGGGATATAAAATCCATTTCATATGATTACCAATGTGTTGTGCAGTTATAGTATGCAACCATGATGCTGATTGTAATGGTTCACTCTTCATTTAAAATAGCTTTAAGAATAAGAATAGCTGGACTCATACAAATGGATTATATAAAGTCGGTCTGAAGGGAAATGCATGCATCCACTAAAAGCATACACAACACATAATGAATTATATAAGCAACCCAACTAAGGGATATTAATGGGCAATTAACCATGCACAAATTACCACCAACGAAAATAATTTGCATAGAGCTGCCTCATTTGAGATTATTAGGCATTAGGAGATGTCATCCATTATTAGTGTGGGATATTGTGACTCAGTCTTTTAAGAAATCTTCCTTCATTTAAAGTGGTGAATGTAGTAAACACTTAAACTCAGACAGTGAAGCCAGCAAAATGTGCATGAGGTCAGATCAGTGTAAAGAAGAAGCATTAGCTTCCACTCAGACCTTTAAAATCAATGAAAGCTTTCTGAAATGACTAGCAATTAAATATCTTCGCTGTAAAACACACAACAAAAATTAAATCTATACTTCAACATATAAAATTCAGCGCTTCAAGAGTATTAATGCTGCAATATCTAGCTAGAACACCAGTGATCTTCTTTATACATTATATATGACATGTTGATAGCTTCCGTTCACTGTGGAGAGATTCCTACCAGGTATGTCTTCCATTTAATAACAGAAATTAAGTTAATGTCAGTAACTGAAAAACAAAAATTTGAACTTGAATCTATTGATCTATCTCTGCCTGTCTGAACTGTATAACTTCCAAACCGTTGTATACCTGAACTTTATTTTTATAGCTGTAATTGACCCTTTGCAAACAGTTTGATTGACAGGCGATCTAACCAATCATAATGCCAAATCCGGCATCATATCTGACAAAGCAGTCAGGGAGAAGCCTATAGTGGATTAACATCATTTAACTTGAAATATTGAGTGTACTCATGTCTTTCCGCTGTTGAAACAACATTCCTTCTGATGTTCATTCATGTTTATTTGATGCTATAAATGAACTTGTATGAAGAGAAGATTGGTTCACGATCTGTTTGTGTCTCGACACATTAAGGAGCCACTATACGGTATTTAGAGTTTAAACTGCTTTAAAAAATTACAATATTTTAAATAGGAAACTGTTTCATACGTTGTCAGTCGGCACTGAAATTTTAAAAATGTGACGATACCAGCATTTCCCCTTAGCATTTTGAGTGGATTCTTAAACACCTCTTATTGGCCATGGTGTTCACATACTCAACAGATATGTCTGTGCTTTGCTACAATGATAAACGCTTCAAAAACATGCTGTAAATATATATATTTGAAGCTCTTCACCGAGCACTTACACAGATACACAACACACGTTTGAAAGCAGCCGTCTATCATGCTGCACTGGACATCGAAACATTTTAATATTTCAGTACAGACTTGGTACCGAAGTAGACAACACTAAGATACAGTAATTTATTTGCAATCCAACAACTGGGATTTTACAAAATACCAGCTGACAATATCGTTCGGTTTACTATAAGCGCACTACAGTTTTATCGTCTTCCACTTTAAATGCTTAAGCTCGTTAAAATCCGGTGGATTCTAATTGGTTGTCAGTGTTTTTTTTCATTCATCAGCTGGTAAAAATACTTTCTGAAAGTTATTCCAACAATACAGTTTCTCTGTGCCGTTATCGTTATAGTTGTGGTTTGGACTCAGTTATTCTACCATATTTAGAACGATTTTTAGAACTTTGTATTTGTCTTTACCGTTATAGTTAACATCTTTGGTGTGTGAACGGGCATTCATTCAGTAAGTATGCATTAAACTGGTCAAAAGTGACGGTAAAGGCATTTATAATGCTACAGAAGATTTCTATATCAAATAAATGTCGTTCTTTTGAACATTCTATTCTTTAAAGAATCCAAATGTGCCACAGTTTTCTCAAAAACATGAAGCAGCACAACTGTTTTCAACATTGATAATAATAAGAAATGTTTCTTGAGCACCAAATTCAGCATATCAGGATGATTTCTGAAGGATCATGTGACACTGAAGACTGGAGTATTGACAGCTTTGCCATCACAGGAATAAATCACTTTTTTTTTAAACAGAAAATAGTTATCTTAAATTGTAATAATATTTCACAATATTTTAGCGTACCATAATCTACCAACGCCAAACTTTCAAATGGTATGCATACCTTATCTTGTAACAATACCTTTCAGTGCACTTTAATAAAATATATTGGCCATAACAGAAGATTTATTTGAGTGCATATTATTGTATTCCATAAGTAAGAAAGCTACAGGCTTGGAATGAGTAAGTGAATTGATTTTTGTGTGAACTGTTCTTTTAAATAATCCCATAGTTCTCAGCAATTAATCAACATGAAAAAGCAGGATAATAATCTAATATACACAAATAAGAAAAAAAAAAAAAAAAAAAACAGATAACCAAATCTGAGATACCAGACACGTTCATTTTTAATCCTCGTGCACTTTGGAAGTAGCATCGCAGTTTGGGCCAGTAATTTAGAGCGCTATCTCAGAAAGTAATTGTTAGCTTTGTAAACAGTTTTGATGACCGGGTAGCTGAGGAACAGAACGGCTGATTGCGTATTGATCAGGAGAAGGTGTGCGCTGAAGTCAGGATGGAGGTAACGGGGTGGAGGGGGCTCCCTCACACAAGGTGAAGGAGGTCAGAGACTCGTTCTGCATCCCAGTGTGAGTTCAAGCGAGGGTGAACAAAAAGCATAGCTGAGATGATGAAGAGACTGTATTTTGCAGAGGGTTTTTTTTCCATTCCTGTGAGTGTGAATCAATGAAGGGTCTCAGTAAATAAACACACGCTTCTGCCTTCCTGACCCTCCCATGAGGAATAGTTAACAGTTATGTGGATATTTTATGCTAGGTTACAAGTGCAATATTGAATACGGGAAAACACTAAAAAAAAATTGTGACACGTCAATACTAATTTGACCGTTTGAGAGCTGGAGTTAATGTTTTAATTGAACTGAGAATGAGTGTCGCACCACCTCTGAGAAACACAAAAACAGAAAATGTTGTAATATAATGTTGTTCTGACCTACACAGCTATTAGTGTTGTGCCTGAATTTTTTATTCAGATAAATCATGAATAATGACAAATAACAAATGCTTTCAAATACTAAAAACATATTTGTTGATCTGATGATCTAATTAAAGCAATCATGATATCTACAATTACAATGCAATATCTGTGAAGTGTATAATATCAAAGTCAAGGATTTTTCCTGTAAATAACAAACTGTGGTGTGCTATTTGCTAGCAACAATACGACTAGCCATGCAATATCGCTCTATATCAGCACAGCTGTGATTCCAAGCTAAACCGTCACTAGTAACTACAGAACAAGGAACTTCTAACTGAGTGGCTTCATTGAAGCTTACTGTAATATGTAGAGTATCATGAGAGTGAGAGATCGACTTAAAGCGAGCATATTACCTGCATCAAATATTCTTCAGGTCAATCTTATATTCACAATTACATCAGTTTGAATGTCCGCTGAGGAGAGCGATATCTTTGTCTTTTTAACATTTAAGGGGATTTCCCATGATAGCGCTAGTCAATGCGCCTTGTAAGATGTTGCTTAAAATAAAAAAAAAAACTTCCTTGTTTACAACCTTGTTTCTGTCCTTTTCGATATAAAAGTCCTTGCGACTGACTCACTCATAAAGACATGTCTTTTCCGCCATCTGATGGCGTATCATTGTAAAGTTCAATGTAAATATAAAGTTATGAAACTTAATATACACCTTAAGCCAAATCGATTTGCTCTGGAACAATTAACAGACTAATGAGACCAAAGATTACCTTTTTGATATACCTAAAACGAATTATACCTTGTGTTGAAAGACTATCAACATAAGAGCCAGCGGCAAATTCCCAAAGAAGTGGCCCATATGAAGCTGTTTTCTGCTAAATAGCTACATTCTTGCCTAAAAACTACATTCAGAGACACAATAACTGTAGTATCTGTAAAAATATGGTTACTTCTATACCATGACACTCACTGTGGGAATGCTGAAAGCAGAGAGATTCAAAAAGTGAAACGGTTCCGGTGGTGATACTGGTAGAATATCGCATGGCTGGAAAGACATTTTAGACAATCGGATTTGAGAACTATAATAGATTGTTGCATAAATATATGCAGGATATATATTGCATGAATTACATAAAATGCTTAGGGCCTGTCCCAATACCTACACTTGCAGCATGTGCCCTTGTAATCAAAATAATTTCCCCTCCCTCTTTCCACGTCGTGTCTTTTCTTCTCTGATGACGTGTTTACTGGCATGAGGGCGGGATAAACGGTCAATCCCATGAGATATCACAAACCACATCCAATCAATTTCCAATGCACAAAACCAAGTCCTGCCCTACATTTCTTCTTGTTTGAGAAGCCATTTCACTCAGATATATAGTACGTCACAATAGGGAAGCAAAGATGATCCCAACTTATGTTTCATGCTAACTTTAAGGCACAAGTCATAAGCCCCATTCAAACAAAGGACGATAACAATATAGTTTTATTAATATTGTTGGAATCACTTTCAGAACGATTTTTTCCAGCTCATGAATGATAAATCAATCAGAATCCATCCTGCTTTAAAGAGCTTGGGCATTTAAAGTGGCAGAAAACAAAACTATTTATAAATAATGCGTATGATTTATAAATCAAGGGAATGAAATAGTAAATAATGTGTACGATTTAGCAAATCTAGGGAATGAAATAATAAATTGTGCACAAAATGTAACAAATCGAGGGAACGGAATAGTAAATCGTGTGCACAATTTAGCAAATCACGGTAACGAAATAGTAAATCGTGCGCACAATTTAACAAATCACGGGAACGAAATAGTACATCACGTGCACGATTTAGCAAATCTAGCGAACGAAATAGTAAATCGTGCGCACAATTTAACAAATCACAGAAACGAAATAGTACACCATGTGCACGATTTAGCAAATCTAGCGAACGAAATAGTAAATTGTGCACACAATTTAACAAATCGAGGGGACAAAATAATAAATTGTGTGCACGATTTAGCAAATCTAGGGAACAAATTAGTAAATCTTGTGAACGATTTTTTTCTTGCATATCATACATAGAGGCGAATTTCATGCAACTGGCTCCATGTCTTCCTTGGTCAACAGAAAGACTGGTTGAGCGTAATGCTTTGGTCATGAACAGCATGGCTGTGTTAGTCCAGCTGCTAAACTGGGGTTTCAGCAGGTCAACAATACAGACCTAAGCTAGCCTTGATCACAAGTAAAAACTTTTTCAATCCGCTTACAAATTTAGAGACATCATAATGATGATTTTGCCTTGCAGTTTGGAGATTTTACTAATACAAAAACACAGTCTAAGCAAAAAACTGCAGACCATGTGATATCAGTCAGGATTTTATAGAGGTGCAACCCAACTCTTACCTGGAGTTTAATTATCAGGCTTACGAACGTGCGTTCAGCCCACCAACCAGAGACTAATAAACACTCCAACTCAGACTGAACGTATTAAATATTACCGTGATGGCCCTGGCAACTGGTTATTGATAGAGGAAAAGGAGGGGCGTGTGTGAGAGAGAAAAAGAGAGATGGAGAGAATGGGCAGCCTTGGCGGGTTTCGACACTCACCGCTGAGCTGACGGTGGATGAGCAGGGTGTAATGACAAATGAGTGAAGAGGCCACAGCATGTGGTCCAAACGAGCAAACGGCAGGGAGAGAGAGAGAGAGAGAGAGAGGTTCTTCCTCATGCTCTGTAAATAGATAAGATTTGGCTGCTGTCAGTGTTCCTGTGTATTCATCACTATAATGTCTACCTTGGGGTTGGTTAAATGTTCCAAGGAAACATCAAGGTCATTCTCTCGGCTAAATAATGTAATAAACTTTAGCAAACGCCTGATTTGTGTGTTTCTTAATGTGCTGGAAATGACAGAGACACCAAGCTGAGCTCATTGTGGTGAGCGATCTAATAAGCCTCTCTATCTAGTAAATAAGGTTAATGTATTTTGTTGGATCATTTACTTCCTGTGCTTAAAATGCCCTCTGATAAATCTCCCTGTGCAACACAGGATGCTATGTTCTTGTTCTGTTTCCACATTTCTGCACATGGCTCATTAGTTATAGAGGAATGTATGAGGTTAGATGAAGAATTTGCAAAATAAGAAATAAAACAGCCCTAGTTTGGACTGTGAACAAATTGAATTACCGGGTCCGGCGGCAAACTCTGCAAATTTAAAGCGCTCAATTTAAGATGCATCACATGGACTTAATACCCGAACTCCCTGACCTTCGCAATAGGAATGAAGCGAGCCATCATAATGAAATGTAGAAGCGGCGCCTTCCTGCGAGAATGACAGGTGCAGGAAATTACATCATCAAACACTGCCACCTGTCAGTTGATTGCCTGTCCTGTTTTGATGACTCAAGATCCTTGTTGACCTCTAAAGGTTTTATCGTGCAGGACTGGAAAACAAACTTGCAGTAATTATACAATATATATATATATATATATATATATATACTTTTTTTTAATTAAATTAAAATATTAAAGGCAAACCAATAGAAACCGATAAACAGCGCAGATACTGAAATCTGAAAGTGGTTGAGTTTTTAGCTGGATGGTTAATTGGAATGGGAGAACTGAAACAGCCCTATCACTCTCCTCTACATTGAATTTGTCAAGATAAAGTTATAATTGTGACCATGAGACCGCTCTCAGAACACAGCATTTAGATTTTCTCCAATTAAACCATTTTGGGTTCTTTTTTAATTTCTTCTCTTCTTGCATCAGCCTGGCAGGGGGCTCAGAATGGATTCAGAGGCATTTGCTGAAGATTTATCACTTTATCGCCACCCTTTGGACTGCATAAAAAACGGATGCTTGAAAATAAATGTTAAGTAGTCAAGGCCTGAATGTCGCAGGGGAATAGCATTAACATCCTGCAAGGCCCTGGAAGCTTCAGTTCAACCTTGACTATCACATTATTGGACTTTAGTCTGCTCTTCCTTAATGGTGGAACATTAAGATTCACACATGATTTCACCCATCGGCACTCTTAAACATAAACATGTAGTAGTCAAGACCACAGCGACATTTCAGGATGGGTTCATCTTCATATGTCAAATACAATATCCAATATCAAAAACTGTGAATATTTCCACCAGTACTGCCCAACAAAAAAAGCACAGTTCATTGAATACACAATGAGTTATATATAGATGATGGATGGATAGGTGGATAGACAGAACCATAGATGGATAGACAGAAAGACAGAGACAGATGGTCAGATAGGACAGATATTGAAACCCAAAGACAAAAAATATTCACAAAAGATGGATGGATGGGCGGATAGTGGATGGGTGGATGGATGGATGGATGGATGAATGAATGGATGGATGGATGGATAGATAGAAAACATTCCACAGCTTTTTTTTGTAGTCAAGACTTTAATATGTGCGTCCTATATTGAAATTGGCTAGTGTACCCAAAGACTGGATGGATGGATGGATGGATAGATTTTAAGGTATGTGTCTCATTTTGAAACTGACTGCAAAGACATTGACAATATTCACAAGATATTAAAAAAAAAAACTATATATATATATATATATATATATATATATATATATATATTTCCCTATTTTTAACCAATTAAAATGAAAAACTAGAAGTTCGAAACCAACATACAAAAGCAATGCTATTTCGTGGCATTTTTATATCCAGCTGTCAAAGCTTCAGAGATGACCAGAGTAGTTCATTGCAGCAAATTCCTCTCAGCTGGCGTGACAAGCAAGGTTTACTTTTGTTGTGATAACTGTGGTCATTTAAGTTCATTCTACCCTTTTTCAAAAGCTGAAAGAGAAAGATCTTCATGGGAACTTTTTAATATTTACACCACATAACTACAGTTTTTTAATGCTGCCATAAATGATGGAAAAATTGCACCATTTTATGCGTAGCCTTTCATCGTCAAGGTTACAGTATCCCAGCATGCCTTGCCTGTCCCCATGGGAATTCATTCACGATTTACAGCTTTCATTCTCTGACAAGGCATTCACCTGAGAGACGAATGACCAAGTTAACCAGATATGGAAATGATTGCTCAACAAACCCTAACCGGAGACAGCTGGCCCTCTAATTCAGCTAGACTGACCTTTTCATCAGACCCTCAGTGCAAGGTATTAAAAAGATCTGAAGGGGACAAAGCTATTGAAGCTTAAAAGGCAGGTGAAGCTGAGCTGAATGTGAATGAAACATCCTATCTTATAATCAATGAAGGGGCAGTTTAAACCTACTATGTAATCTATTGTTAATCATTTGACTTTCAAACAGAAATAAGGAATGCTTGAAATACAATTCTTCAGTATTATCAATTGAACTCATTCCACGAGTTGTTCCTTTTCTGTTGGATATTAGTCATTTTAGTATCTGTCTGGCAGTAGTCTCGTTCTCAGAACTTAAACTCGTCTTGCTTCGGCGAATTCTAACATCTTTTGTTAATGTCTTGATGAGAATGTTTGCCTGTTGCACCACTATGTTGGTGTGATGTAGAAATGAGGAAGAAGAAGATCCAAGTAACAGTTTATTGAACAAAACAACAAGTAAATCCAGGCAACGGGAGAGCAAATCCAACATGGAGTAATTCAAACAAGGGGCAAAACCCCCCAAAACAACTCGCATGATAGAATACTTCCATTTTAAGGACAACACCAGACACGGAACATGAGAAACACTGGGGTTTAAATACATCAGGGGTAATTGGCAAATAAAGCCACCTTTCCGCAGGAACTTTCCCCAGGAACTAGGGACTTTGGGGTGGTGCTCAGTGTGTTTCGACTGCAACGACTAGGGTCCAAATGAAGGTCTGTAAAAAATTTCAACCTCAAAAAGTTCATGCTACATTTTCAAAGTTCAGGAACTTTCGAGGGTGGTACTTGGGCACTGAAAATGCTGATTGGTTGAGTTCACGCAGAATTTTGGTTGGTTGACCTCACATGGCATTTCATTTCAAATCTGTTGAGGTGTATGCAGTAAGAATGGTTTGCTATTCAAATCAACAATAGAGTTTAAAAAATACGACCGATGGACTGACATCGAGGTTCCGGCTTTATTAAGCTTGCACGCAGAGAACTAAATCCAGCGGGAAAGTCGCGCATAATCCTACGCCACCGGACTAATTTGCCTAATCTTCACTGTACTTTAGACTGCAATGGAAACAGAGACACCAACAGGTCTGGGGGAAAAAAGTTCCTGAGACAAATTGTGGTCTGGTTGTATTTTAGTATGCTTATATTTTACATTACATTTTTAAACATCTCATTCAACATAATTTATTCATGTGCACTACCATTCAAAGGTTTGCGGTCAGTCAAATTTAAATAATGATAATAAAACTTTTATTTAGCAAGGCTGCATTAACTTGACATTTAAGACTTTTATGTTGTTACAGGGGACAAAAAAAAGGCAATTTCAAAAAATGCTGCTCTTTTGAACTTAAAGTATCCTGGAAAAAACGTATCACGTTTCGCACAAAAATATTAAGCAGCGCTACCGTGTTCAACAATGATCATAATACAAAATGTTTCTTGAACAGCAAATCAGCATAATAGCCTGAATGATTCTCTCAGCCATCACAAGAATAAATCACATCTTATAATATATGACAGTAGTAAAGTTGTTTTAAATTGTAGGAATATTTTACAAAATTACTGATTTTATTGTATTTTGATCAAATGAATGCAGTCTTGGTGAGAATAAGAAACTCGATACATATCACAATACTGAACTCACGATATGATATTATTGAGATACATATGGTAAATGATTATCAAAAAAACATTCTTTTGATTTAAATGCTAAATTTGCCATTATATTGGGGATGGAAATGAACAGGCTTGAACTTGTTGCTGGAAACCCAATGTACAGGAAAATTGTGACACCGGAAAATATTCATGATTCTGAAGCTGAAAATACAGAATTATTTCAGACGAATATGCTTGTACTGTGTCAATAGATGTATTTAAAATAATGTAGGCCACTTTTTACTGATAACATTTGACATTATCAGGACCCACAGATATACCCCATTATACATTACATTCAACATTACATATAGAAGTTTAATGTAATACTGACACTAAAACTCTGTCAACTTGATTTTTTTTCTCACACAGTAATTTTCATTTTGGGTGAACTATACACAAAACATATTGTCATCATTCACGATACACACTTTTGCATTTTTAAAACCGCGATATTTTGTTACACCCCTATAAATAATCTTGCAGACCCAAACGCTCGAAATGTAGTGTACAAATTATGCTCTTCTAAAAAAAATAAGAAACCCAAGTAAAATCATCCTGCAAAAGCTCTGCTAAAATTTATTTAGAAGAGGTAGAGCATTTTTAAAACAGTTACCTAACTAAACTACAACGTTGCAAAAACATTTTGTAAAGCTGAGAACGTTTCACATCCGTGCGGCACAATTTCTCCACAAGCCACTGAATTTCCTCTCTCCGTTTTGTGTTTACGAGCTTGTAAATAACATTCTGCGGCAGAAGTCATATCTGCTTATCATAATAAATAAATAAAAAAATCGCTGGATCCCAGCCAGACCACTGAGGTCATGCAGGAGAAGAAGGAAAGTTTGACACCCTGCCTGACGGGACCCTAGAGAACCTCAGTGATAATGCATAAAAATGTGGAAGAAATGTCAAGTCCACAAAGATGTAGGAGATGAGATGAAAAAACAGTATTAATATTCCACTGCGGTACGAGATGAGGAAAAGTAAGGAAAAGAGTGGGAACGAGCCTGTGTGAGACAAGCACTAGAGAATGACAGAGACAAATAAGAGAAAGCCAATATAAGAGTGAATGGGAAATGAAGGGAAAACTAAATATAGAGTACGTGTGTGCGAGGGAGAGAGAAAGAGATTAGGAGAGGAGAGGGAAGGTGTCATGTTCACAGCCGCAGCAGGGTGTGACATCCACGGTGGTGTTCTGTGATAAAGGCGTCGTCGGCCGAATCGAGGAGCCGACTATTTCGCTTTCTTCTTCCGCTCAGCCCTCCTGCCTCGCCTCCGGTTTGCCCACCTTTATCTTTTGAAACGTTTTTTTCTTTTTTCTTTTTTTTACTTCAGTGTTTCTTTTTCCCCCGTGTTTGTTTTTGTTGTTCTCATTTATTGAAATCTCTGATGCTTTGAGGCCTCTGCAGTGTTGAGCTGTAGACGATTTGGCAAATGAATAAAACATGTCACATAGTGTCTGCCTGTTTCTCTGTTATTTGTGAATCTGTGTATGTGTGCGTTGGCTATATTTACAGTTTGTGCTATGGTTTTGATTTTATGTCGACATGAGCCTGAGGGTGAAGACATTGAGCTGTAGCATTGTCTATTCAGTTAGGAATCCACCCTGGTCTGTATTAATTCATAGGAACAAAACTCCCTAACTGAGCAATTACTTCAATATCTCACTCACCTCGGCGAGAGCCATTTGACATCTGAAATGCAATGAATGCTGGTCAACCGCTGCCTACACGGTAGCATAACATTGCAGATAAAACATTTATTCCTATCTTTGTTGTATGCCCTAAACAAATAGGTCCCTAAAAAGATTTCCTAACATCGGGGGTGAAAGGCTTTTGTTCCTGAGGGATGGAAAAACAAATTTTACCAGTAGAAGAGTGGAATAGTCTATTTGAATAGATGCCTTGACTTCAGCATGTAATACCGTTCAACTTTATGGGGTCAGGAAGATTTCTTTTCTTTTTTTTTTCAAAGACTTTAATATTTTTATCCAGCAAGGATGCATTAAAATGCTATTCTTTTGAACTGTCTAATAATCAAAAAATCCTGAAAAAAAAAAACTATATATATATATATATATATATTATATATATATATATATTATATATATATATATATATATATATATATAAATGTTAAGCAGCACAACTCATTTCAACGTTGATAATAACAAGAAATGTTTCTTGAGCAGCAAATTCAACATATTAGAATGATTTGAGAAGGATCATTTGACACTGAAGACTGGAGTAATAATGCTGTGCCATCATAGAAATAAATTACATTTAAAAAAATATTTACATAAAATATTGCTATTTTAAATTGTAATAATATTTCACAAAATACTGTTTAACTGTTTTTGATCAAATAAATGCACTCTTGGTAAGAATAACAGGCTTCTTTCAAAAATGAAAAATCTAATAAAAAAATGACCCAATCTTTTAAATAGATAAAATATTTTAGATAATAAGTTTTTAGATATTTTTTTTTTGGATAGCTGTGGATTTATGGCTCTCTTAAAATCACTTTAGATTTAAAATCACTGAAATTTTTAATATTTTTTATTTAAAAGCATGGCTTGATATATATATATATATATATATATATATATATATATATTTCCATATATTGAAATTGAAATGATTGATGAAATCTTACCTAGACCCAATTTCATGAGTTCATTAGTGAGTGATTAATCGAC